>CM055905.1:51373456-51930620 GCA_029582155.1 Panopea generosa
ACAATGTACTGTAACGGGTACCAACGCCACCATCGGAACATATATGTATGTTATACAATGTACTTTACGGATACAAACACCACCATCGGAACATATAAGTATGTTATACAATGTACTTTACGGATACAAACACCACCATCGGAACATATAAGTA
This sequence comes from Panopea generosa, assembly GCA_029582155.1. Taxonomy (NCBI): domain Eukaryota; kingdom Metazoa; phylum Mollusca; class Bivalvia; order Adapedonta; family Hiatellidae; genus Panopea; species Panopea generosa. The sequence goes on from CM055905.1 coordinate 51,373,611, forward strand.
TGTTATACAATGTACTGTACGGGTACAAACGCCACCATCGGAACATATATGTATGTTATACAATGTACTGTAACGGGTACCAACGCCACCATCGGAACATATAAGTATGTTATACAATGTACTGTACGGGTACAAACGCCACCATCGGAACATATATGTATGTTATACAATGTACTTTATGGATACAAACACCACCATCGGAATATATAAGTATGTTATACAATGTACTGTAACGGGCACCAACGCCACCATCGGAACATATAAGTATGTTATACAATGTACTATACGGGTATAAACACCACCATCGGAACCTATAAATATGTTATACAATGTACTATACGGGTACAAACGCCACCATCGGAACATATAAGTATGTTATACAATGTACTATACGGGTACAAACGCCACCATCGGAACATATAAGTATGTTATACAATGTACTATACGGGTACAAACACCACCATCGGAACATATAAGTATGTTATACAATGTACTATACGGGTACAAACGCCACCATCGGAACATATGAGTATGTTATACAATGTACTGTACGGGTACAAACACCACCACCGGAACATATAAGTATGTTATACAATGTACTGTACGGGTACAAACGCCACCATCGGAACATATAAGTATGTTATACAATGTACTGTACGGGTACAAACGCCACCATCGGAACATATAATTATGTTATACAATGTACTTTACGGTAACAAACGCCACCATCGGAACATATATGTATGTTATACAATGTACTTTATGGATACAAACACCACCATCGGAACATATAAGTATGTTATACAATGTACTGTAACGGGTACCAACGCCACCATCGGAACATATAAGTATGTTATACAATGTACTGTACGGGTACAAACGCCACCATCGGAACATATAAGTATGTTATACAATGTACTTTACGGTTACAAACGCCACCATCGGAACATATATGTATGTTATACAATGTACTTTACGGATACACACACCACCATCGGAACATATAAGTATGTTATACAATGTACTTTACGGTTACAAACGCCACCATCGGAACATATATGTATGTTATACAATGTACTTTACGGGTACAAACGCCACCATCGGAACATATAAGTAAGTTATACAATGTACTGTACGGGTACAAACGCCACCATCGGAACATATAAGTATGTTATACAATGTACTTTACGGTTACTACCGTCACCATCGGAACATATAAGTATGTTATACAATGTACTTTACGGATACAAACACCACCATCGGAACATATAAGTATGTTATACAATGTACTTTACGGTTACTACCGTCACCATCGGAACATATAAGTATGTTATACAATGTACTTTACGGGTACAAATGCCACCATCGGAACATATAAGTATGTTATACAATGTACTGTACGGGTACCAACGCCACCATCGGAACATATAAGTATGTTATACAATGTACTTTACGGTTACTACCGTCACCATCGGAACATATAAGTATGTTATACAATGTACTTTACGGTTACTACCGTCACCATCGGAACATATAAGTATGTTATACAATGTACTTTACGGATACAAACACCACCATCGGAACATATAAGTATGTTATACAATGTACTTTACGGGTACCAACGCCACCATCGGAACATATAAGTATGTTATACAATGTACTGTACGGGTACAAACGCCACCATCGGAACATATAAGTATGTTATACAATATACTTTACGGTTACAAACGCCACCATCGGAACATATATGTATATTATACAATGTACTTTACGGATACAAACACCACCATCGGAACATATAAGTATGTTATACAATGTACTGTACGGGTACAAACGCCACCATCGGAACATATAAGTATGTTATACAATATACTTTACGGTTACAAACGCCACCATCGGAACATATATGTATGTTATACAATGTACTTTACGGATACAAACACCACCATCGGAACATATAAGTATGTTATACATTGTACATTACGGGTAAAAACGCCACCATCGGAACATATAAGTATGTTATACAATGTACTTTACGGTTACTACCGTCACCATCGGAACATATAAGTATGTTATACAATGTACTTTACGGATACAAACACCACCATCGGAACATATAAGTATGTTATACAATGTACTTTACGGGTACCAACGCCACCATCGGAACATATAAGTATGTTATACAATGTACTGTACGGGTACAAACGCCACCATCGGAACATATAAGTATGTTATACAATATACTTTACGTTTACAAACGCCACCATCGGAACATATATATATGTTATACAATGTACTTTACGGATACAAACGCCACCATCGGAACATATAAGTATGTTATACAATGTACTGTACGGGTACAAACGCCACCATCGGAACATATAAGTATGTTATACAATGTACTGTACGGTTACAAACGCCACCATCGGAACATATATGTATGTGATACAATGTACTTTACGGATACAAACACCACCATCGGAACATATAATTATGTTATAGAATGTACTATACGGGTACAAACGCCACCATCGGAACATATAAGTATGTTATACAATGTACTTTACGGTTAGTACCGTCACCATCGGAACATATAAGTATGTTATACAATGTACTTTACGGATACAAACACCACCATCGGAACATATAAGTATGTTATACAATGTACTATACGGGTACAAACGCCACCATCGGAACATATAAGTATGTTATACAATGTACTTTACGGTTACTACCGTCACCATCGGAACATATAAGTATGTTATACAATGTACTTTACGGATACAAACACCACCATCGGAACATATAAGTATGTTATACAATGTACTTTACGGGTACAAACGCCACCATCGGAACAGATAAGTATGTTATACAATGTACTTTACGGATACAAACGCCACCATCGGAACATATAAGTATGTTAAACAATGTACTTTACGGGTACCAACGCCACCATCGGAACATATAAGTATGTTATACAATGTACTTTACGGGTACAAACGCCACCATCGGAACATATAAGTATGTTATACAATGTACTGTACGGGTACAAACACCACAATCGGAACATATAATTATGTTCTACAATGTACTTTACGGGTACAAACGCCACCATCGGAACATATAAGTATGTAATACAATGCACTTTACGGATACAAACACCACCATCGGAACATATAAGTATGTTATACAATGTACTTTACGGGTACAAACGCCACCATCGTAACATATAAGTATGTTATACAATGTACTTTACGGATACAAACGCCACCATCGGAACATATAAGTATGTTATACAATGTACTTTACGGGTACCAACGCCACCATCGGAACATATAAGTATGTTATACAATGTACTTTACGGGTACAAACGCCACCATCGGAACATATAAGTAGGTTATACAATGTACTGTACGGGTACAAACGCCACAATCGGAACAAATAAGTACTCTACGGGTACCAACACCACCATCGGAACATACTAAGTATTGTTATATATACTGACCGGAATAGCTAGCCCGCCACTTTTGTGTTCCAACATCTTTGCTGATATATTGAGAAGCATTATCAAAATTTGTATACATCATCAACAGTTTTGATTCATTGATTGCCTAATTGTTCTTTCTTCTTCAAGTCCAAAGTTCCAAGGAAATTGCGCTAACATTTTCTGAGAAAATTAATGAAATGTAGGGTACATAAACTGTCAAGTGACGGGTTAGTTGTTCCGATCAGTACATATGAGAAGGGTTATGGCAGGCCATACGTTGTAATATTGTATAACTCTTTTTCGTGTTCAAACTAAACATTTATGCTGTTAGATTGTCGATATATGGTTGTAAATTTATATTTATGTTCAACTAAGAACGTAAATATATATAAAAAAAATTACAACAAACATCAATATAAATAAAAAAATAAGACTTGCCAAAACGGGTTGCGGATGTAGATATAAGAGTATCGTGCAACATCTATATATTCCAAGACTATTCATAACAACAAAATCATTAACGAAGTGCCTTTACATTCCTATTCTAAAACTGGCTGGTACTATCGCTGACAATAGATTGGTAATGTGGCTCTAAAATACATCTGAGTTTATTTGTCCTTCCGGTAAACTTAATCCTGTAAACTTGTTTGGAAAAATACGCATCATCTCTGTTTTGAAATTGTACAATTTACGTGTATTGGACAAACCGAGGACATCCGAATCACTACAACTTACGTGTACTGGACAAACCGCGGACATCCGAATCACTGCAAGAACTTGGGAAGCACATTCCAATCGTTATGGCTGTCACAGGACTGAAAAGTGTAGCTCCCTGCAAAATATAAAACTAAAAGTATAAAACTGGAAAAGTGAAGATACTGTCAGAAAGTTCCGTAAATCTTGGAGGCAGCAAATCAAAGTTTATACGATATATATGTTTTCTTAGACATTGGTGTCTTAATAAGGGTTATACTGTTTCTAAGTGCTAATATAAATTATTTTCACAAGTAATGTGTATGTTACAAGCGATATATTAGTTTATATAAGCACATGTATTTGACTTATAATTTATTAAAGATACACGTTGAACTTTTATTTATTGTTTTTATTTTCATTCTTCACTACATGAAATATGACAATTTGTTTATATATTGTCCCCCGCTTTGCAAAAATATACTAATTTGGGTTTGACCGTAAGTCTATGTCTGTCCGTCCGTCACATGTGGTTTCCGTGCAATAACTTTAGAATGCCTGAACCAAATGTTTTAAAATTAATACAATATTTATATTGACATAACACAGGCCAAGTTCGATTTCAGGGGTTGTGGCATTTGTCGTTCTACAGTTATGCTCCTTTGATTTTGTGAAAAATGTTTGTTTGTTTTTTTTTGCGTTTTTTTTTTTTTTTTTTTTTTGGGGGGGGGGGGGGGGGGGGGGTGGAGGGGGTGGGGGGGGGTCCGTGCAATTACTTAATCATTATGTCTGAATTAAGTCTTCTGAAAAAAATCGACGGATAAATTCACTGAGTTTGTTTGTTTCGATTTACAGCATGTATAGCATTTACGCAAGTAACGTATTTGTTTCTACATGACTGTGATAACATGTTTTAATTATATCATTTAAATGATAAAGTACATTGAATATTCACATAATGTGTTATTAGTATATATGCTGAAGGCAGCAAATCAATGAGTAAACGAAGCATACATTTTCTTAGATATTAGCGGCTTGATATGGGTTTTATATGTTTCAAGTGTTAATATAATAAGTGATGTATATGTTATAGAAGCGATGTATTTTTTTCATAATGACGTGTAATTTGCTTAAGTTCTTGGTACATGTACATAAGGTCTCGCTTCAAGTTGCATTTTGTTCTATATAAAACAAGGGGTCTAGGATTTAGGTATAATAAGAAATGCACATAGAACTTTTAGGAAGTATTTTGTTTCATAGCATGAATGTATACCAACATAAAAATGCACAATAACTGGTAGGTTGACCAGATTGTTCTTTTATAGAGGGTGCAGTGACACCTTAGAGATTAAAAAAAAATTCCTCAAATGCTCATAAACACATGAATACTAGTACATGTACGTTGAAATCCTATAAAATTCACTTTTTTTAACAGCAGTGATGTTTTTTTTGTAGTACATGCTATGCCAATATTTGCTCTTCTCATCTGCAGCAAGAAATCACAAACACTATGAACCTTTTTGAAAATATTTCAAAACCAAATAACCAAGAATCATGTTGCTGTGGGGAACAAGGGGCGTAACTGTGTAGTGAGTCGTAATGGTGTTATATATATACTTACTGTGCCAGTTATGAAGGATGTTTTACAATATTGTCCGGTGTACGGGTACACGGGTGGAGTCTCATTTTTAAAGGCTTCAACTAACACGCACTCATCGTAGGATCCCAGCCACGTCAAATGACCTTCCAGCAACCCGCTGTGTGGCTTACCCATGGCATCTATCACTACATAACAGGGAAGAGTTTAGTTTCTGTATTAAGTTCAGTAAAATCGGTAATGACACATTTTTTATGATTAGCGGCATTCTCACTTGTATCATTCGTGGATTAGGGATTAGTTATTGGTAATTTTGTCACATACTTGAGAGATTCAGTCGAGGGAAGTCGTTCGATGACTTGGAAGCGTAAATAATGAGTAAACAGTAACATATGCAATCTGTATGGGTGAATGTCAGCTGAATGTTAGGTTTCCGCTAGACATATCATTCTATTACGCTTAATTGAAAGGGTCCTAATACATCGGTACATGACATTAAATGTAGTTTATATGTATGAGAATTTATGTTATAATCTGACCGTTTTAGGTTATCGAATATTATTCAGCGTCACCTTTTATATATTGGTTCCCAGGCGAAGTGCGCTCGACCCAAATAATAATAGTAAGCGATAACCAGTCAATTTCTCGGTTATCAATTTCACAGTTCTGACCGTATATTCAAGGATACTTGACGTGGCAATGTTTCGAGTCACCATTTTTAACTTTACCAAACACCAGCCTAATTCCTCATCGGTTCCTAGTTTATTTAATTCTAGCCTTAGCTTATATATATATATAAGGCAGATTAGAACATACCTGTTGTTTTTGTGCTCATTACTTTGTATCTGGCGGTTTTGTACGCACATTGTAAATATTTATGTATTGATATTAAAGGTATCTCTTCACGAATTATATAATATAATTCGTGGCATTTTTAATTAAAACGTTCATTTCAACTTACATCATGTTTTGTTGTTACATCTTTACCATACAAAACTTCTTCATTGGTTGTTCCAGGACACAGTTGGGGAGGTGGGAGAAGAGTTGCTTGTTCAAGGACACAGTCGAGGGTTTGGGACGGGTATAGTTGCATGTTCAAGGACACAGTCGAGGGTTTGGGACGGGTATAGTTGCATGTTCAAGGACACAGTCGAGGGTTTGGGACGGGTATGTTCAAGGACACAGTCTGGGAGGTGGGTGTATAGTTGCTTGTTCCAAAACACAGTCGGAATGATTTGTGTTTAGCTACTTGTTCCAGGACACAGTTGAGGTGGGGGAGGTGAATAGCTACTTGTTCGTGGACACAGCCAGGGGTGGGGGAGGCTATAGTTGCTTGTTCAAGGGCACAGTCGGGATTGTGAGTGTAAAGCTGCTTGTTCCAGAACACAGACTCGGAAAAGTGGTTGTATAGTTGCTTTTTCCAGGTTACAACCGGGACGAGGGAGTATAGTTGTTTTTTCCAGGACACAGTCTGGGACGGGGTATATTCACTTGTTCAAGGACATAGTCTGGGAGTTGGGACACAGTTGCTTGTTTTAGATAACAGTCGGAAAAGTTGGTGTATAGTTGCTTGTTCCAGGACAGTCTGGCCCGGAGAAGGGGGTTTAATTGCTTGTTCCAGGACACAGTCTGGGATTTGGCATATAGTTGCTTGTTTTAGGACACAGTCAAGGAGATGATGTAGGGAATGGGGTGTTGGTCATTCACGACAGAGGTCGTGGGTTCGTTCCACTGGCTTTTAATGTATAACCCCAGTACTGATAATGCCCAGTACACAGTTATGGATCAGGCCACTTTTTCCCATCAAGCTTATCCCAGGCCACTTCTACTATATAACGACTCTAATTCTATCAAGTGTTACAAATGTCTGTGATTTAGTTTTTTTAAACATTGTCGTTTTTTATGTTATAGAGATGCATTAAGGCATTAATAGAATAAAAATAATAGGTTTTAATGACTTATAGAGAGTTCTCGGTGAGTTATTTATGGTTATTTCATTTTTTTAAAATATAATAACCATTTTTTGTTTTCAATGAACTGAGTTAAACATTGAAATTACCATTGTTAATCGTGTCCTCGCCTCTCGTGATAATACTACTTAAATGTTTCAGTGTTCACTTAGTGAAATAAAAATGATATTTCACTAACAATTACAATGCACTGTTGATGTTTATGTCGTGATCAAGCGTAAGAACTGATAGACCGCGCGGAGTTGACTATTTCGCGGCCTGATTAAGGATGACTGACAGATAGTGTTAAAAATACTCATTATCGCCATATTGAAATGAACATGACTAATAAGGATGATAGTGTCAATGTCAAGGACGCAAATACTCATGATAGCCATGTTGAAATCTTATATTGTAATGTGATCATTTCTCTGCACGAATGTAACAATGACGGAAGTGGCAATATAAAGGACGTCAATACCTATGATAGCCATGTTTTATTTTTACCCTCCTTTTAAAACTAATAATCAGTCGTGGTCAGTCTTATTTTTCGACTAAAATTAATTTTCAATTGTTAAACAAAACCCATAAGTTACCACAGTAGAGGATTCTCCGTGGCCGTGTGGTCTAAAGCGCCGTCTCAAAATAAATTACCTCTCACCACTAAGGTCGTAGGTGCGAGTCCCGTTCGCTCCAAAAACATTATGTGTGGAAGTTTGCCAGTTACTTGCGGAAGGACGGTGAGTCTACTCGGTCAAAATCAATGGAACTAGATATGACATATATAAATTGAATTGTGTTGAAAATGGCGTTAAACCCCATTTAAAAGTAAATAACCACAGTAAACCATTTAATCGTATGTTTAACTGATGTATTTGACAATGATTATGACATACATATCGGGTGTCATATGAGTACTTGTAAATTATTACAGAAGATTATAAAGCGACACAACCAGTAATTTATATCCTTACAATGCAATAAAAAAACTTGTATGATTGTAATATTTAGCATAATTTGAATCACATCTGATGTAAAATACCGTGGTGTATCGTTAACAACAGTTACATATATTCAAAGTCGCTATTATCGCCGATTATGGAATTGGACCTAATCATGGATTTAGTATATCCGATCTCTACTACATGTGTATATCTATAAACGTTCGGGAATTTCTAGGTATCAACGGTTAAAAAACAATTTAATGTACCTACATGCGTATGCACGAATATCCGTGAAAAATGTACAATAATTTCCGTCAGTGGAACACCTAATTTACATACTAGTATCAGTGTATTTTTGTACGTATAAGATAATGGTGTACCATGTACAGAGATATGTTATGTTATCAGTGTATGTTTGTACGTATAAGATAATGGTGTACATGTACCATGTACAGAGATATGTTATGTTTTTTTTATACAGTATTATGATATATCGGGAAAACAGTTTCATCTCATGAAAGACATTTATGTATATAAATATTTCATTTGTTTGTATGAGGAGTTAATTAGTATTGGAAACTTCAATATGTTTCATGATGTTACATTAAGGCAACAGAAGGTTATACACTTAAGGCGTCTATGTATATTCTATCTTATTTTGCGTGTTATTTACATGTATATACGGTTTTACAAAGCAGTGTTTCTTTCAAATCGAATGTTTACAGAAATCAGAGGAAATGTTTACTATGTTCCTTAGACGATATTTAAGATGAATATCATTTTATTCTGTTATGTCCTTTCTATACCACACAGTGATTGGTTATTTAACCACAATAAATAACATGACAAAAATGGTAATATTAACATGACACTCATGAGAAGGATTCCTACCCATCTGCAGAGATCGACATCGATTCTATTCTTACCCGGAACCACACGGGCTCGGTTAGTAAAAACATCCATATTAATAAGCTCAGTCCGTAGAACGTCTGACTCAATCCAGGGGTCCGTGATGATTTGTGTACGACATTGTGTCTCATTATCATTCGTCTCTCAGCGCTGATTCAAGTGGGGAAGTTTCCAGTTACTTGCGGGGATGGGGTGTGCTAGAGTCCTGGTTATCCTTTCAGGATCCAAGGAAGTAGTGGTTAGGTTAACTGATCGTCTGTTAGACCTCGGTGGCATAAAATGACGCTAGATATTCAATCAATCAATCAATCAATCAATCAATCAATCAATCAATCAATCAATCAATTTTTTATTGAAATTAATGATTTCGATCTGTCATTATATGTTAATATATGCTAGAGACATACTGTATGTAATGGCTACTTACTTCTTAGTGCCCACGGTTCTTGTCCCACAAGCGCTTCTATAAACAACTTCGTATGGTTCAGGCACGTGCTGCTGACGTCATATTTACTGTTGGTCTCTGCCCCGAGATCCGAATCTAAAAGTATTTCGGCACGTGCAGCAATATCGCTATTATGGTTATTAAGAAATGCGTTTTGCCCCATATTTGCTAATTTACGATAGTTGTGAGAGAAGGTTGTGATATGATCAGCATATTCTAACACCGAAAGTAAATCTTTATCATTTTTCACATCTTGCGAAATAGAACCTTTCCACGTCATACTTAAAACTAAAAGCAGAACAGATACTATAACTGTTAAAGATCCCATTGTTAAAGGCGCCAGAGTTTTAACTGAGGTTCCAGTTTTTTAGAGCCGTGTTTTACGATCATTTAGCTAGAGGTGTACACCGTACCTCAATCTTAAACTAAAGCGTCCAAATATAATCTCCGGTTAAATGTACTTGTAAAGCTTTATCGAATGATCTAATATGTGAATGTTTCTAGATTGTAACACAGGTCGATATACCCGTATGTGGGTAAGTTAAAAAAATGCTTAATCATCGGCCTCGTTATTAACATAAGAAGCTCAGTGTTGTGCAATATATTTGAGGTATATAATTGAGGATGATAAACTACATTATGGATATAAAATCTACAATCGTACATTTCAAAGATATTGTTGTATGGTGGGTAGCGTTGCGTTCAACAATGTTTCAGTGATATCGTTATAGTGTCTACTTGAGACAGTATTCTGAGCACTGCCACACTAGAATATTATGCCGCACACACACTGTATGATGGCCAACCCAGTCACATTATACTGACACCGGACCGATCACACCTACAACTATCCTGTTAATGCCGAGCGCCAAGCATGGACGCTTCTAGTATCATTTTTCAAGTCTGTAGTATGACCCAGCCGGTGATCGAACCCATGACATTCGGCATGCGAGGCGGACTCTCTACCACCAGACCACTACTGCGGTATTTTGAAGATATACACACATTTTAAAGTATTTAATATTATTTCCATTCAGGACACAACTCTTCACTAGACTTTATGGAATTCCATGAACTAATACCGGTGAAAGGTCATTTTAGAATCGGTCATATATCGCGCTATTTCCGAGATAAAATGAAAAAACCTATGGAGGAAGAAATAAGGACTTGTATTGATGTTGCTGGTAATGAAACAAATGATAAATACGCTTGTCAGCCGGATACAAGCTGCGTCAAACGATAAATACGCTTGTCAGCCGGATACAAGCTGCGTCAAACGATAAATACGCTTGTCAGCCGGATACAAGCCGCGTCAAACGATAAATACGCTTGTCAGCCGGATACAGGCCACTTCAAATGATAAATACGCTTGTCAGCCGGATACAAGCCTCTTCAAATGATAAATACGCTTGTCAGCCGGATATAAGCCACTTCAAATGATAAATACGCTTGTCAGCCGGATACAAGCGGCGTCAAACGATAAATACGCTTGTTAGCCGGATACAAGCCACTTCAAATGATAAATACGCTTGTCAGCCGGATACAAGCGGCGTCAAACGATAAATACGCTTGTCAGCCGGATACAAACCGCGTCAAACGATAAATACGCTTGTCAGCCGGATACAAACCGCGTCAAACGATAAATACGCTTGTCAGCCGGATACAAGCGGCGTCAAACGATAAATACGCTTGTCAGCCGGATACAAACCGCGTCAAACGATAAATACGCTTGTCAGCCGGATACAAACCGCGTCAAACGATAAATACGCTTGTCAGCAGGATACAAGCCACTTCAAATGATAAATACGCTTGTCAGCCGGATACAAGCGGCGTCAAACAATAAATACGCTTGTCAGCCGGATACAAACCGCGTCAAACGATAAATACGCTTGTCAGCCGGATACAAACCGCGTCAAACGATAAATACGCATGTCAGCAGGATACAAGCCACTTCAAATGATAAATACGCTTGTCAGCCGGATACAAGCGGCGTCAAACGATAAATACGCTTGTCAGCCGGATACAAACCGCGTCAAACGATAAATACGCTTGTCAGCCGGATACAAGCCGCGTCAAACGATAAATACGCTTGTCAGCCGGATACAAGCTGCGTCAATCGATAAATATGCTTGTCAGCCGGATACAAACCACGTCAAACGATAAATACACTTGTCAGCCGGACACAAGCCGCGTCAAACGATAAATACGCTTGTCAGCCGGATAGAAACCGCGTCAAACGATAAATACGCTTGTCAGCCTGATACAAGCGGCGTCAAACGATAAATACGCTTGTCAGCCGGATACAAACCGCGTCAAACGATAAATACGCTTGTCAGCCGGATACAAACCGCGTCAAACGATAAATACGCTTGTCAGCAGGATACAAGCCACTTCAAATGATAAATACGCTTGTCAGCCGGATACAAGCGGCGTCAAACGATAAATACGCTTGTCAGCCGGATACAAACCGCGTCAAACGATAAATACGCTTGTCAGCCGGATACAAGCTGCGTCAAACGATAAAATTTACGCTTGTCAGCCGGATACAAACCGCGTCAAACGATAAATACGCTTGTCAGCCGGACACAAGCCGCGTCAAACGATAAATACGCTTGTCAGCCAGATGCAAGCTGCGTCTTAGCAACTTAAACAAGGCAAATTAACATCTTTCATCCAGGCAAGTTGGGGCGGCGTTGGTCATAAGCGGTACGCGGGTAGGATAATTGACGTATGTCGTTACTGACACCAGGGTACTGTGGGTTAAACAAACTGGTCAATGACACCGCTACTACTTGGTGGGACTTTGACAACAATTTTTTAAACACCTCTTTAGTTCCTTATAGGATTTTGTAATACTAACTAGAATGACATGGTTCTGTATATTTAATGATTATATGTATGCTTTATGTTGTAACCATGATGAGACTTAAAAAAGTATAAAACCTATCTACCCCACTGCTTTCACCTGCGTGGATCGAAATATTGATAGGTACATGCATGTACATGACTGTGTGTAGTCTTGGAACAGCACATTGTAAATTGAGTCATCCTGTGCAAACTACCTATCTATCCACACTACAACATCCTCTTGCGAATATTACGTGCAGGTACAAAGTGCGCAAGTTTATTGCGTGTGAATCACTGATTAACGTAGACGTTCGGTGAGATTTTTCACATCCACTGGGTACGACTCTCCAAGTCCACGGGCCAACTGCTATAAATCCCTTCCGAAGGACTGCATGCTATCACAGTACCTTGCCCGACTAAGGCACTGCTGGATCAATCACATCACAGTCCACACTGTAAGCGTTTTGGCAAAAATAACGTTTTGCATTCGTTTAGGCCCCAACCTAATGACAAAGCTAATCTGCGTACATTTTGGTCACAAAAGACCTATTATAAATTTTCGTTTGACATGCCGGCATTGCTACCACATCAGCTGGAATTGACTTCCCGATAAAAAAAAATATGATATGGAATTCACACAAACCACTGTATTACGTCAATTTCTTGTTTTGATACATCAAGTGAGTGCTTAAAATAAATGTGTTTACATTTATACCTACCATTCACTTGATGTATCAAAACTAGAAGTTGCCAGTTTTAGATAATATTGGCAGATTATGTTTGTAAATTCAACTTACTGTCAACTAGATAATACTAACAGTTTATGTTTGTAAATTCCATTTACTGCCGATACGATAATATTGACAGTTTATGTTTGTAAATTTCACTTACTGTCAATTAGATAATAGTAACAGTTTATGTTTGTAAATTCCATTTACATATTGACAGCTTATGTTTGTAAATTCCATTTACTGTCAATTAAATGAGACGGATACGGAAACCCGTACAAAAAATAATCATTAAAATACTTCTTCCACAACTGATGTATGATGTCCGGTGGAATATCTTTATACTGGTTCACAACTCTGTCCATGGTTTTCATCTCAGTATATCCAGTGTTTGCTTTTTCCGGAATATCTACTTTTGACTCTAAATGGATATCCTGCAAGATCGTTTTCATATCCTCGTCAAACGTGTCTTGCAGCCCTATGTAATTGTACATAATTTCGCATGGTTGACACGTTTCTGCGTACGGATAGATATGCATGTTCATGTCGCCAATAGGTACTTTTAACACTTCTGTCAGGTAATCCAAAAACGTCATATTTGTGTCTTTAATGTACGAGTGCTCGGTGTTAAACCAGCGCCTGTCTAAGTAGGCAGACATTAATCGTTCCAGAGGTTCTCTCACGAACGTCATGGTGTGAAAGCCGTTTGTTTTGAAATTGTCAATGGTGCCGTGTTCCTGGACGTTGTACAGTTGGGCCAGTTTAGTGTCTATACTGGAAGGATCAGTAGAGTTGTGTAGTCCGTCCAGAACATACAGGACCCGTTTGATGTTAGTAGACACAACTTTACGATGGTAACATATGTTTAACCTGTTCTTTGTGTTGATCAGGAAACGTGGGAATGTTGCTAACGTGTCTAGCGATCTTTTATTATTCGCAAATAGTTTGCATCTGTTTTGGACCAATGTTGTTCGTTTCTCCATCGGTAGACCTGCAGTCAGGAATCCCAGTTTATCTAATGCCTGAAAAGCAATTAAATAAAACGTTTTATATGCCGCATAGTGTAAACGCCCTGGCTTTGTTTTACAAAACATGTTAAATCAACTGGAAGTTGTTTCATATTAGTTCACAGATAGTAATATGATCGATTTTCTAAATCTACTGTATGATTACATAGTTGTTTGTCTTAAATATGCAAAGCCCGGTTAGCTCAGTCAGTTACTCGTCTGACTATCAATCCAAGGGTCGTGAGTTCGAATCCCCGCCCGGCAACAGCCTCCGTTATGATTGATATACATTGTGTCTCATTATCAGTCGTCTTTCACCACTGATTCAAGCGGGAAATTTAACAGTTACTTGTGGATATGAGGTGTACTCGAGTACTGGTTAACCTTTCAGGATCTTATTTTATCAACATATTGCAGACTTTTGTTTTCAGTCAAACTTAATATGTTAACACTACAAATATCTGCGATTATTTTTCAAAGCTAAAAGTTTCTTCGCATAGGCTACAGATAGAGACTGGTAGGTGTGAAATACCCATCACAGAACAGATTACCAATAGAATATGTAATCTCTGTAATTATGGTATACAAGATGAATTTTATTTTGTTATTTCATGATTTGAGAAGAAAATATATTTATTTAAACGATGTTATTGGACCAGACCGAACATACAATAACTTGTAAATCGCATATAATGCATTCACAAAAAAGTATTGAGGAACGAAATTCTGTTTTTCAATTTATCTTAAACTGTATTAAATTATTTATTACGTTAAATGGTTGTCACTTTTGAGATAACTATATCTACAACCTCACATGGATATTCATATAAATATTAGGATTATAACGAAAGCATGCGTATTGAGCTCCTTTCCTTTTGAAAAAAAATGATTTATTTTTATTACTTCGAAATCATGACCGAATGAACGTTTTTCTTAAAATTAGTAATTAATCATCAGACGCTTTCCTTACATGAAATCTTGACCAACTGAACGATTGCCTCGGGAATATGTTAACAACCTGGGGCGTCACTCATCAAACATCTCAAACTGAGGTTTTTCTTAACTCAAAATTCTCAATTTCTATAAATTATTACTTGTACATGCACTCATTACACACAGAATTGAAGCATTACAATAACAAATCTTTATTAATTAATAGATGAAAATATGCAAAATGACCAATGTAAATGAAGTTATAGTATTCTTTAAAAAAAAATAAGTTGATGAAAATTTTAACTGTTGATTGATTTGCTGAATATTTATCGTTTTTATGTCATCGAGGGCTAACAGACGATCAATTAACCTAACAACTGTTTCCGGGGATCCTGAAAGATTAACTAATACTTTAGCACACCCCATATCCACAAGTAAATGATAACATTCCCACTTGAATCAGCGGTAAGAGATCAATGATAATGAGACACAATGTCGTATATCAGTCATTACTGAGACTATGTCCGAGCTGAGGTTCGAACCTACGAACCTTGGATTATTAGTCAGACGCATTACCGACTGAGCTAATCGGGCCCGGCTGAAAAAGTTGATATGTTTAATGAAACTCGATTATGTCGTTTACCTATAATGAAGGTACGTTTCTATATTTTTATATAAACGAGTGTCTAACATGAACAAAAGAGCGGTAAAGTAGAAGTGTTGGTCGCTCACGCCAGAGGTTGCGTTGCGGGTTCGGTCTCCTGGATGGAAGCTATACCTCTAAAATCTCAGTTTTGGTTTTAACCCGATACCAGAATTCTCCCTTTACTCAAATTATAAGTTAAGACGTTTTCTTATATTTAGATTCTCGAACATCTAAATATGACATCTGAGCGTTCCTCGCAGTCGAGCTGACAGTAATTGTGTATACAAGATATGTTTCTGTAAGATTTAGTGTATGCATATAACCCATCATATACAGACACTTCACGTTAACCAGACGTTTATGATGCATATGCTTTTCTTATTACATTTTAACATGTTAGCCCTAGATGGCATAACAATAACGCTAAATATCAAATCATGTAAGTTTAAACATTCTTTTTACTTTTTCTCAAGTTGAAAGTTTTGACTGTACATATATAAACGCTTTCCTTTTAATTATTTCCATATCAGTCATGATCCTCCAACGTTTTACTTGGGCGCTTTTTTTAGATTTAAAATATGATAATCCGGCGATATTACCGGCGGCTAATACCTATAGCAATGGTATTTTGATTTGATCATTAAAAAAATAAAACATTGTCAAACGATAAAGAAGGTATATAATTATCTGGTGGTCTATAATTATGTCTGACCATGTTTTCTCTCCAAGATACTCAGTTATAGTATGAAGTAATAACCGTTAGTATGTTTACGTTTACCTTTTCATCAGTCGATTCTGAAGTATCCGGCGCATGTATTTCAACCAAATCATTTGTGTTGTATTTTGTTGGTGTTTGTAGTGTATTGCGTTCTCTTGATGAGTGCTCTCCTGTTTGTCCTGCTGGTTTCTGTATAACTTTTGCTACATTCTCAGTTGGTTCTATTATCTCTCGCTCGAGATTTGTGGACAAACCCTTTTGGTATTCTTTAGATGGGATCAGTTGTGTTTCTTTTGGCATGGTATGTTTCTCAGTTTTCCTGGCATGTTTTAGCACAAAACTTGACTCTCGTAGTTTACTAACTGAAACAAATAAATGAAAGTTGATAATTTATGAAGATATTCACTTAACTATTTTGCAGAAGGTTAAAGGAATCAACTTTTAAACGACTCTGGGTTTCACGAACAAGGAGCCGAATTCCAAGCTCACTCATGTACACATGACTATTTCTTGGCAATCATGTATATCATTCCGATAAGTATCAATATTGAATGATTGAATTGATTGAATATTAAGCGTCATTTTTATGCCATCGTGGGCTAACAGACGATCATTTAACCTAATCCCTGTTTCCTGGAGTCCTGAAAGGTTAACCAGTACTCGAACACACCCCATCTCCGCGAGAAACTGATACCTTTCCCACTTGAATCAGTGGTGAGAGACGAATGATAATGAGACATAATATCGTATATCAATCATAGTGGAGACTGTTGCCGGGCGGGGATTCGAAGTCACGACCCTGGATTGATAGTCAGACGAGTTACCGACTGAGCTAAAGTAGCAATAAAACTACGCGAGAACAACATACGTTTGGTATAGACAAATTAACATGATTATGTGAAGGGAAATACGTTTAAGTCTCCAATCTTGAAACGAAATTAAAAAAACTAATGTATCAATTATGTGATACATGTATTTTGATTAGACAGTGTATGATGTTAAATAGATTATGAATTTTAGCAATTATTTAAACACCGCCCTCTATGTTGTACCGGAAACATAGCTGACCATGACAGGCTAGAAACGGCAGTAATATAGTATATGCAATGTTTTTAGATTCACCAAACCGCTCTCTGAAAGCGAACACAATTTAATGCTAAAATTCTGTTTCGGAGAAGAAATACTACTTTGATACGTATGGAGAAAAGTTATAAAAGAAAGATATGAAAAATAAAAAGTTCTAACGAAAGCAAATTCCAGAATTAATGCAGTGAGGTCAGTGCAGGAGCGCCAACTATCTGACACAATACAGAACCATGCGCGCGTGTTCATAGTTTGATTAAAAATAATGAAGAATTTACAACCATCAGCAATTATCTGCATGTATACCCCCTTTCTTAACGAACAGTACTTATTTTAAAGCAAATAATGTCATTTGATCTACCTACTGGTTATTTGAAAATTAAAAAAATGAAAACTTACCGTTTGCGATTAAAAAAATTATCACTATGGAAAAGACGACGAGTTTTACATGATATTTAGGTAACGTAAATGACCTTCGAAGAGATAGTGCCGGTTTCATCTTGGCTGTGGTATAGTACTGGTGTAGAAAACAAACTGATAATTATATGGGAATTATTAATCAATAGCCTATGGCTAATAAAGTTTTAAATGTTTGAAAACGTCTGTGTATAACATAAACGTGCACAGAGGGCATCGGTGTTGACGAGATAACATCATTAATTAAATTGTACACAGATGCCCATCATAGATAAGAATAATTAAGTTAAGATTGTTTGTCATAATTTAAATTTGAGTGTACATTGTATGACCATCATGTACAACTCAACATATCATGTACAACTCAACATAGCATGTACAACTCAACATATGCTACTGATCAGAATCAATTCGGTGCGTGGGGATGGTGGCGGCGTATAGCGTGTGTATTTCCATCCTCCCAAATAATGATGCTCCTTGTCTTGAATAATCGAATTTTAATCCTTGGTCAGAATGGCTGATGAATGTCCATGCCGAATTTAATAATCCCGGGCAATAACGCTGGAGTTATTATTGCCCATGTATTGCTAAACAATTGGGAAATTGGTAAAACACCGTCTCTAACTCCAGTTATTTTAATGCACCAACCTTTTCATAATATAACTTTGGCATATTATACCGGCCAACTTCGAAAACAAGCTCAAATGCCCTAATGAATTTTGAGTTACGGCCCTTTGATTATTTGAAATTTGCAGGAAGAATGTCTATGTCGACATAGATAACCGTCAGGAGCACCACAGTAAACCCAGAGTAATCACCCTTCGATTGTTCAGCATTTGTAACGTTGGCGGTATCCTCTCTCTGCCACAAGTAGTTTAAATTCAATATTTGTTTGTCAAGCGTTATCAGAAGGTCCATTGTAATAGTTTCTTGATCGATTTGTACAACAGGTCGAATAGCTCCAGCTACAACAAAAGGTCCATTGTAATAGTTTCTTGATCGATTTGTACAACAGGTCTAATAGCCCCAGCTAAACAGAAGGTCCATTGTAATAGTTTCTTGATCGATTTGTACAACAGGTCTAATAGCCCCAGCTACAACAGAAGGTCCATTGTAATAGTTTCTTGATCGATTTGTACAACAGGTCGAATAGCCCCAGCTACAACAGAAGATCCATTGTAATAGTTTCTTGATCGATTTGTACAACAGGTCGAATAGCCCCAGCTACAACAGAAGGTCCATTGTAATAGTTTCTTGATCAATTTGTACAACAGGTCGAATAGTCCCAGCTACAACAGAAGATCCATTGTAATAGTTTCTTGATCGATTTGTACAACAGGTCGAATAGCCCCAGCTTCAACAGAAGGTCCATTATAATAGTTTCTTGATCGATTTGTACAACAGGTCGAATAGCCCCAGCTACAACAGAAGGTCCATTGTAATAGTTTCTTGATCGATTTGTACAACAGGTCGAATAGCCCCAGCTACAACAGAAGATCCATTGTAATAGTTTCTTGATCGATTTGTACAACAGGTCGAATAGCCCCAGCTACAACAGAACGTTCATTGTAATAGTTCTTTGATCGATTTGTACAACAGGTCGAATAGCCCCAGCTACAACAGAAGATCCATTGTAATAGTTTCTTGATCGATTTGTACAACAGGTCGAATAGCCCCAGCTACAACAGAAGGTCCAGTGTAATAGTTTCTTGGTCGATTTGTACAACAGGTCGAATAGCCCAAGCTACAACAGAAGGTCCATTGTAATAGTTTCTTGATCGATTTGAACAATAGGTCGAATAGCCCCAGCTACAACAGAAGGTCCATTGTAATAGTTTTTTGATCGGTTTGTACAACAGGTCGAATAGCCCCAGCTACAACAGAAGGTCCATTGTAATAGTTCCTTGATCGATTTGTACAACAGGTCGAGTAGCCCCAGCTACAACAGAAGGTCCATTGTAATAGTTTCTTGATCGATTTGTACAACAGGTCGAATAGCCCCAGCTACAACAGAAGGTCCATTGTAATAGTTTCTTGATCGATTTGTACAACAGGTCGAATAGCCCCAGCTACAACAGAAGATCCATTGTAATAGTTTCTTGATCGATTTGTACAACAGGTCGAATAGCCCCAGCTACAACAGAAGGTCCATTGTAATAGTTTCTTCATCGATTTGTACAACAGGTCGAATAGCCCCAGCTACAACAGAAGGTCCATTGTAATAGTTTCTTGATCGATTTGTACAACAGGTCAAATACCCCAGCTACAACAGAAGGTCCATTGTAATAGTTTCTTGATCGATTTGTACAACAGGTCGAATAGCCCCAGCTACAAGAGAATGTCCATTATAATAGTTTTTGATCGATTTGTACAACAGGTCGAATAGCCCCAGCTACAACAGAAGGTCCATTGTAATAGTTTCTTGATCGATTTGTACAACAGGTCGAATAGCCCCAGCTACAACAGAAGATCCATTGTAATAGTTTCTTGATCGATTTGTACAACAGGTCGAATAGCCCCAGCTACAACAGAACGTCCATTGTAATAGTTCCTTGATCGATTTGTACAACAGGTCAAATAGCCCCAGCTACAACAGAAGGTCCATTGTAATAGTTTCTTGATCGGTTTGTACAACAGGTCGAATAGCCCCAGCTACAACAGAAGGTCCATTGTAATAGTTTCTTGATCGATTTGTACAACAGGTCGAATAGCCCCAGCTACAACAGAAGGTCCATTGTATACGTTTCTTGGTCGATTTGTACAACAGGTCGAATAGCCCCAGCTACAACAGAAGGTCCATTGTAATAGTTCCTTGATCGATTTGTACAACAGGTCGAGTAGCCCCAGCTACAACAGAAGGTCCATTGTAATAGTTTCTTGATCGATTTGTACAACAGGTCGAATAGCCCCAGCTACAACAGAAGGTCCATTGTAATAGTTTCTTGATCGATTTGTACAACAGGTCGAATAGCCCCAGCTACAACAGAAGATCCAATGTAATAGTTTCTTGATCGATTTGTACAACAGGTCGAATAGCCCCAGCTACAACAGAAGGTCCATTGTAATAGTTTCTTGATCGATTTGTGCAACAGGTCGAATAGCCCCAGCTACAACAGAAGGTCCATTGTAATAGTTTTTTGATCGATTTGTACAACAGGTCGAATAGCCCCAGCTACAACAGAAGGTCCATTGTAATAGTTTCTTGATCGATTTGTACAACAGGTAGAATAGCCCCAGCTACAACAGAAGGTCCATTGTAATAGTTTCTTGATCGATTTGTACAACAGGTTGAATAGCCCCGGCTACAACAGAAGGTCCATTGTAATAGTTTTTTGATCGATTTGTACAACAGGTCGAATAGCCCCAGCTACAACAGAAGCTCCATTGTAATAGTTTCTTGATCGATTGTACAACAGGTCGAATAGCCCCAGCTAAAACAGAAGGTCCCTTGTAATAGTTTCTTGATCGATTGTACAACAGGTCGAATAGCCCCAGCTAAAACAGAAGGTCCCTTGTAATAGTTTCTTGATCGATTATACAACAGGTCGAATAGCCCCAGCTAAAACAGAAGGTCCCTTGTAATAGTTTCTTGATCGATTTGTACAACAGGTTGAATAGCCCCAGCTACAACAGAACGTCCATTGTAATAGTTTCTTGATCGATTTGTACAACAGGTTGAATAGCCCCAGCTACAACAGAAGGTCCATTGTAATAGTTTCTTGATCGATTTGTACAACAGGCCGAATAGCCCCAGCTACAACAGAACGTCCATTGTAATAGTTTCTTGATCGATTTGTACAACAGGTCTAATAGCCCCAGCTTCAACAGAATGTCCATTGTAAAAGTTTCTTGATCGATTTGTACAACAGGTCGAATAGCCCCAGCTACAACAGAAGGTCCATTGTAATAGTTTCTTGATCGATTTGTACAACAGGTCGAATAGCCCCAGCTACAACAGAACGTCCATTGTAATAGTTTCTTGATCGATTTGTACAACAGGCCGAATAGCCCCAGCTACAACAGAAGGTCCATTGTAATAGTTTCTTGGTCGATTTGTACAACAGGTCGAATAGCCCCAGCTACAACAGAAGATCCATTGTAATAGTTCCTTGATCGATTTGTACAAAAGGTCGAATAGCCCCAGCTACAACAGAAGGTCCATTGTAATAGTTTCTTGATCGATTTGTACAACAGGTTGAATAGCCCCAGCTACAACAGAAGATCCATTGTAATAGTTTCTTGATCGATTTGTACAACAGGTCGAATAGCCCCAGCTACAACAGAACGTCCATTGTAATAGTTCCTTGATCGATTTGTAGAACAGGTCGAATAGCCCCAGCTACAACAGAAGATCCATTGTAATATTTTCTTGATCGATTTGTACAACAGGTCGAATAGCCCCTAGCTACAACAGAAGGTCCATTGTAATAGTTCCTTGATCTATTTGTACAACAGGTCGAGTAGCCCCAGCTACAACAGAAGGTCCATTGTAATAATTTCTTGATCGATTTGTACAACAGGTCGAATAGCCCCAGCTACAACAGAAGGTCCATTGTAATAGTTTCTTGATCGATTTGTACAACAGGTCGAATAGCCCCAGCTACAACAGAAGCTCCATTGTAATAGGTTCTTGATCGATTTGTACAACAGGTCGAATAGCCCCAGCTACAACAGTAGGTCCATTGTAATAGTTTCTTGATCGATTTGTACAACAGGTCGAATAGCCCCAGCTACAACAGAAGGTCCACTGTAATAGTTTCTTGATCGATTTGTACAACAGGTCAAATAGCCCCAGCTACAACAGAAGATCCATTGTAATAGTTTCTTGATCGATTTGTACAACAGGTCGAATAGCCCCAGCTACAACAGAAGGTCCATTATAATAGTTTCTTGATCGATTTGTACAACAGGTCGAATAGCCCAAGCTACAACAGAAGGTCCATTGTAATAGTTCCTTGATCGATTTGTACAACAGGTCGAATAGCCCCCAGCTACAACAGAAGGTCCATTGTAATAGTTTCTTGATCGATTTGTACAATAGGTCGAATAGCCCCAGCTACAACAGAAGGTCCATTGTATAAGTTTCTTGATCGATTTGTACAACAGGTCGAATAGCCCCAGCTACAACAGAAGGTCCATTGTAATAGTTTCTTGATCGATTTGAACAACAGGTCGAATAGCCCCAGCTACAACAGAAGGTCCATTGTAATAGTTTCTTGATCGGTTTGTACAATAGGTCGAATAGCCCCAGCTACAACAGAAGGTCCATTGTAATAGTTTCTTGATCGATTTGTACAACAGGTCGAATAGCCCCAGCTACAACAGAAGGTCCATTGTATAAGTTTCTTGGTCGATTTGTACAACAGGTCGAATAGCCCCAGCTACAACAGAAGGTCCATTGTAATAGTTCCTTGATCGATTTGTACAACAGGTCGAGTAGCCCCAGCTACAACAGAAGGTCCATTGTAATAGTTTCTTGATCGATTTGTACAACAGGTCGAATAGCCCCAGCTACAACAGAAGGTCCATTGTAATAGTTTCTTGATCGATTTGTACAACAGGTCGAATAGCCCCAGCTACAACAGAACGTCCATTGTAATAGTTCCTTGATCGATTTGTACAACAGGTCGAATAGTCCCAGCTACAACAGAAAGTCCATTGTAATAGTTTCTTGATCGATTTGTACAACAGGTCGAATAGCCCCAGCTACAAAAGAAGGTCCATTGTAATAGTTTCTTGATCGATTTGTACAACAGGTCGAATAGCCCCAGCTACAACAGAATGTCCATTGTAATAGTTTCTTGATCGATTTGTACAACAGGTCGAATAGCCCCAGCTACAACAGAAGGTCCATTGTAATAGTTTCTTGATCGATTTGTACAACAGGTCGAATAGCCCCAGCTACAACAAAAGATCCATTGTAATAGTTTCTTGATCGATTTGTACTACAGGTCGAATAGCCCCAGCTACAACAGAAGGTCCAGTGTAATAGTTTCTTGATCGATTTGTACAACAGGTCGAATAGCCCCAGCTAAAACAGAAGGTCCATTGTAATAGTTTCTTGATCGATTTGTACAACAGGTCGAATAGCCCCAGCTAAAACAGAAGGTCCATTGTAATAGTTTCTTGATCGATTTGTACAACAGGTCGAATAGCCCCAGCTACAACAGAACGTCCATTGTAATAGTTTCATATTTAGCTTTGGATATATTTTACTATACATACAATGTTACAGAGATATTACGATAAGTCGGTATCAATTGGATTCACGTTTTTAATAAAACATGTACTATAATAGATGCGGGGAACACAATGATGGCGCGTCTTTGTTTTACATTAAAGACGATTGCTATGGTCTTTCATACGCACCAACTCCGAGCACAAAGGGAAGCAATCGTGTCGAAACCTGCTAGAGTCACTACATACTGCTATACTACAACTGACCCTATATCGGATGTCACAATCATTTACGGATACGCCTAAAATGGGTCCCTTCTGTTGTGTTCAATATATGAAATATGCATACTGGTACAAACTAATTGTTTATAGCAATTTAATCTGAATATGAAATATATTAGAATTCCTAATTTATACAAAAATGCTCATTTAGTATAAAAACGTTAATTTTGCAACTGCAGTTTATTTAACGATGGCATATTTTAAGAGCTACATTTTTTTTCAAATTACGCTGTAAAGTGTATTTTTATTTTTGTTGTCATTAGAAAAGATATTAGAGAATATTTTTGAAACTTTAAGCAAAGTTTATTCATACACTATATCAAAATATTAAAAATAACCGATATTTTTTTATTACAAAATTGAAAATCAATTGTCACTGCCGAAATGATTTTGTTTTTAAAAACCCTGAACAGCTGAATTCAACCTTATACTGACCATTACTATGAAAATTATTATTTTATGCATGAATGTGCTTAATAGTTTTTATTAGATAATAAATGTAAACAAGTTTAAATATTTCTTTCGTATTGGTTGTTTAATCTACATTATTTTCAAGGACAGGTATGTTTATGAGGAGGTAAAACAAATATATTTATACCGTAACATATGTTGTTTTTTTATTTCTGATATTGCATGGACATACATTAAACTTAAAAACTGGGACATTTCATGAAAATCTATCCATTAAAAAATGTTACAAAAACTATAGGAATCGTCTTTAACTGACATCAACATAATGATACAGTAATTACTTCCCCGGTACCAGATTCAGGATAATTACTTTTTCAGGTCATACGTGTATATGGCATATCCAGTTTTATTGGTGGAACTGAGTAAAACCATCGTCAATCCGCAAGTAACTGGCAATCTTTCTCACATGCATTTTTGGAGCAAGCGGGACTTGAGCCTACGACCTTAGCGATGAGAGGTAAGTGATCTTGAGACGGCGTCATAGACCACTCGCCAACGGAGGACCCTGTGATAATTAATAAATAGGACATGCTGATTTGGGCCGAGTGCATTAATAATATATAATATAGGACAGGCTGAGTTGGGCTGAGTGCATAAATAATATAAATATAGGACAGGCTGAGTTGGGCTGAGTGCATAAATAATATGAATATAGGACATGCTGATTTGGGCCGATTGCATTAATAATATAAATATAGGACATGCTGATTTGGGCCGATTGCATTAATAATATAAATATATGACAGGCTGATTTGGGCCGATTGCATTAATAATATAAATATGACAGGCTGATTTGGGCCGAGTGCATTAATAATATAAATATAGGACAGGCTGATTGCATTATTAATATACACATAGGACAGGCTGATTTGGGCCGAGTGCATTAATAATATAAATATAGGACAGGCTGATTTGGGCCGATTGCATTAATAATATAAATATAGGACAGGCTGATTGCATTATTAATATACACATAGGACAGGCTGATTTGGGCCGAGTGCATTAATAATATAAATATAGGACAGGATGATTTGGGCCGAATGCATTAATTATATAAATTTATGACAGGCTGATATGGTGGATTGCATTAATAATATAAATATAGGACAGGCTGATTTTGGCCGAGTGCATTAATTATATGTATATGACAGGCTGATATGGGCCGTGTACATTAATAATATAAATATAGGAAAAGCTGATATGGGCCGAGTGCATTATAATATATATAAATATAGAACATTTATTTCATGTGTTGAACTTTCTCAAGGTATGAATTTTACATGCAATGAGCGACGTTTACATGCGAGGGTCACTATCATTCTCTTTACACGTTGCGCATGTACGTTCATATACCGTGAACGCTCATCAAATGTCATCCATTCCTTAGATAAACAGACGAAGGTCTGTAGAACTGAACGTATACTACAGTACAGTAGTGGTCTAGTCAGTGATTCAGCATCTGCCACGAAATCTAGAAAGGTCCTCCAGGAGTGTATCACAGACTTTGATTATCTTAAAAAGTTTTCGAGCTGGGCTATAGCTATCACCTCGCTGAGCTATAGCTATCACATCGCCAGGCTATAGCTATCACCTCGCTGAGCTATAGCTATCACCTCGCTGAGCTATAGCTATCACATCGCTAGGCTATAGCTATCACCTCGCTGAGCTATAGCTATCACATCGCTAGGCTATATCTATAACATGGCTGAGCTATAGCTATCACGTCGCTGGGCTATAGCTATCACGTCGCTGGGCTGTAGCTATCACGTCGCTGGGCTATAGCTATCACCTCGCTGAGCTATAACTATCACCTCGCTAGGCTGTAGCTATCACGTCGCTGGGCTATAGCTATCACCTCGCTGGGCTATAGCTATCACGTCGCTGGGCTGTAGCTATCACGTCGCTGGGCTATAGCTATCACCTCGCTGAGCTATAGCTATCACATGGCTGAGCTATAGCTATCACGTCGCTGGGCTATAGCTATCACATCGCTAGGCTATATCTATAACATGGCTGAGCTATAGCTATCACATGGCTGAGCTATAGCTATCACCTCGCTGAGCTATAACTATCACCTCGCTGGGCTATATCTATCACATGGCTGAGCTATAGCTATCACCTCGCTGAGCTATAGCTATCACATCGCTAGGCTATATCTATAACATGGCTGAGCTATAGCTATCACGTCGCTGGGCTATAGCTATCACGTCGCTGGGCTGTAGCTATCACGTCGCTGGGCTATAGCTATCACCTCGCTGAGCTATAACTATCACCTCGCTAGGCTGTAGCTATCACGTCGCTGGGCTATAGCTATCACCTCGCTGGGCTATAGCTATCACGTCGCTGGGCTGTAGCTATCACGTCGCTGGGCTATAGCTATCACCTCGCTGAGCTATAGCTATCACATGGCTGAGCTATAGCTATCACGTCGCTGGGCTATAGCTATCACATCGCTAGGCTATATCTATAACATGGCTGAGCTATAGCTATCACATGGCTGAGCTATAGCTATCACCTCGCTGAGCTATAACTATCACCTCGCTGGGCTATATCTATCACATGGCTGAGCTATAGCTATCACCTCGCTGAGCTATAGCTATCACATCGCTAGGCTATATCTATAACATGGCTGAGCTATAGCTATCACCTCGCTGAGCTATAGCTATCACATCGCTAGGCTATATCTATAACATGGCTGAGCTATAGCTATCACGTCGCTGGGCTATAGCTATCACGTCGCTGGGCTGTAGCTATCACGTCGCTGGGCTATAGCTATCACCTCGCTGAGCTATAACTATCACCTCGCTGGGCTGGAGCTATCACGTCGCTGGGCTATAGCTATCTGTGTTACTTTTTAAATAATGTTCTTGGAATGGGGTTCAATTGTCATATAAAAGACAGTATATGGAAACCAGTTCCGGTTGGGAAGATTTCGGGCTCTAGAACCTAAGTCTGGGCAGAGTCTGTGTTTTCCAGAAAGTAACTTGCAACACTTATTAACATGTAAGATTTTGGACCTGGGATGGAACCACTAAGCAGAGAACTCATGATAACGCCTTGAATTACTCGGCTGCGCAGGTTCCCTTTCCTGGACTGGTCCAGTATGATAAGACTGCCTAGGTGTCATACTTCAGTGTGGCACATCCTCTTACACAACTACTGTTTTATGTAGCTACCATCATGATGCGACTGAAACGTTGTTAATAGCGACCCAAACACAATTAACGATAAAAAATACGACGATATTATATGACGCTCGTCAAGCTAATGAAAATACAATACCTATATATATCTTATACTAATTTGTATTACAGAGTAGCTCGACTGCGAAGTAAGTTTTTTGTGAATCACTATCGAGTCTGTTTCCTGGATAGATCAGGTATTCTTAATAGATCGAACATGTATACATAACGGTATACAAAATATAGGTAGTGAAAATTAGTTTTTATTCGATTGATAGTAATTGTTTCATTATTTTAATTGATAAATGGTAATTAAAACAAGTAATTGTGTTTATTTTTTACGTATTATAGTTTTATAGTGTTGTTGTTACTTTGCATTCCAGAGTTCGTGCCACCACAACAGTTATTCTTTCATCATACATAATGTTTGCCCCTCCCCACCCCTCCCACGCCATCAACCAGTAATATATGGGTTATTTATTCTAAAGGGCGAGAGGTTTTAACCATCTTAAAACATAACAAAGCATACGGGGAAATTTTAATTCAGGGGGCATAATTTAAAGAAGAGTTATTATATTGTATTAGTGCAGTTTAGTCCCTTCCCCGTATATACTTGTATTAGTTTATACTAATTTGTTTTAGCTCGATTGCGATGAAAGCTCAGAGCTTATATGAACCGCTCTCGAGTCCGCTTCCTGGGTAGAACCAGTACTGAGTGTTATTTTATGAGAGGCATCGGTTCGACTGGGGGATCGAACCCGCAACTTCTGGCGTGAGCGGCCAACACTCTATCCATTAGACTACCGCCCCGCTTTATATACTTATATTACTGACTCATTATGCGCCATCAGTCGGTCCAGTTGCTCCAAACGCATACCTGTATCGTTATAAGTTTTCCGCCCTGTCTGTCTGTATTCTGTCTGTTAGTATATTTGTCTGTCAGTTTGCAGGTATGTCTATCTGCGTACCTGTTTCTCTTCTTTCCTACCGGTATGTTTACCTTCATTCCAGTGAGTTTTATCTGTATTTCTGTCTGTTTATATGTATGCAGATCTGTCTGCGTGTATGTTTGCCAGCCGTTCTTACAGTCGATTTGCATGTCTGTCGATCTGCCAACACGTGCATGTACGCATGTCACATTCTTCAGTACGCACGTCTGACTGGATGTATATAAGTTATTATTATATCTGCACGTCTGACTGGATGTATATACGTTATTATTATATCTGCACGTCTGACTGGATGTATACACGTTATTATTATATCTGCACGTCTGACTAGATGTATATACGTTATTATTATATCTGCACATCTGACTGGGTGTAAATACGTTATTATTATATCGGCATGTTTGACTGTTGTTTATACGTTATTATTATATATGTACGTCTGACTGGATGTATATATTACGTTATTATTATATCGACATGTTTGACTGGATGTATATACGTTATTATCATATATGCATGTTTGACTGTTGTATATACGTTATTATTTTATCTGCACGTCAGACTGGGTGTATATACGTTATTATTATATCTGCAAGTTTGACTGTTGTATACACGTTATTATTATATATGTACGTCTCACTGGATGTATATACGTTATTATTATATCTGCACGTCTGATTGGATGTATATACGTTATTTTTATATCTGCAAGTCCGACTGGGTGTATATACGTTATTATTATATCTGCACGTCTGACTAGATGTATATCCGTTATTATTATATATGCACGTCTGACTAGATGTATATCCGTTATTATTATATCTGCACGTCTGACTAGATGTATATCCGTTATTATTATATATGCATGTTTGACTGGATGTATACACGTTATTATTATATATGTACGTCTGACTGGATGTATAATTTTTTATACGTTATTGCTATATCTGCACGTCAGACTGGGTGTATATACGTGATTGTTATATATGCACGTCTGACTGGGTGTATATACGTGATTGTTCTATATGCACGTCTGACTGGGTGTATATACGTTATTGTTATATCAGCACGTCCGACTGGGTGTATATACGTTATTATCATATCTGCACGGCCGACTGGGTGTATATACGTTATTATTATATCTGCTCGTCCGACTGGGTGTATACAAGTTATTATTATATCTGCACGTCCGACTGGGTGTATACACGTTATTATTATACCTGCACGTCCGAGTGGGTGTATACACGTTATTATTATAACTGCACGTCCAACGGGGTGTATACACGTTATTATTATACCTGCACGTCTGACTGGGTGTATATACGTTATTATTATATCTGCACGTCCGACTGGGTGTATAGACGTTATTATTATATCTGCACGTCTGACTGAATGTATATACGTTATTATTATTTTGCACGTCTGACTGGGTGTATATACGTTATTATTATATCTGCACGTCCGACTGGATGTATATACGTTATTATTATATCTGCACGTCTGACTGGATGTATATACGTTATTATATTTGCACGTCTGACTGGATGTATATACGTTATTATTATAGCTGCACGTCTGAATGGGTGTATATACGTTATTATTAAACCTGCACGTCTGACTGGGTTTATACACGTTATTATTATACCTGCACGTCTGACTGGATGTATATACGTTATTATTATACCTGTACGTCAGACGGGGTGTATATACGTTATTATTATACCTCCACGTCCGATTGGGTGTATATACGTTATTGTTAAACATGCACGTCCGACTTGGTGTATATACGTTATTGTTATATTTGCACGTCTGACTGGGTGTATATACGTTATTATTATATCTGCATGTCCGACTGGGTGTATACACGTTATTATTATATCTGCACGTCCGACTGGGTGTATAAACGTTATTATTATATCTGCATGTCCGACTGGGTGTATACACGTTATTATTATACCTGCATGTCTGACTGGGTTTATACACGTTATTATTATACCTGCACGTTCGACTGGATGTATATACGTTATTAGTATATCTGCACGTCCGACGGGTTGTATATACGTTATTATTATTTTGCACGTCTGACTGGGTGTATATACGTTATTATTATATCTGCACGTCCGACGGGTTGTATATACGTTATTATTATACCTGCACGTCCGACTGGGTGTAAATACGTTATTATTATACCTGCACGTCTGACCGGGTGTATATACGTTATTATTATATCTGCACGTCCGACTGGGTGTATATACGTTATTATTATATCAGCACGTCCGACTGGGTGTATATACGTTATTATTATATTTGCACGTCTGACTGGGTGTATATACATTATTATTATATATGCACGTCCGACTGGGTGTATACACGTTATTATTATATCTGCACGTCTGACTGGATGTATATACGTTGTTAGTATATCTGCACGTCTGACTGGATGTATACACGTTATTATTATATCTGCACGTCTGACTGGATGTATATACGTTGTTAGTATATCTGCACGTCTGACTGGATGTATATACGTTATTATTATATTGCACGTCTGACTGGATGTATATACGTTATTATTATATTGCACGTCTGACTGGGTGTATAAACGTTATTATTATACCTGCACTTCTTACTGGGTGTTTATACGTTATTTTTATATCTGCACGTCCGACTGGGTGTATATACGTTATTAATATATCTGCACGTCTGACTGGATGTATATACGTTATTATTATATTGCACGTCTGACTGGGTGTATATACGTTATTATTATATCTGCACGTCTGACTGGATGTATATACGTTATTATTATATTGCACGTCTGACTGGGTGTATATACGTTATTATTATATCTGCACGTCCGACTGGATGTATATACGTTATTATTATATATGCACGTCTGACTGGATGTATATACGTTATTATTATATTTGCACGTCTGACTGGGTGAATGTACGTTATTATGATATCTGCACGTCTGACTGGATGTATATACCTGATTATTATATTGGCATGTTTGACTGTTGCAATAAATATATATATATGAGAAACGTAATCCCGTTATTTTGTTGTTTTTTTTTGTTGAACGGTCCTGAACATATTTTCGGCTGTATATCACTGATACAGGTTAGCCAGATAATACTCAATACTGAATTGTTTGCATTCGAAACGCTTATAACCGCCTTTACCCATACCCTTCAATATTGAATTTGATCTGTGTAGATTTGTACAATACATTAAAAACAAAACGTTTGGTCAGTAAAACTATATCGGGTGAT
The DNA here is from genome assembly GCA_029582155.1 of Panopea generosa. Lineage (NCBI taxonomy): Eukaryota > Metazoa > Mollusca > Bivalvia > Adapedonta > Hiatellidae > Panopea > Panopea generosa. Next base: position 51,406,351 of record CM055905.1, read on the forward strand.
ATCCGTCATCCTAAACCGTTTACTTATTTTTTAAACTGCATTGTGAAAGTGTTTGATATTTTAAGTAAGGGTTATGGAATGGCGTTGTCCTTCTTACAGTATACTCACTATATCGCTACGAGGCGACTATCATGATGACATGTTTCGAATTCACAATAAGCGTTATTATTCCATACCTGTATAGCCAATCACCTACCCAAGAGGTACCACGTGATTGTACAATATGTAGAAAAGTATTGGATCCAATAATTCGGTATGGGGTGCCATATCACTATTTTACCTCAATAAGTGATATATGTGGGGGCCTCCTGACCACTTAAGACAGTGGAACCTAGTCATTTATACAACTGGACCTCATTGATAAACAATGCTTCTGTGAAAATATAGACAAAAACATGTATATTATAATGACATGTGTCCCCATATTGAACCTTCGGGGCTGGGCCATTTTCAACCTTAGGGACACCATTTATACAAATCTAATAGAACTATAGTTGGTTTTAGTTAGATTTTGTCATGTTTTTTACTAGTTTTAGTAACGCCGACAATATTGAATTTCAGATCGAAAGAAAAGCTTCTGTTTATTCTCCAATAGAAATGTAAAGTTTAAGAATAATTAGGTGAGTGGTTTCAGAGAAAGTGCTGCTAACGTGCGACAGACAACAACGCGTCTTTGGCCAGTCGAGCTGAAAATGAATTAAATAAATAAGATAACCAAAATTACATACTTCATAAGTATTATGAATTATTTTGATGTATTAAATTGATTATAACTATATCATAATGCACGCATAGATACGAAATGTTTTGCATGAGGTTTCATTAATCAAGTTCAACTCATGTGTATTGTACTATATAGTAAGTCACATGTTTACAAGTTGCAAAGATCCTACCAAAACCGTAAGGATTTATACAACTTCCTTCTTAAATCTATCACAATATTTGACTGTTTGGATTTTCTCAGGAAGAGAAATCCGTGTTACTATACTATTGTAGTAAGACGTTGTCGTTCACGTATGTCTTTCAAAGAAATAGTATCACGCATATTTAACATATTGAATAATTTATCGTCGCAAAAGAAATCGAAAGTAAACTTTTCACCCCGTTGTGTACCTCGCTGAGAACCCGTTGTGCGCCTCGCTAATCCTAACCGAATGTATTCCGAAACTTGCCGGAGAATGCTGAGTAATAATGATTGTTTTACATATTAATTAATAGCAAGTTTGTAGTCTTTAATTATACTTAAAGATATATCTAACAAAAGATTTCTTTAATATTCAAAAGATGATCAATGTTAAAGAAAATAACTTAATACGCTAGAACTATTTTATGTCGTATTAATTGATTCATTGTTTCGTTTGTACTGCGGTCTCACTCCCGCATTCCAAAAACCTTTTCTTCCACCAACGTGAGCTCGTACATAAATACAAACTCCGCCTCTTACTTTAATATTTTATAACTATAAATTAGACATTGATTGACGAGAATGCCTGAATTATTAGGTTGTTACATCAGCCCAGTTTAAGTGGTTTTAATTTTGTTTCATTGATATTATTTTACATTTTAATAATTAACCCCGGGTTAATAATTCTCATATTCAAGCCGATGTATGTTTTTATTCCATATGCTAGGGGCAGTCCCTGGGTGTTTTAATTATTGGGAATGGTGCTGCGTTCTAAATATTTTTTATAATAAAAAATGGCTCTCATACAATTCAATTTATACTTTTTATTAATGTTTTAATTAAAAAAAAAAGTATAGGTTGTATCTTCTGCTTGTGGGGAAACTTTGATATTAAAACAAATCAAATGCTGTATACCAGTTTAAGTAGGGAACAGTTGTTATAAATCCAAGATATTTCAATTATGTTATTAAAAACAAACACAAGACAATAATTAACTATCAGATGTATTTAAAAATGGAACCTCCATCAGAGTTTAAACCCTGTCCTTATAGGCAAGCTAAAACGTGGGAAGAGAGTGTGTAGGAAGCAACCTAATATTATTATTTTTTACTTTCGTTTTTTAATTGTGGAAAATTTTATATCTAAATAATTAAATAGTATATATTTAGCTTATAATACGAGTAAAAATCAAAAAAATAATACATGATTTACAAATGTACTAATTTCAAAACGCGTTTCTCGCACTCTGATTGGTTTATTTAAATCGATCACATAGTTTTACCATCGTCAAGTGATTTGCCTGATGGCAGGGATAATTGTTTTGACAATATTCCTGTCCAGAGGTTGCCGCGTTATAACTGATAAATCTATATTTTAATCTAAATATTTGCAAATTGATCATGTGGATCATTGTTACAGAAACGTTTCTTAGATACAAATCCACATATCTTCAGTATATTAGAAAACTTAATTTCACACTAAACTGTAGTGTAACTTTCTGTTTAATTCTGATTACATACGGCAAACAACATTTATTATTTCTACGCCGATTATCTTTTTTTAAAGATATTTCCTGTGTATTATTATTTTCAGTTACCATTATTATGGTAACCCATTTTCACATACAGCAATACATATATTTTTTAATGAAACGAAATAAAATGTCTTTGTATTGAGAAAAAAAATAAAGAGAGAGAGACGGACAAAGACAGTGAAAATAATAAAACTGGCTGTTGATCTTTCACATATGAATATTTTGGGAAGTAGCTAGTGAGATAAGGTGTTTCTAATAATACTGGTAGCAACCTAAATGTCCAGCAGATCCCCGAAGCGATGATTTCCTTCACTGAATGCCGTTTAATATTTGAAATACTATTAAAACGGCACAAATCATCAAAATGTGTGAAAGTTAAGTGTTTTTTTAGTTGAAAGCAGAAAATGTTGCACACGACCCTAGTGGCACTGCTGAAGGACGGCATACCGTCATCTATCTGTATTTGAACGGAGCAGGTGGGGGTCTTTTATGATATCTCCACATTGTATAACGTCTCCAGTTTAAGTTTAGCTGTTCAAACTGAAACGACACACAATATGTAAAAAATAAACAAAATGTTCACTTTATATGACTGTTTACAGTTGATAACAGGCATTCATTATAAAGGATAGTTTATAAATTTTGATACAAGTTTTAAAGACAGTATGTCAAACACTTGCTATAAGTGACCAAACAATTAAATCAAGGCTAAAGTGAATATAATGAAGAATAAAAATCCTGACATAAGTCATCAACATAAGAAGCATTACTTTGGGATTTAAAGTTTAATACCCCTAACTCTCAATTAATTAAATTTATTATAATTGTAATTGGACTTACATTTAACTGACTGTGAATTAAATCTCATACCACCAAAACAACTCCAAGCTTAAAAATATGAACAATACAATTCTGGATTTATCTGAAAATACATCCTTACAAAAATTAGTATCGTTGTCGTCTACTGTCCTTCGTCGTCGTCTACTACCCACAGTGATCAATTGTCACATGAGATATAAACAAGTGAGAATTAACCAATCGGGGAAAATAATTTTCATTCACTTTAAGGTTTCATTCATTGAGGCCACAAATTTCACACACAAAAAAGAAAGATGCCCTAATATTTCACAATGTTATAGATATAGTTATATATGAAATTATGAATATCTATACTTTTTCAGTTGTGAAGCTGCACCGACTGTTCCATATACATGTAGCAGTGTGATGTATGAATAAGAGGGCTAATGAATACTGGACCTGATGCCCCATAACATTGATTTGAAATTATATAGATGGAGTTTAATCGAATGATTTTTGTACTGTGGCTACACTACTGAAGAAATACAATAAAATACTTAAAAAATGTTGCCGGTTCCTTTTATATCTCGTGTCAACAATGATAATTCATCAGTTGTACATGCTAATAAATAAAACCATTTTAATTGAAATACAAATGAGAAGCAAATGCATTGTTTAACACGCGATTAACATATATTTTGTTAACCCTTTACTCCATAGATACGCGTTTTCCCGCACCAATAACAGAAGGTCTTTGAAAACAGTGCAGGAAGAGTTCAGATTGCTCGTGCACTGTTTTCCACTCTGTCAGTTAATATAAACATTATTCACCCAATAATTCTTCTAATAAGCCTTCTGTTTTAGGTATCAAAAGGCGTCTATATTAGAGGTGTCCAAAGGCGTCTTTATGAAGTAAAGGGTTAATAACATATGTTTGTTAACAAATCTTTAACACGTATTTTCGAGTTTGTGTTTTTTATTCTCAAAATCAGATATTTCTCTGTTAACGTATGTTTTAAATTTTGATTATCATGTTAATTTATGATTTGAAACGCATTTTAATCAAAATGCATGTAAATCATATGTTTGACAACTGGTTAACATGTGTTTTGTCTAACACATGTTTATCTTAAGTTGCATGTTCAGCATTCGTGGTGTTTGAAATAACAATATTGAAACAGGTTCACCTCGGTACAGACTGACCCCCCTTTTTATGAGATAATGTTGGTAAGTACATTTAGACATTATAAATGAATGTATATCTTAATATGCACGTTAAGGCCCAAGGGCCATTTACATTTTGATTTTTAAGAACAATAAATTACATTGATAAAACTTTCCAGAAAGAGTTAACGGGGTTCAAATGCATTTTCGCAACACTCCATCAAACTTAAATCGGGCCAATGTACACAATATTATTCTGATTGTGGTTAAATTCAAATATCTGTAACATGAAATCTCGACCACCCGGGAGATATACTGGCGTTTATTCAAATATTGTTAATTTGAAAATATACTTGTTTTTTTTTTTTTATTCTGACTAAGAATAAACTTCTTTTAATTTTCACTTTTGAATATATTTTGATACGAGTGTCAAATTTCAAATTGACTATAAATAATGAATATTGCACATACTGTCGCTATTACAGTTGGAGAATATATTAAGAGAAAATATGTAAATATCGTATAAAATAATAAGCTAGTTTATACTAATGGATTCTGTTTGATATGTTGAGACAACACTTCCTCTACTGACTTCTACATTAAACTTTATATGTATGTGGCAAAATTTATATATTCTATGTTTATTCTTAGTTTTGGTCGTCAATTATTGACCATGAACAGACTAGTTTACAAAGCGACTGCGCATGTGCGTACTAATTATAATAAGTGGGTATCCGAGATTTCACGAGAATAAATGATAAGACAAAATCAGGGCGATAAATAACAGGTTTTGTAAAACTGCTGGTAAACGCTGAATATTTGTTGTTGTGGTCTATCAATAGCTATATATTGCTTATGTTTATTATGTTGCGATTCATTAATCTAAATTGACTCTAAAATCTTCTTGTTATTCGTGTGCGAATTGTACTTGAGGCGAACAGACGAACACTCTGTATGCCTGAACGCTTTCTTCCATACGTAAGACGAATACAAACCAATCAAAGTGCGTGTTTCTTTGACATTTTCCATATTTAGGAACAACAAAAAAATTGGCACTGATCAAATCGGACGAAGTTTAGAGATGACAAGTAAAATTGGTGGACGGGATTATTGTTGTATTGTTGTATTGTTGTATTGTTGGTTGTAGCAATGGAAGATCTGGCGTGAAAATACTCTTTCAGAAGGTTCCAAAAAGCCGGAAAGTCGCAGGAAACAACAAACTCATAGTTTTCATGAATCTTCCGACAGGCTTTCTTTTCATGTAATTTATTCACATTTTACTGTTCCTGACTGCTGTTTCACCAACACAGTCTTAAGAAGCTTAAATCTAAGAAAACAGCCAGATGATCCCGATTTTAGACCGGTTCCAGTAACACTGTATATTGTTGTTTACAAAATAGATAAATAGCCAGTCAAAAATAAGTTAACTTTTAAGTATTTAACACATTGTTGGCGAAACAGAAGCCATGTCATTATATGTTATCTATTCACTGAGAATGTCTGCAAACGGATATATTAATTTAAGTTGATTGATTGATAGAATATTTAAATCAGTGTTATGCCAATGAGGGCTAACAGACGACCAGTTATCCTAACCACTGTTTCCTTGGATCCTGGAAGGTTAACCAGTACTCGAGCACACCCATCTCCACAAGTAACTTATAAGGAACTATTGAAAACACGATTATAAATCATTATTACTATTAAACATATTGCGTCTTGAAAGTTTTAGGAGACTTTGCACAGTATATATAAATATGTCATTTTAAAAAGGGACATATAAATTATGACTTGGGATTAAATTCGTAAAGTGAAACGCACATTGGGAAAGTAGTAATACAAACGTGCACAACAACTTCAAATGCACTGAGTTAATTTATAGCTTTAGTTCTTTAAAGTAGATTGCGTGAAAACATTCGTGTCAATAAATTATACAACTGCAATAAAAGTTACGTTTCTTCCTTGTAAAGCACAAAACAGTTAGAACCAATCATATCTAATCTGAAATGGTTTGAACTAAAACAAAGTTAATTTCAAGTGAAAACAAACAGTGGGGTAAAACCACAATGGCAAATACTCCTTAAAGGCATTTTATATCACACAAAAAAACAAAAACATAAACTATAAATGTCTTAGTAATAAAATTACTTTTTAAATAGATAAAATGCATTTCATTATCATTAATAAATCAAATCCGAATTTGATATGTCAAATCCACCGAAGCGTGACATAATCGATATATTAATTGGAGTGTGAAACTTGAAACGAAAACCCAATTCTTAAAATAGACACCACTTTAATCCTTCTTGACGTCATTCCGACTCTTTTTAAGATGAAACAATTTAACTTTGTGTAGTTCTGTATCAATTGCGGATCTACCCATCTCCCCCCACTCCTATTTTTATTTAAATTTCACTATATTTCTGCTGGAAAGCTTGTGTGCCGATTCAGTTTTTTTGCTGCTCTCCTTCTTAACTGAAATCCTGGATCCTCCCCTGTGAATTAATTTAAATTTATTTCAGGAAATCCTTTTTTAGTATATTTTGACATGTTTAAATAGATATTATTTTGGTAATACGGGACTAGTGAGTATATATAGCCATGTTTTATTAGAAAAAAATAAATGATTTAGCAACTTTTATAAATCCTGATAAAGTCCCTTTAAGCTCGTTGCTGTCAACGTAATATTGTAAAAATAGTGTTGTTTATTATATTTGAAACGCGTTGAAATATTTTTAATTTTGATATTTGCATCCTGTATATATTAATTACTGTCAACACTTTATTGGACCGTGAGATGGATTCTATGTACAAGTACAGGTGTTTTAGCATAGATTCTAGCAACCAGTTGTATCGAGAATTTTCAGTTCTAAACCAACATGAAATAATAGACGGACGGACAAACGCTAAATGTCATCTGATGCGGTCAAGGGGCATAGCTTCCGATAGGCACTGTAAGTACATATCTATACTTTTTTTCTAAGAAATAGAAAAAATGAATGCAGTTTAACGCCATTTTCAACACATTTCAACATATGTGTTGTATATGGCATATTCAGTTTTTTGGTAGAGGAAGAGAGGAAAACCTCGGATTGAGTAGAACCACCTTCCTTCCGCAGGTTACTGGAAACTTTCTCACATAAAGTTTATGGAGCAAGCGGGACTCGAACCTACGACCTTAGTGGTGAGAGATAAGAGAAGTGGAAAAATAAACATGCTAAAAATGCAATAAAGATCGGACCCCTAGTGGGTAAACTACATGTAGTATAAACATTGTAACACCTGTTTATAAAAATAGTAGCCAATTAAAACCAAGCCGGAGACAGAAGGATACTTCATTTTTGCCTTAGTTTATTAAACTCAACATACCTTAAAACATTACATTCATTATCAATTTATTTCAAATTGGTTATAATCAATGAATATTAAGGCCGGATGACCAAAACCTTAAAAACTAAAAAAAATGTTTTTAGGGAAAGCGTGCCTCTGGCCCCCTCACAACTGCGCCTGCATATCGTTTTTAGCCAGGCTACGCACCTGGCGGTCCCGTCAAAAGAGTGTGTCAATATAGTTTTAGTTAAAGAACTTATTTTGATACATGTGAAAACTTTCCTCCATCTGCCCTGTCTCACAGGAATTTGATCGAGTGCATTTTTTAAACAAAACTATATACAGTTGTAAATTATCCATCCATTTAAAGGGTGTTAGCATTTTGAACGGATAGTAGTAGCAAAGGTTACTATAAAACGTTACCAAACCAATTGTCTTTCAAATTCATGGACAATTATTTCCAATTTGTTACGATACTAGATTATTTTATTCTAGTTAACACAAAGGTTTATTATTTTGATTACTGACATTAATTGCATTTTCAATTTAGCAATTTGTTGATATAATTAAAAAAGGTCAACTGCTTATAAATCACTATACAATTTCATTGAGTTTTATGTTAAAAAAGACCCAATATATAATCAATATAAGTTACCAATTTTAACTTGCAGTCACATTAAACATGTGTATTCGATTTTGTTACGTCCTTTCAATTTGGCTGCTGCTGGTTGCTACTCCATTTCCCATTGTCCGCTCCATCACATATAGATCCCCGTTAAGGTCGTAGGCCTTAGTTTACAGATTGCTCCAGAAACATTTTCTATAAAGTTTATCGAAAGACGGCGATTTTAAGGATATTTAGTCACTACCAATAAAACTGGAAAGCTTCACTGAAATAAGGGGCTGATGAGCTAAAATAATGTTTAAGTCTGGATTCAAAGAAATGTCGAAGAAAACGGTTTATTTAATGATTGACTGATTGAATATTTAGCGTCATTTTATGCCATCGAGGACTAACGGACGATCAGTTAACCTAACCACTGTTTCCTGAGATTAAGCAGTACTCGAGCACACCCCCATCTCCGCAAGTAACTGATAACTTTCCCACTTGAATCAGTGGTGAGGTGAGAGACGAATGATAATGAGACACACGGTTTATTTAAAAAAAATGATATACTAGTCATCCAAGTTCGAACTATAAAAGCATGGTAAACAAGCAGTCCGTAAATCTTTATTACCTACCATAAATAAGGCTAAGTATATTTTATTACTCTGAACTTCAAAAAATGAAAAATGTTTCTTCCTTGTCTGTCGTGTGGGCCAAAGTTTGTTTTATTTCCTGAAGGTATATAAGGTTGCAGCGGGGTTATAAGAGCTATTCACAACTACTGACTGTGACCAACACAGCACACCTGTGTCCGAGGGAGAAATCTGCCAATGAAGCCAAATCCGAATATGGACATATTGAAGTCAACCGTCAAACAATCCGACGAGGTAAGTATTTATTTGATTCTGTCTTCAATTTTGATAAATATAAGCGGTTTAATAATTTCGAAATGTTTTCAAAAATATTTAATATGTTATTCTTTAGATTACATAAGAACATTTTGATATATTTCTAAATAATTGTTGACTAGGATGCATGTTTCAGCCACATAATTTCATTAAGATAATGATTTTCCGTATTGTCGTTAGGACATCGGATAACATGAAACGTGTCAAAATATGTTGGAAAGGGAATTCTTAACTTTGCCTACGCATCAAAATAGACTAAAATAGATTTCCCGTATAAAAGTTTGATTATTTGATTCATAATTATTCTTATTTTATTTTATTAATAATGATGAAAGGATGTGTATCCATTACAGAATCAGCTACAGTTGTTATAATTGTTATACATTTACAGAGATTGCTCCTTATATAATGCATTTATGAGATAACACGTAAGGTCCATGAATTATGTAATTGATAACACGAAACGAAACTAACACGTTTCTTTTTCTTTGAAATCGCAGCAAATAATGCTTCGTATATGTTTTCACTATCTCTTAAAATATCGAATTAATCTCAGTTCTGACGACTCTGTTGGTAGTCCATGCTTGTGCTGTGGCGTTTGAAGACAACAATACAAATTATATTAACATATATTACACATATAAGTTATAACTGGCTCAACATCGATGCATAGAGTCTCTTTTTTTAATTACAAATATTTATCGGTTAAGAACGTTTTAGCCTTTTTGTACAGTAGCATCAGATGGTTTCCAACAGACGCAATGTCGATACGTCTGTACATTGTGGTTTCCGGTAATTCGTCTGTTATTACGGCTGTGTCATGTTAGTAATGCATCTCCGTTTTAACACATATTATCTAATTTTAAATAGTAAGGATTACAAGCAGCAATGGAACTTACTGAAGGTAATTTGTGAGTTTACGATACAATACATCTGTATTCTGTTGAATTTTCAGACCCCAAAGAGGACCCGGTCACGTTGGATCGTTGGAGGTATCGTTGTCGCTGTTGTTGTTACAGCAGTTGTTGCTGCCATTATCATAGGTTCTGTGTATCTTGGATCGAAGATATCTCAGGACAACTTCAAGGTACGCTTTCTTACAGTATTTTTATTTATTGTCTCTTTAAGTGTTAGGATTAAATGTATTTCATTACGTTTGGGAACGGGTCCTCCGTGACCGAGTGGTCTAATGCGTCGCATCAAGATCACTTACCTCTCGCCGCTAAGGTCATAGGATCGAGTCCGGCCCGCTCCAAAAGTATTATGTGAGAACGTTTGCTCATTGCTTGCAGAAGGAGGATAGTGTTTCTTCTCAGATTCATTCTGAGGTCTTTCTCCATCAATTAAACTGGATATGCCATATATAACTAGAAATGTGTTGAAAACAACGTTAACCCCCAACGTTTGGGAATCGCCGAATTAACATTTGATACTTCACAATGCTACCCTTATGAGAGGGATTGTCTCGTGTCGACTACTAGTATATTATCTTACATTAACTTTTTGCATTAAGATAACCTTTAAGCGGAAAGTTTATGAATATTTAGCAAAACTCGGCTGTTAGTACTTTGATTAGTGTTGGTACAGTACCTATCGTAATTAGGATAGATCTCTGTATTTTACTGTGTTTTAGGTCTTACATGTATGGTTGATAACGGAGTAAATCCAATGTTGACCATAAATGTTCTTTTCAATATTAATTTCATTTATATACTAAACTAAACGATTAACGAATAAAACGTGAAATGTTGACCGGTAATTTCATGGTTTCTCATTTCATTATGTGAACTACATAATATGCACATGCAACAATTTACTATGTTTATGTTCCACGATTCAATACATTGAAATTAACTTACACAAAGTTGTAGATGAGGCCTGTGTAGAGTTTAATGCAGCTTGTTACATATAGATAACCATTGACAAATAGAGAAAGAGTTACCAACGTACACTACTAGCGACCATGTTTTATTTTAGGAAGCATGGGTAACGTTTTCCGCCAAAGGCATGAACAGCACAAAGAATCGAGTTGTTGCCACAGAGAGAGAGCAAGATGTGACAACTCCTGGAAAATTCAGAACAATCTACGACTACCAAGAAGTAAATAGTTCATCTAGTTTCTATACAAATATTAACACGTCTCAAATTATAATAAAACCATCTATCGAAATATAAGTGAGTTCTATGTGATTGAGGGTGCGGCGGCCATTAGGGTCGTTAAACACAATAAACTAAGGCCTTCCTTCCTCTGTGTGTGTGTGTGTGTGTGTGTGTGTGTTTTAACTTAATTAATCTAATTTTCATATTAAATGTTGACTACTTAAATCTCAACTCATATTTTAGTGGTTGCGAGATTAGGTTATAGGCATATCGTTGCTATTCGAATGTTTGAATAATTTGAATGATGTCATATTTTACAAAAACCGAGAATTATACAAGTTAATGATAGACCTTGGTATATGCAATTTTCACCAATCAAATTGATTGTTCTTTTAAAAGAACTTGGGAGAATATGTTACACATGGTTTTCGGATTGGAAGGTAAAAATATGAGAACACTGGTACATGTAACACATAAAATAATAACTTATAAAATTGATAAAATATAAAATACCCCTCTCTCTAACTATTGGTTATTTTGAGAACAAAATTGTCAAATTCAGAGAAATTCTTTGTTAACATTTAATTTTGTAAATGGAAGTCCATAAAAGTCATTATGGGTTAGTGGACTAAGTATTTATAACTTTAAACTATGGTAGGTATAAAAGGCTTACTTGCAGTTTTTTATATTTTCTTTAAAACTTTGGAAATAGGTGACAAGTTCCTTTTGCAAAGTTATTTTATATATTATAGTTGTTTTATAGTATTAATATATATGCTACAAGGACTCGTTGGAGATCAAGAACGTGTTTAAGAAAAAAAATTGGAAGGATCTGTTTTATTGAGCCTTTTCATGAAGGATAATTTACCATTTGGTGACACAGGCTTAAAAACAATTCCCTTTTCGTTACACGTTGTTGGTAATGTTTGTCCTAGATAAAAGAACTGATACTTTCATTTTGATAGCGCGTGATGGTGACACAATATGCCGATGATGAAGATAGCGTCTGTTATGTGTCTGACTGGGATGTTGATAAAGAAGGCTCAGGTGCAGATGTCATGAAGAAAATGACAGATACCCACGTGAGAACAAAATACTGCTTCCTATTTCCTGCTGCTGCTACTTCTACTTCTGAAACAACATATCCGACTACTACATAGTTTTCTATTTATAAATATATTTATTGATTAGAGCGTATTCAACGCTTAATTGTCAAATGTAAGCATTCCATTTGTATGTCCTCTGTCAAGCTTGATGGATACTTGAAGACTGTTTAATTTAATGCCACCTGTTGTTTCCTTTATACATGTTTTTTTAATATGTTTTGGTGACTTTTCTTGAAGAAACAAGAATGAAATGGTATTGCCTTCGATTCAAATCTGGCCATGGTCATCATTACTAAATATAGATATATGCCTGTTTCCTTTATGCTTTTTTGTTGATTAATTTAGTTTATAATTTAAAAATAAAAGTTGAGATTGATATTAAAACAAATCCTGTCACTGTCAAATTCACTGTTAAATAAAATAGAAAATATGGTTTCTGCTTAATAAGTTTATTTTGAAGGTACATGATTTCTGTATAGTGTTCTTTCTTGAGTAGACACTGTCTGTCTTCATTAATGATTATTAAACTTGTGACGTAAATTATGTTTTTAAGTTGAATAGTACCGTTGCATTTGACCCTCGAAAGCGCATTATTGAGAGTACGGGCGAGACAGTTGATATCTCCACACTGTCACCAAGAGCCAGGGAGATGTGCTTTGACAGCGACATCTACAGAGCTGTTGAGAAAATCGATGACAGTAAGCCGTTTCAACAACATAACATAAGCTCAGTTAATAAATTTTGCACTGTAAATAATCTTTGTCTGATAAATGCAAAAGTGTATATACTAGTATATGTAATTGTTACTATATTACATCGAGTGATACATACTGCACTACATAATGTCGCACTCATAGATTGATGTCATCAAAGTATATACAAGTATATGTAATTGTTACTATATTACATCGAGTGAGACATACTGCACTACATAATGTCGCATTCATAGATTGATGTCATCAAAGTATATACTTGCATATGCAATTATTACTATATTACATCGATTGAGACATACTGCACTACATAATTCGCACTCATAGATTGATGTCATCAAAGTATATACTAGTATATGTAATTGTTACTATATTACATCGAGTGAGACATACTGCACTACATAATGTCGCACTCATAGATTGATGTCATTAAAGTATATACTTGCATATGTAATTATTACTATATTACATCGATTGAGACATACTGCACTACATAATGTCGCACTCATAGATTGATGTCATCAAAGTATATACTTGCATATGTAATTATTACTATATTACATCGATTGAGACATACTGTACTACACAATGTCGCACTCATAGATTGATGTCATCAAAGTATATACTAGTATATGTAATTATTACTATATTACATCGATTGAGACATAATGCACTACATAATGTCGCACTCATAGATTGATGTCATCAAAGTATATACTAGTATATGTAATTGTTACTATATTACATCGATTGTGACATATTGCACTACATAATGTTGCACTCATAGATTGATGTCATCAAAGTATATACTTGTATATGTAATTGTTACTATATTACATCGAGTGAGACATACTGCACTACATAATGTTGCACTCATAGATTGATGTCATCAAAGTATATACTAGTATATGTAATTATTACTATAGTACATCGAGTGAGACATACTGCACTACATAATGTCGCACTCATAGATTGATGTCATCAAAGTATATACTTGCATATGTAATTATTACTATATCACATCGATTGAGGCATACTGCACTACATAATGTCGCACTTATAGATTGATGTCATCAAAGTATATACTAGTATATGTAATTATTACTTTATTACATCGATTGAGACATATTGCACTACATAATGTCGCACTCATAGATTGATGTCATCAAAGTATATACTTGCATATGTAATTATTACTATATCACATCGATTGAGGCATACTGCACTACATAATGTCGCACTTATAGATTGATGTCATCAAAGTATATACTAGTATATGTAATTATTACTTTATTACATCGATTGAGACATATTGCACTACATAATGTCGCACTCATAGATTGATGTCATCAAAGTATATACTAGTAAATGTAATTGTTACTATATTACATCGATTGAGACATAATGCACTACATAATGTCGCACTCATAGATTGATGTCATCAAAGTATATACTAGTATATGTAATTGTTACTATATTACATCGATTGAGACATATTGCACTACATAATGTCGCACTCATAGATTGATGTCATCAAAGTATATACTAGTATATGTAATTGTTACTATATTACATCGATTGAGACATATTGCACTACATAATGTCGCACTCATAGATTGATGTCATCAAAGTATATACTAGTATATGTAATTGTTACTATATTACATCGATTGAGACATATTGCACTACATAATGTCGCACTCATAGATTGATGTCATCAAAGTATATACTAGTAAATGTAATTATTACTATATTACATCGATTGAGACATAATGCACTACATAAAGTCGCATTAAAACATTGATGTCATCAAAGTATATACTTGCATATGTAAATATTACTATATTACATCGATCGAGACATATTGCACTTCATAATGTCGCACTCATAGATTGATGTCATCAAAGTATATACTAGTAAATGTAATTATTACTATATTACATCGATTGAGACATATTGCACTACATAATGTCGCACTCATAGATTGATGTCATCAAAGTATATACTAGTATATGTAATTGTTACTATATTACATCGATTGAAACATAATGCACTACATAAAGTCGCACTCATAGATTGATGTCATCAAAGTATATACTTGCATATGTAATTATTACTATATTACATCGATTGAGACATATTGCACTACATAATGTCGCACTCATAGATTGATGTCATCAAAGTATATACTTGCATATGTAATTGTTACTATATTACATCGATTGAGACATATTGCACTACATAATGTCGCACTCATAGATTGATGTCATCAAAGTATATACTTGCATATGTAATTATTACTATATTACATCGATTGAGACATATTGCACTACATAATGTCGCACTCATAGATTGATGTCATCAAAGTATATACTTGCATATGTAATTATTACTATATTACATCGATTGAGACATATTGCACTACATAATGTCGCACTCATAGATTGATGTCATCAAAGTATATACTAGAATATGTAATTATTACTATATTACATCGAGTGAGACATACTGCACTACATAATGTCGCACTCATAGATTGATGTCATCAAAGTATATACTAGTATATGTAATTATTACTATATTACATCGAGTGAGACATACTGCACTACAAAATGTTGCACTCATAGATTGATGCTCTTCTTTCCAGCCCAATTAGTATAATATTTAGGGCGCAATCTGATCTTAAATTACTTAACAACTAGCACGTCGATGCATGTTTTATGATTATTTCTGGATGTTATTAGCCAGTTTGATTATTATTTGTAAACCCCCTTTCATGTGTAACAAAGAAGTTTGTTTTCCATGATTGAATAGATAGCGTCATTTTTTGCCATCGATGGCTAACACACGATCAGTTAACCTAACTACTGTTTCTTTGGATCATTTAAGGTTAACCAGTGCTCGAGCACAACCCATCTCCGCAAGTTACTGATAACTTTCCCACTTGAATCAGCGGTGAGCGACGAATGATAATGAGACAAAATGTCGTATATCAGTAATCACGGAGATTGTTGCCGCGCGGGAATTCGAACTCACGGACCCTGGATTGATAGTCAGACGCGCTACCGACTCAGCTAATCGGGTCCGGCTTTAACAAAGAAAAAAATATCACTTGATACTTTCATATGCATATACAGAGTTCTATAATTTCAAAATCTTAATTTCATTATTGATCATACTTATTGATATTCTATTATTTCTCAACAGGTATGTCATCAAGAAGAAAACGAGGATGTTACGTTCGATGTAGTTTTAAATGTAGCTGGTTTGGTTGCGTTTATGAATGCAACTTTAAATGTTCCTGGGGGAAATAAGTTACGAAACCACTTCAGCGAACAATGTCAAGTTTTGCTATTGCCTTTAGTATCACATTGATCCCCAGCTTCACTGGTCTCTCTCATCACCTGTTATTTTGCTAACTCTGTTTGAATAGTCGCAACGTTTGATTTTGCCCAGCATCATTAAAATTTCATGTCGAGTTTTGGCCGAAAGTTTCTATACCTTAACATAGTAATTTTGCCGTTCATTGCCTTAATTCTTCAAGCGATACGATATTGATAATAACTGAAATGCACACAATACTAAATTACAAGTGACATCCATTGCCGGACCAGATTTAAACATTTGTCCTGTAAAGCCTATTTCGATGCACATTAAATTGGTAAGAGTGACTATAGTTATTTGCCACGTTAACCCAAATATTTTACAATCACCAACGGTAAAACCATACAATACACTCAGGATAGATTCTTCTTAAAGGCACACGCGACACTAAGATATAGTAATATATTTAAGTAATATACTTAAGTCTAAACTTATAGTAACACGAATTCGAGCAGTAGCAATGTCCTACGTATAAAATGTGTAAAACATAGTATTATTTAATAAGGAGCCGTTTATTTGGGTATTCAACTGTCTTGGGAGACTAATATGAAATCGTCCAATGAGTGCTTCGAGACATGCAGTATGCGACACTAGTGTAAACACCTGATTTGCTGTTGTATGTACGTTTGTTGATGACATTTGTTATAATGTCAGGGCCCAGTTGTCGGAATACTATTCCTTTGCAAAAACTTCATTACAATCTCTTTCACAATCATAATTTATCAAAAATGGTTGCCTATCACTCCCTTGCAAAGAATAATCATCATAACTTGACAAAAATGTGAACTATTATCAATTTGCAAATAGTTACTATAACTGTTTGGACATATAATTACAATTCAAATTGCAGTCATCATCATGATTTTGTTTACATTATTATTTGTTAATCGCATATGCAGTATCCTAGTTTTGATTCTATAAGCAATAAAATCTATATGTATTTAAAACTATTTGTTTTTATTTTATTCACGTCCAGCAATTGTTATAATACCATATACAATCCAATCTATTAAACCTAACATGCTTCGTACTGTCAAAAATTCAAGTCCTTTCTAAATATCAAAACCAGTTTATGTTGAAAAAATACTGTCCAATCTATAACTAAAATAAAGACATACAGTCGAACTTTCTTGATACCTGTTAAGGTCGATTATTGAGTTTAAATTCTGACATTGTTTAAGATGAAGAGTTAAGTCCCTTACACATCCTTATGATAACGTTTTGTTTACCAGAAGTAAACGTTATCTTGTTTATACCTTATTACGTTTTGTCATGAAGTATATTAAGCTTAACCACACCAACTGGTGCATCACCCCCATCATCTTCTAAATGGAAATCGGAACAACCAGGAGTCTGATATCGTATCGATGTCGCCGTGCCCGGAAAGCTCAGTCGGTGGCTGGTATGACTATAAGTCAAGGGGTCAGGGGTTCAATTTCGTGAAGATTGATATGCTCAAGTACCGGTTTACTTTCCAGGAAATAGTGGTTAGGTTTAGTTATCTTCTGTTAACTCTCGAAAGCGTAAAATGACGCTAAATAATGACCAAACAACCGTATCAGTATGCCTCCACAAAACACCCAGTTCGGCATCATCTAGTTTTCAAATATATCAGTATGCCTCCACATAACATCCAGTTGGCATCATTTAGTTTTCGAAAACATAAGTTTGCCTCTACATAACACCCAGTTCGGCATCATCTAGTTTTCGAATACATCAGTATGTCTCCACATAACACCCAGTTCGGCATCATCTAGTTTTCGAATACCTAATTTTCATGTATTGACACTACATCAAATTCATGTTGCTCTGTCCAAAATATAAAATATATAGTATATACATTGCGTGAATATTTATACCAGTATAATTGAATCAAGCACAATATAAACTGCATCAAACTTGAGTTTCTTATTCTCCGAATATATTTTAGCTATTGTGACACTTTGCCGTGATTGTTTTACTTCCATCTGCGAGGCTCAATATTTGAAGATTTAAATGGACTCAAAATGTGTAAAACATGCGATAGGTGATACTTTAACGATATAGCGTCTCTTGAAGTTTACATAAAATGCAGAGCGACGTTTTGTGTGATTTTAACGGAGATTAATTCAATTTTCAAAACATGTCAAATATCCAGATATATTGGTGGAGGAAAACCTCAGAATAATTCTGAGTACGGTCATCTTCCTACCACAAGTAACTAGCAAATTTTGTCATAAAATATTTGGGCTCGAACTCGCGACCTCATATTCAACTATTAACGAGGCTGTTATGGCCCTTGCATCATAAAGCGAAATATAGCATTTAATGCTTTTGAACGCAATGTTAAAGGGATTATATTGGCATATTACCGTCAATTCCCTGTCCTAAATACACACGTCCAGCATGAAGATAAAGTCTAAAGTGTCTAATTGTATAACCTCTTTATTACAAATATCGGGTTTCTGAAGCCACGTTTTTGTTTTTGTTTACATTTGTCATTTTCAACGAACCGCTTTCGGGTTTCCGATCAATCATTTGATAATATGTGAAGACTTGTTCCCGATCTCGTTTTCGAGGCTTTATTCGGGAAGTTTACGGAGTTCAATATAAACATTGCGCAATACTTTATTGCGGGACGTATTAAAGTTTTGGCCAATATTCAATTACTATTAATTTGATTACTTTCAAGTAAGTAAAGGTTATACGTCAATACATAAGAATTTTTTTTGTGCACACTGCATACAGGAAAAGTCTGGATTAACAGCGTTTTTGTGTTACTTGCCAATATAATCCCTTTAAATGGAAAACAATTTTCACATTTCAAACAATCGTTTACACCTGTGAATGTATACATGTAGCCTAATAGAGATAGAAATTTATTGCCAAATATCAGTTTCTGAAACATAACATTGAAGAAAAGTAATTTGCTTACGATGAATTGGTCTTAACAAGGCCCATTGGCCTTAAACGTCACCTGATTATCCTTGATGACATAAAGCTATATTAATCCATTTTCCAACTTCTGTCCTTCGGTAAGCGGCTAAAATCCAAACATTGATTTAGAATGTGATATGTGCATAAAAAATCACATCATTTTCTCTGATATAGATTTAGAAATGTAAGCCCAACCCCCCAGGGCCAAACCGTGAGATCCAGTGTCATGAAATTCACAATGTTTATAAAGAACCAATAGATGTTAACATTAATGCTAACCAATTGTGTCTGAGTGCTCTTATAATAAGATGATTTTACCTTGAATTTTACTGTTTTTGGCCCCGCCCTTAAGGCCTCCATGGAGGTTGGGACCATGACATTCATATAAGTATTAACAGTCACACCAGCAACAACAAATCACACCAAAAACATTCATATTTAGTCATAAAAAATAATGACATTTGTCATTTCTCTTAGATAGATGAAGTAAAGTTGGCCACCCCAGGGCCAAACCTTTAGACCCAGGGGCATGAAATTGATAATATTTTGATAACGGACCCGAATGCGTCCATAATCATGTTTACAATTTGTTCCTGAGTACTTCGTATGGTAAAACGAAGTTTACCTTAAATATGACTGTTTTGGTTCCGCCCATAAGGTCCAAAGGGGTTGGGGACCATGGACCTAACAATTTTGATTCATCCTTAAAGCTGCATACAACATTTCATTACGATTGAGCTTACGATTTTTGAGAAGTCGAAAATGTGAATCGTTTACCGACGCACTAATTTCTTTAGGCCCATACACAGGGCCAAACCGTGAGAGCCAGGTTCATGCAACTCACAATTATTAAAAAGGGCCCATATGCATCCATAATCATGCTCACCATTTGTGTCCCAGTGCTTCCTATAGTAAGAAGACGATTTTTAAAGTCTACCTTGAATTTGACTGTTTTTGTCCCGCCCCAAGGCACCAGGGGTCGGGGACCACGCAGTTCATAATTTTGATTCACCCTTAGGTACTTAAGCTGCATACAACATTTCATTACGATTGAGCTTACGGTTTTTGATAAGTCAAAAATGTGCTTTGTTTACGGACGCACAACGACGGACAAAAGGCGACTGCAAAACGTCACTTGATACACAGTCCCAGGTGACCTTATAAACCGTTGAGTGTAAGTATGATTGAAAAATAGAAACAAATTCTTAAACCCTGGTCTGATTAAATAAAGCAATTGCGAGAATTGTTTATTTAGAAATTCAGCTGTCTCTGGAGACTTTAAATAAACTAGAACCGAGTCTGTCGACGCGAATGGTCCCTCGGTGCCTGTAGCAGTATTGTAGAAATTCTATAAGTTTCGACTAGTAATAGTTGTAATACAGAGATGCACACTTGAACAGCATACTTAAACTTGCTAACAATTTTGACAATAATCAGTTGAGAAGTTTGGAAGGCGCACTGCTGACAAGTTAAGACAATCAAAGGGACGTAAATCCACCATATGTTGATAAAGACATGATGATTGTAAGAGTAACTGACATTCATACTTCTTCAAATGACAGGGGTATAACAATCTTCATAATACTCATTAGAAACACGCAGAACGCCACACCAGTGTAACCACTTGGTTTTATGTGAGTTTGGTGCTGACGTTTGTTATATCAACAGGACAATTTATCGTCCAATAAACGGTAAATGTTTGACTATTAGTCCTTAACAAAAACCAAAAGTGTTCGACTATCACTCCATTCGAGAGATTTACATTTTCAATATAACATGATATATATATCACTAGCTCAATATTGTAAAATAAAGTTTACAATTTTTCTGCACATATTTCTGATATTGTTTTAACCATCATTTGTAAAACACATATAATAGTATAGTTAAATGTTGTTTTTAAAGCCATTAAATCTTACATATGAGATCCTGGACGGTATGACTGAGAGGTAAATATCTGCATTATGAATTATCATCAATTTCAAGATAGATTCGTTTTGTAAGCATGACTAGGTAAACTCTAATTTCAACTTTGTCGTGTGTCCTTTATCAAAAATAAATTTCACTAATATGAAAATAGATCAATACTAAAGAAAAGGTTTAAACTAA
The DNA here is from genome assembly GCA_029582155.1 of Panopea generosa. NCBI lineage: Eukaryota > Metazoa > Mollusca > Bivalvia > Adapedonta > Hiatellidae > Panopea > Panopea generosa. Next base: position 51,427,924 of record CM055905.1, read on the forward strand.
ACAGTTAAAGAATCTGTAGATTTCTATTCTTATTTTGGAAAGATATAGGCCATGATTATAAAGAGAAAATATATACTATTAATTAGGTTTTATTAAGAATCGAATGAATGACGTTTTACGGCACGTCGACACATACATGTCAATTTGTGCGCGTGACATCAGTAATTGAATCTCATGTTGCCTTTATACTATTGAAGGTGGTATTCTCTTTCATGGCTTCTCGGCGCTTGAAACAGAAGTATAACTTAAGTATTTAATCTACAAAATTAAAATTTATCACAACTAACAAATACTACTGTATATCCCTTTGAAACATACAAAATCTGGAAACTTGCTGCTTATTGCCATAACATCAGAATTTTATGAATAAACAATAAACAATATACATAAACAAAACAATAACAAGTTCAAGTTTATTCAGCAATCTGCAAATTTTGCCTTTGGCCATTTACAAAGTTTTACAAAGAAATATGGCAAAAACAATACATTTTGAAACAAACACATAAAACAAATATTACACAATACATTCTATTTTTACGTTTACTTCATCGTTTTAACAATTGTGATAAACATCTTTATTCTACTGATATTTGATGCTATAAATCAAAACAAATAAGATTATTTTTAAGTTTTCTATGAATCACTATCGTTACATGTACTAACATTTCACTAGCAAATGTATTTTCTACACGGATATTTTTTTTTTACACGGATATTGTTTTTCTATCAGGACTGTTTTCTATCAGGACTGTCTGGACGTACATGACAAAGCCCAGATAGACTAGTCCCAGATATGATCTATTTCTTTCGAAGGCCTCTTTAATTAAGTACGATCTAACTTTTTTACCAACATTTCAGTTCTGTTCACGATAATAAAGTTATATGTAAATTAAATAAATGAATAAATAAAAGAGTGCACTGCACGTTTAGTAAACAGCCCCCTGGTAATGGAGACATTAGGAGTGTAGTGGCATGCTTCAGTGAAGGTTCCGGGTAGATGTCTGACTAACTTTTAGCTTAGTAGTAATCAACTTGTTGATGTGATATTTAAACTTTATATCAAAGGTAGATTGGTAAATAAATGTGCGATTTATATGTTTTAATCTGATTTTAATTGCATGTGCTCCATTGAAACATGTCACCTTTATTCCGAATGTTTTGTACCCCGCTTCAGTGTATGTTTTGCATGTAATGTTTTATTGTTTTTCTTTTCCATCTAGGCACTATTAACCTTATATCAATATATCACACTTTGTCTTGGAGTGTCTTTATATCCACGTTTTCTATATCGCATCATTCCGCTTTGAAATATGTATACATATATATTATCTGTGAATTAAAATCTTAACTGTGATCTACATATATTTACAATTCATTAATCGTAATGTTAACGTTCGTTGCTAAATATGAATATTATTTCAAATGTATTTAATTTCATCCAATATGTATTTATTAATAATTCATACCTTAAAAGTATAATGGGTTTCGTAAAACTAGCGAAACCATGCTAGTTTGGATAATCTTTTAAACTACAAATACCTATTTTCTTCGGTTTATTGTTTTTATACTCTTTAGTCATAGATGACCACAAATAGAAAGCATGCGGTAGTGTAGTGGATAGAGTGTTGGTAGCTTACTCAAGAGGTTGCGGGTTTGATCTCCAGTATGACTCAATGCACCTGAAAAAAACAAAAACAACAACGCTCAGTACTGGTCATATGGAGAACAGTTCATAATTAAACTTCACGCTTTCTTTGAAATCGAGCTAATTTAAATTAGTATAAACCATATTAAGTGATAGATTGTCTATAAGCTTTTATGTTAGTTCCTTATTCGCGTAATATGCTTACAAAACTTTTAGAAATTAATCAACAATTGTCGCGTTCATTAAGAACGTAATATAACGTGATATATAACATAACTTGATATATAACGGAACGTGATATATGACAGAACGTGATATATAACGGAAGGTAATATATAACGGAACATGATATATGACAAAACGTGATATATAACAGAAGGTGATATATAACGGAGCGTGATATATAACTGAACGTGATATATAACAGATCATGATTTATAACGGAACGTGATATATAACAGAACGTGTTAGATAACGTGATATATAACAGAACGTGATATATAGCAGATCATGATTGATAACGGCTCGTGATATACAACATAACATGATAATATAACGGAATGCAATATATAACATAACATGATATATAACGGAACGTGATATATAACAAAACGTGATATAGAGCGGAACATGATACATAACGGAATGGGATATATAATGGAGCATGATATATAACAGAACGTGATAGATAACGGAACGTGATATGTAACGGAACGTGATATATAACGGAACGTGATATATAACATAACGTGAAAAAACAAAATCTGCAGCATGTGTCTGGGCTCAGTTTTTTTACTGGTTCAAGATATGCAATTATAAAGGGAAAACATCATACCTTGATCAGGTCATTTTTTTAAGATACAATGTTTTTGTGAAACCTATCAATTTCCAGAGTAGCAATATGTCAACTATTCGCCCACGATGCGGTTCGAACCAACAATTCTGAAATGACACACAATTGTCCAGAAAGCTAGTATCAGCATCAAATTTTCTGTGGTGATTTCTAAAATACTGACAATTTAACTCATGTCAGGAAAAATAAAACACTGCAGTACAAAGCCCTGAAAAAAAGAAGGAAAAGAGAACTAAATTTTATGTTTACCTCCTTCATCTGTCCGGAGTACTCAAGGGAGATAATAATGGTGTCAGTCCAGAAAATGTTGGCTCACGGCCCGACTTAAAACAGTAAGTTTCAACAAGCCGGTATTGGGAGCATTACTGGATAAACATGGTAGAGTCGGCACGTTACTTGTTTAATTAACTTAGTCATCAATTAATACAATGTAATTGTAAAACAAAAAGTATTTTTTTTTAAATAATGAACCTTTAACATTATTTTACATTGACCAACTTTGAGCTTCTCTTTTTATATGTGTATAATTATAAAACAAAATAATGAGCAGATCAAACATCTTCCGCTTTTGCCAGAATTTTGCTAAACATGTGACATGTTTGTGTCGACGTGACATAACGCTTATTTATATATTCATTCATTCAGATTTAAACTACTTTTCTTTCAATAAATTATATTGTGTCATGTATCGTGAATGTCCAAATAAACAACTTAACCTGGTTATGTATATCCAACTAATGAAATTATACTGTATATATTAAAAACAGTGTACTTGATTTCTTCTTTGTTGGAACTTTTAAAAACAAATTTAATTTAAATAAACAGAAATGTCCGTTTTAATGTCGGTGAACACATTGTATAAATTACAGCAGATTTGGCGTAAGGTGTCCGAAATCAATAGGCTTGCGTTTAACCAAAATTTAATTTAAATACTTTAAAACTAAACTCATATTTGACTGGTTATTTATTTACCATATAATAAAATTCAAAGAAACCATATGTAACCAGTCTAAAATCATAGTCATCTAGCTATTTTTCTTAGTTTTTACGTATTTAAATATACACTTAAATGGTTTTGTGAAACAGAAACCAGACATGTATCGAATTACAGGCCCTATCTAACTTAGCTTTTAGATAGCTATCGATATATAGCAAATAATGGAAAGGTAGGACACTTAAAAAAAGACCATATCTGGTTTGGAGAATATATAGGTGTGAAGGGGGAAACCCTAAATTAAATCCGTGATCACCTACTGACTCCTGTTGATCTCTTTGAAAACAATAGTTAGCAATAAATATGCATTTTCTGCAAAATCCAAGTTTCTACATTGACGAAGGCTGTACACATCCGGTACTGACACGTTTCAAGGTTTTGAATTTAGTTAGAATATATCAGAAATAAATAATAAACATGAAAACATATCTAATTATACACCCTTGTTGAAAACAATTAAATAGTTCTTGTTTCATAATGTTCAACTATCGTTTAACGTTATCGTGTGTGTTCGGAAAGACCGAAAACATATTTCCCGCCATCTGTCAAACGGCACCTGATAACCAATCAAAATCATACAAGATAGTTGCACCGTGCAACCGGAAATAACCAGGCAACGCAAATGTTGAAATCGTTTAGGAACGTAATAAGGTAAAACACGACTTATCTGTTGTTATTACATGATGTATATGTTTAGAATAGTATTTTCTACTTACGCTATAACTTTCCAGTATTTACTACATTTAGCTGTCCAAAAGCTGTAGTAAGATAGGGTCTGTGTATCAAATACATAGAGGATCTTACATGAGTGTGTATTTATTATTGAATTTATTACAAGAGTAATAAATGAGCACGAATGTACACAGGTAAAAATGCCACGTATGTTTAACATATGTTTTGTCGAACATATGTTAAACATACGTTTAACGTATGTTTTACATGCGTTTTGGTTAACATACGTTTCAAAACATACGTTTAACATACGTAAAGAAACATGATAATCAGTAACACACGTTAAACATACGTTTACAGAAACATATGTTAAACGTACGTTTGACAAACGTGATTGAATTCATATGTTTAACATACGTTAAAGTGAATATATAACTATTGCGCTAAAATGCTCCACAGCACATGACACTCACTATTTTTGGAAATATCACTAGCAGAGCCAAAGGCAGGGTGCAATTTAAGTACGAGAATCATAAATACATGTCTGACAATCAAAAACATAGTAAAACATACGTTTACATCAACATATTCGATTTATACATTTAAAATATGTTAAAAATCCTATATAATTATTGCGCTAAAATCTCCAACAACACTTAGGACATATTGTTTTAGGGAATAACACTAGAACAGACAGAGGCTAATTTAAAACAAATTCATGTTGCATATTATTCATATATGTTAAGAAAACCATATGTAAACATATGTGTGTCATACATATGTAATCCAAATGATTTAATTCATTTACATGTATAACTGATAAATTATCACAGCTGACACGAGATATAAAAGGAACCGGCAATATTTTCCCAATATTTTATTGTTTTTCTTCTGTAGTATAGCCACAATATAATAATCATCCAAGTAGACACCATCTAGGTAGTTTCAAATTAATGAAGTGTTGTATCATGTCCAATATTTAATTTGTCCTTCTCTTCATACTTCGCATTGCTGGCATACTCGAATGTAACTGTTGAAACAGTTTCACAACTGAAATAAAGTATAAAATATTCTTAATTTAATATATATAACTAGAGCTGTTTTATTGTGAAGCTGTCAAATATAATGGCATCTTTTATTTCCATTTGTGAAATAGAGGGCCTCAATGAAGATCATATGAATTAAAGAATATATCTAAATGTCAAGTATAACCTACTTCTATAATCTTTTGCATATCAATCAATACATAAAAATAATTAATCAACCAAAATTGTAAATATCTTTATTAAAAAAACAATTAAGAATTAAAAAAATAAACAGTAGATCTACCTGAATATCATGGTCTTGTGACTTCTGTACAAGGTTGTACTTTCGGTTTTGCACTATCCCATTTTCACCTCTACCAAACGTGTATTTACATCGGTTCACTAACACACACTATGCAATAAAATGTTTATTTGAGTCCTTTTATTACTTTTGTCAGAGATATGCCTATATGGTTCCACAGATTAAATATTATCAATCAACCTCGATGTTTCCTGTTTCCTGGTATTTTTCAAGGTAAAGGTCGGAACTGGCTTACTCAGACTAAATAAACCGTATAACAGCTAAACATGTAAAACTGTAAAATCTGAACATTTGAACAAAGATCAATTTTTTTTATGATGAAGTCACTCGCCTTTAAAGAAAAACAAGGTAAGTACAAGAATGTATAGATATTTTTAAAATTAAACGTAAATCATATGTAAAATTTTCATATTTATTTTCTATTATTTTAACTACAACAAAAAAAAGTGGGTAAACATCTTTCAGACGAAAATTGATTAGTGTGCTAGTGTTACTTCCCTTGTTGTGAACGCACAGAGAACAAATTTTATGAGTTTACAATCTGGCAAATTTAATAATACTCATCGTTTTTAATGAGCGGTTAGTATTATGTTTATGTATATCAATGTAGTTATAGATATACATCAGTACGCTATGCAACTTTCGGAACTTGAAATATTTTCATTTTAAACCATAAACCTTACCCCACCCACTGTTGCTTTGTATGTTCAATAATTATAATCTTAGTTTGCAATATTATTTTTAGAACATGTTCTTATGTTAATTGTATGGTGACTTTTCTTAAATATTTTAACTGGAGACAATGTAAAGAATTTCTTGCCATCTAATTGATATATTGAACTGGGACCATGCTCAGGCAATTTTCCAGTTAGTGACACAGGCCCTATCTTGATATAGCGTTTGGATAGCTATACAATATATAGTAAATAATGGAAAGGTAGGACACTTCTTAAAGACATATCTGGTGTGAAGGGAGAAACCACGGGACATTTAGCAAGTAAATAAAACAAAAGATTTCGGATTAAATTTTGTCTCACTATCCAGAAAACATTGAATAAACAAATGCTTATTACCTCGATCACTAGACTTAAAGGCAATGTCAAAGGATTTTTATTCTTTATCATTGTTTTCTCCAGAGCTCGTTTCTTGTGTTTGTGACGCAATTGAATCTCATTTGTCACAATCAAGTTTGTTCATTGTGTCCACTATGACGCAACCTTAAAAATACAGAAATTCAAACTACACAGATTTGTTTTGGCAAGTGGGTTTCAGAGTTATTATTTTTACACTGCTAGCATTGTTGAGAGATCACATGGTATGATTCAGGGTAGCCTGATATATACATGTGAACCTTTTTGGAAAGCAATGAGGGCGATTGGGTTTTGAAATGAGGGGGATTGGATGGAAATGAGGGAGATTTTTTTCGCGGCATAAAATTTGAAAATGTTTTCATTTCGGTACAATTTTACATAATTTCTTAATAATACAAGTATATTAAACCATAACGGATGGTGTTTTGTTATTATATATAGAGAATATACAGTGTTTTCTCCAGAGCGTGTTTCTTGTGTTTTTGACGCAATTAAATCTCATTTGACGCAATCAAACTTGTTCAGTGCGTACACTATGACACAACCTTAAAAATACAGAAATTCAAATTACGCATATTTGTTTCGGCAAGCTGGTTTCAGAGTTAGTTTTACAATGCTAGTTGTTTTGGCAGATCACAGGGTCTGATTCAGGGAAACCCTGGTCACGCGGTTCTACTAAGTTATATAAACACTCAAATTGGTTATTAACACTGTATTTATGCAATCGCATAGACGATTATGATCACATACATAATTTTCTGCGAAGCAATGTTATAGTTTGAACACAACATCTGTGAAAACAAATATATGCTGCAACAATAGCACTGATATATACACAGTTTTATGTTGTTTGTATATAAAGATAAAATGTGGAAATTGTGAAACTTTTCAAGAAAGTTGTTTGAAATGTACGGACGTTACTCTATCTGAAAACCTTTTTATTTTGTTTTCTATAAGGTATCGAGACGCGCATGGGCAACATTTTAATACCAGTTTAATCATAGGCCGGTCCATGTTTTTACGCCGTTTATATTTCTTTAACGGACGTTTAAAAGGTTATGGAAAAAAGAAAATAAACTTTTGGAAAATTAAATTTATTTTGAAAAACTTATTTTTGTAAAGTTGCCATTAAAATGTTGTAATATTAAGGTAACATTACTCTAAAATGAGTCTAGCTATGAACCAGAAGAGAAATGGTTTTGGGAAAAAGAAAACAACAAAGATTTATTTTTCAAAGAGTATAATGCTTAGTAATGGTAAACATGAAGCTCAGCTGAAATATAAGATGAAATGATTTTAGTGTTTTTCATTATAAATAGTTAGGGCCATGGTGATCGAGCTGAGGCCATAACATTTGAAAAGTTGATGACCCGGTGGCCATGATCATAAAAACTGTCGTTGGGAAGGAAAAAACAACTAGTTTCAGGTGTTGTACTTGTTGGGCCAAAAGTGAAACATTCGTTTGGAAGTTAAAGTGTTTTGAAGTTGTTAATTTCAGTTTGAATTTTGATTTTAAAGTTTGTGTGAAATAGGAAGTAAAACTGTTGAAGTAAAATATGTCATTTTCACCTCCATTTATTCAAGTTGATTAAGTTTAAAACTAGTAAATGATGACCCCCAGATTTTGAAAATGACCCCCAGATTTTGAGTCAGTGGGTCATCAATGACCCCCAAAAATTGGAGCTGGATAAAACACTGCTTTACTATATTCATTTAGCCTCAATTTAATTTTTGTGATTTTTCTGGCATACTGTCTTAAAATGTATCAAAAGTTGTAAACAATTCTCTAGATTGAATGCTTAATAAGTTATTATCAACTGTAAACAGTCATATAAAGTGTACAATTTGCTAATACATGTAGTATACAAATTATCTGTTGTTTCAGCTTTAAAAGCTTACACTAGAACTGGAGGCGTTTTACAAAGGAAGAGATCTTAAAAGACCCCCAAATTCTATATGAACTTGGTAATCTAGCTGTGATGGTCCAAAATCTGTATGCCTCACCAGTGACAATGTCTTTGAAAAAGGTAGGGAAAATTATCGTATTGATTAATATTCCTGGTATTATAAATGAAAAACAGTATTGAATTCAATAATAAATTTGCATCTTAAATCTCTCCATTTTATTCAAAACATCGAAGTATATCATCTGGAGAGATAGGTATTCAATTTATTGTTAATCATTTGTTCAATTTAAGAACTGGTAGAAGTCAATATTTTTGCATGATGTTTACCTAAGCTGGGACTGTAAGTTAACTGAGTGATATATCAAACTGATATCTTTAACTAGTCAAATCAGATAATCAGTGTCTGAGATGTGTCCCTTTTGCTAGATGGACACTTCAAAATGGAACGCTTTGTCTGTTGTCACATGTTGTCAGTCATTTATCGGGTTCTCAGGGTTTATTGTGGGGAGGGGGGGGGGGGGGGGGGGGGGGGGGGGGGGAGGGGATTACAATCTACTACATGATGTTCCATATATGTTTCAAATTGCCAATACGTCTTGTTTTGTGTATGCCATATTTCAGAAGTAATATTTCAGACTTTGCTGATGTTTCATGTAAAAAAAACAGTGAAAACTCATTCATAATTTAAGATTGGAATATAGCTCAGAATGGCTGAAAAGCCATCTCCTGCAATCTAAATTTAAAAAATTTTCCACGACAGAGGCCACTTGGACCACCCCTCTTGTACTTTACCCCAAACTTGCGCCTTTGGCACTCGATGGTATAGAATGACGTTAAATATTAAACATTGTTCTAATAATGTTTCCTTTAGCTGTTAAAAGTTGAAGATTATGAGAATATATCATACGTAGGCTATTTAAGTGGGACAGAAAATAATCTCAGTCAAAGGGACTCTCGATGATGGCCGTCATCACAAAAATATCCTATCTTTTTAATGATCTGAGATGCACAAACGAGGTCACTGACCCCGACTATTTAAAACACATATACGATATATTTTTAGACAAATTCAGTGTAAAAATGATATTTGCAACATGTTTTCGTTCAAAAGAATACGATTCCAGCCTGCATACAGTAAGTAGCAAGTCTACGTATCTTGACTGTCACTTTCTCCGAACCAGAAGTAGAGTTAACTAGTCCATGGAGTTTGGGCTCTTCCGTCTTCATCCGGAATGATTCCGCTCTCGTAAGGATTTTCCATATAAGTAAGGCACCTGCCATTTCCGGTTTGATATACGATTCCGGACAACACGAGGTGTGCAAGCTGAACATATTTTTATACGCACATATCTTGCTTTGCCTGTTGACGCTGACTAGAGCTGGCTTATATTTTTTATTCGTTTCATCAATATACTGCTCCACAGATGATGTCCATTAAATATATACTGGTCATACCTATTACGACGAGTCTAGCACTTTTTCAACCATGTAAATAATGGCTTCAATTTAATAAACAGTAATAAAGTTACTTAAGTGTGCTGAGTAATAAATTGTTGCCGATACGAAATGTAAACAAATGCCGACGCTAACGGAAATGTGAGCTTTGCCCGTGTCTTGGATATTGTTATTATACATTTGCAGTATATCGCTGTAATAGGTATATAAGGGATATATGCACATAATTTGATCTGTTGTGTTTGAAAAGACAAACATCTACAGAAGAGCAGTCCTTTGATATACGATATCGTAGGTCTTTCAGGTCCTTGTGGAATAATAACGGTATTTTTGCACGTATGTTTATCTCTTAAATGAACCGGGTCCTCTGTGGCTAGGGGTGATTGGTCTAAGGCGCCATGTCAAGACCACTTACCTGTCACCGCTGAGGTTCAAATTCTTCTCGGATACTTACTACAGGATGATGGTTCTACTCCGGTTCATAACACGGTCTTCCTTAACTAATAAAACTGGCTCGTCATATACAACGTGGCATGTGTTGCAGATGGCGTTAAACACCTTTCCGAAAATTCTTTACATGACTGTGTATAAATATAAATAAATAAGTCCATATCTACAAGGTTGATGCTCTGTGTAAGTAACCATTTCAACGAGAAAGGAGACGGTCCACGAAATCAAATGAAGAAAAAACCCATATAGGGAGCTGATCTTCAAACCACCATTGAACTTGTTAGAATTTTATTTTAGATATGTATATCTCTATAAACACTATGCGTACTGTTTGAGTTTGAATGGAGTTCTGGGGCTTAACTTTACAACTCGACAATACATTCTTCTTCTGAATGTAATGTTTTAATTTCTATATTATTTTTTCTTTTCGAATTATTATCTAAACTTTAAACTTCTTTTTTTCTTCTTCCTAAACATATTCATGTAGTTTTGACATGAATTATAATGTATGTCTGTAACACTTTACTACATGTTTATATATTTAATATGTCCTTCAAAAGTTACTTAGCCATTGAGATACAACGCAAACCACCGTTACAAGGGGATGGCCGTAACTAATGTGGTGAGCACTTGTGGCCAGACCCTTTTGCCCAATTATTTCAATGTTTCTTGTATGCTTGTAATATGTTTATTTGTAAATATATTGGCAATAAAATATGTTTAAACTATAAACACGTCAGTTGTGTTGATAAAAAAGCTGTACGACTTAATTGAACAGTTGAGCCTATAGATTTAATATCCCGTGGTATGTAGCAGGCCTACATGTGTGATACATGTTTACATTATTTCCCCTTTTCCAACCTGTCATCAAGAATGGAGAGTATAATTACGTGTATGATTTGCTCAAAAACGTCTGCAAGCAGGAAGACCCTACATCGTCACCACGCAATTTTTGATTGGCCTATTGAAAGCATATATTTTTTTCTCATTTTTCATCTGAAAATATTAAAACAAGAGTGATATAATTAAGTAATCAAGTAATATGAATAGAGAATGTTAAAAGTAAGGACACCATATAGGTGTTGTTTCTCATTCAAACAATAATTAGCATTTGTTAGTCTTAAAATAGTCAAATGAAGGATAGACACATGGTCATTTCAACATACCTGAATGAATGACTTAAAGAATCGGCTGTTTAAGTATGGTTACTACGGGATGAACAGAATGCAAATCGCTGATCTAATTATTAATCCAACGCACACACAATCGCACAGTTGGACTTACATAAAAATAGGAAAAATATTTCCTAAATGCAGCACCTTTCCTTCAAGCGAGACCAAATTTAGGTCAATTTCAATCGCAACAGTGCGTATGCCTATTTTCATGGAAAATAGTAGTTGCACCTTGGGCGTGGCTATGTTTTATGGGCATACAGTGTTGTAGATAACAGAAAAGGTTTAGACGTCACGTCATTTGTATATCCAATATCATTTTTATATGGTATATGATTACAATGTGTCCGTCTATTGCACGTTTGTCAACTGTTGACAATTGCCATGCACTCCATGTTTAGGAAACCCCCACGTTTATATCCGGCAACATGCCCTTTTTGTATGACATTTGTCTTATCAGATACTCAGGTTTTATCCCATACAATGATAGCATGTCTAAATACACGTTTATATCGGTGTAAGTAGGAGTGACACATGATGCTATTTACAAGAAGAACGAACTTGGTTCTGGATCGTCTTTAAAAAATTATTATTTTTTAAAAGTAATTTAAATCCGAAAATATAAACAAAATGAGTACATATAAAGATCTTGAAACACAACACAGTGAATTTCTGGAAAAAACTTTTTTTTTATCTTTCGTTATTTTTATTGACAAAGTATCGCAGTTTGAAAAGTACGACTGTGCGATTACAAAATTGTAATCAAAAGCATTATAAATTGCCGATTTATATCACAATTATAATCTAAAACCCACAAAAATGCATGCTTTCCCACTGGAAAGTCGTTTCTTCCAATTTGGAAAGATAAATTTCCAATTCGAATTTCTAATTTCCAACCTGTAAATTCCAAATTGGAATCGGAAATCTATTTTTAAAATTGGCCAATTGGAACCGAGGTTTTCCAATTGAAGGGTTCCAATATTGATATCGGTGTTATTTAATTGGAAAGTGCCGGTGTCACGTTATATTCACACGCACTATGGAAAATCCACGCTTGATGGGTGTACAATAATGCTTTTTTTATCTGGTATTACTTTAAGTTATGTATTGATATTTTAATGATTTGTTTCATAATGTCTAAACTTTAAATTGATAAAGGTTAGAAGAAATAGTTCGTCCGATAAAATGTTAAAAATCACATTCAAAATCGATCAATATTGACAAAATGTGCGGTTTTATCTTCAATGCGTTCTTTTTTGAAACCCTAATTCTCGAAAGATACTCAAGAAAGAAACAAGAAAACCTGACAAAACTCATTTGATGTAATACATTTTCAATCGGTCATATTGTCAAAGTTACCAATATATTAAGTTTAATAAGAAAAAAAAAGTGTACTCGAAAAGAAACCATCCACAATTTCCTCATTTCCTTACAATGTACATTTTTCGGCGGCAAATGGTTCTTTTCAAAACCTTAATTCACGAAAGATATAAAAAATACCAATACGAATTCCTCACAATAACCATTTGGTATACTATATTTTCAATCGCCGATACTTTTAAAGTTTTCTTAATAAGCTTAGATTGATGAAAAATTTATGTTCCTCCAAAATGTTTCCATTTCCGAAAGTCAACATTTCGCCGCCATTGTTTCTACGAGTTGAGGTCATTTCGTAACCAAGTCATTTCATAACCGTTTTGTTTTTCGGTCGTTCCGTAACCATTTTTTCGGTCATTTCGTAACCAGTTTTAAATGTCGGTCATTTCGTAACCAATTTTCGGTCATTTCGTTACCGGTTTTAAATGGTTCATAAAGATGAATAAAACAATGTCTTATGATAATATAATCATATTAAAATGAAAATGACATACATGGAGTAAGTTTTGGCCATTTCGTAACCGGTTGAACATATTTTGTAAATGGTTTATAAAGATGAATAAAGAAGAAAAATGACATACATGGAGTCAGTTTTGGTCATTTCGTAACCAGCTGAACACATTTTGTAAATGGTTTATAAAGATGAATAAAGAAGAATAAAACAATATTTTATGATATTTCTTTGTTATTAAAATCATATGAAATTGAAAGATAACATGGTGTAATTTGACCTATATTTTTTATTCCATGCTAAAATGTCAATACTTAATTTCAGTATTAAGAATCAAAATGAGTCCTTTTAACTATTAATCATTTTGTTAATTGCTAATTATAGATACTAAATAATTGCAATTAAAAGCGAAGTTTGTCCCATGTAATTGATTGATTACAGTTATTAAGCTAATTGCCGATTATCCTTTAATTGTACATAAAATAGTACAGTGTAATTGGTCTATATCCTTTAATTAGTTTAACTAATTACTATTATGCTAATTGTCGATTATCCTTTGATTATCATTTAATTGCAATATATAACAGTGTGATTGATCTATTTAATCCTTTAATTGCAATAACAATTTACAATAATATCGCAATTATTATGTTCAAATAAGATTATTTGTCTCAACTTAATAGAGTGAAACGTGTCACACAGCGATAGATCTAGTATAAATATGCATGGCAAGAAAACGAAATAATTACATTCGTTGTAACATGGCTTCAACAACTAGGTACTTGTGCTTATTTTGTTCTGATAGAATTTACAACCACCATCAGGCGATCGAATGTAAGGGTTGGCAGCATTGCGGCTTTGGCAATACAAGTAAGTTACTAATTATTTATATTAAAATTATTTATAATAATAAAAATCTAAAAAAATGTTAATTGATAATTATAAGAACTAACTGTATACACTATGGGCTTCTGGTATACTATTCTCATATCATGACTGAACAATCTATTATTAATTTTGAATAATATGTTTCTCTTTCCAGGAATCTCCAAATACCAAGTGAAAGTTGGTATCGGCCAACATACTCACCAAGAAACAAAAGAAAAGAAGAAATAGATTGTGTGTTACTTTATTGATGTATTGTATATTTTGTTTTGTATAATTGTATGTTGCTTTTTCATTTGCTCAATAAATATATTTTATGATTTTAAAACAATTTGATTTGAATTTTGATTATCTTTCTTAGAAATAGAATTTAAAATGTTTGCATGTTGTTGTGATTTTTGCTCCACTGGTCAAAGGCCAGAAGTGCTTATGCGATGGCGCGTTGTCCGTCGTCTGTTAGCAGCATTTTCTCTGAAACCACTAGGCCAATTTAACTGAAACTTCACATGGATGTTTCTATTGCATAGGAGACTATACAGAAGATTTTCTTTATCTGAAATTCAAGATGGCCGCCGTTACTAAAAATAGTCCAAAACTTAAAAAATCTTCTTCTCATGAACGGTCCAAGAGATTTTCATGTTTATGTAGAAATGATGACCAACTATAGTTTTGTTAGATTTGTTCAAATTTGTTTATTTATTCTGAAACCACTAGGCCAATTAAAACTGAAACTTCACATGGATGTTTCTATTGCATAGGAGACTATACAGAAAAAAAAATTCTATCTAAAATTCAAGATGGCCACCGTTACTAAAATAGTCCAAAACTTAAAAAAAAATCACATTATAGGACCCTATTAGCACCTCTTTAAAATTATCGTTCTCTATAAGAAAGGAAGGTAAATAACCAATAATGTGGCTAAAATAGTCAACATTTTACATTGTAATATATAGTTTTTATAACCCTATTATCTGAAAAATATAATAAAATATTGTTTTATTTATCTTTATAAACACTTTTTTCAACCGGTTACGAAATGACCGACATTTAAAAGTGGTTACGAAATGACCAACATTTAAAAGAGGTTACGAATTGACCGAAAAAACCGGTTACATTTGACATGGTTACGAAATGACCTCTACTTGTAGAAACAATACATACAATCGACTTTTAATCGTTTAAAAACATGTTTAAAGATGTATCTAAGAGTTTTATAAATCTGTACAAAAAGAGCTTGTTTTCTTCACGGAAAGAGCCGTTTTGAGTCATAATTAGTTTTATTGCTATAAAATCTTTAAAATACAACTTAAATTTATAAAACTATATATAATCATGCAAAACAGGAAGATTTTTTTTCAAATTTAATAATCGGAACTAGATGATTGCCTATCTCAAATAAGAAATAAAATGTTATTGAGTATTACAATATACATGAATTATTTTTCGACTGAAATAATATTTTTAAAGATAAATCGCCTGCTTTGAATCTTTATATTTAACAATATTATGTTTATAACTTTACCTAGCACAGCTTAAAATCACCGAGGCTATATCCATTTATCTATGCATTAAATTACTAGCTGTACCTGTAAACTACACCTATTTTATTTACTATCATCATACTCTGTATAATAAGCCTATTGATATAACTCTACCCACCCTCAACTCAGACTTGTGGCTCAGAATGAGGTAAAATTGATGGTAGACTGAAATATTTGACTATTGACAACCCCTGTGGTTGCGGGTAAGAATAAACTCACTGTCAACCTCTGCAGAGTAGGGATCCTCTGAATTGGTGTCATGTTCATTTTATCATTTTTGGTAATGTTCATTATTGTGGTTAAATTAGCAGCCCCTGTGTGGTTCCTGGAAGCCATATGAGTGATGACAAGAAAGGATCACTGTGGCTTGTGCATGTCGTAAGAAAAGATAATTTTAGTAATACAACATAATTTGCTGACTCTGCAATTCTGCAGGTATGAAGGTTCTAAGTTCATTCTGCATATTCGTTTGTTGATTTGACATTTTTCATATGTATATTAATTTGTTGTTTTTGTACATGTAAAGTAAACCTTGAATCTTCCTTCCTATTGGCATCGAATAACCTACAATGTGTTGGTACACCGTAAAACGCCATTCATTCATTTTGACTAGTGACTTATATTTAGAGACCGACAGCTTTGGAGGCCTTTTACCATTACACAACAATTCAACAGGTTTATGTCAAAATTATCACAACACAAAATTATTTCTTTTTTGTCTCTTCTTAACTGAAGGTCAAGGAGTTTATTAATGTAAAAGGCAATTTCATTTGCTCCTTGACTTGATATGCCTTCATACCATGGAAGAATCTGTCTAAACATGCTCATTGTCTTAAATTGTGTTAAATTGGTGGTCGAAGATATCGACACACTTGAACCTGGCTTTATATACCAATTGTTTGAAACTTAAATATTGGCATTATTGTGAATTCTATTATAAACGAATTTATAAAATTATGTTCCTTAATTTGAGCTACCTGATCTGGAGAAATACTATTAAGCCTATTAGTGTACTTTCCTGCTTTAGTCAGTCTACAACAGATATTTTGTTTCAAGTAATTCACACTTTTTTAAAACAATGTCTACCATTGCATGACCTATATCTGGTGAATGCAAGAGAAATGTTTTGCATTACAAGAATGACCTTCAACTTTGAAATGCCATTTTCTGGAATTGATAAAAATGTTTTTTTCTTTTTGTCCATCTGATATGATTTGGTGACATTTTGACTTATCGGGTTGTGTTATCTGCTAAACTGATATATATCCTTCTCGAGTTCTTTTTTCATAAACAATGTTACTTCTTAAATTTTCTATAAATTTTATCTTCTTCATTGTGGTTGACATATTGACACTATATATCCGGATCATCTTTACTTAGATCCATTTCTTCATTTATCAACACTTTCAATATCAAAATTTATTGTTTGACTGTCCTTTAACTCAGTTTCGTGGATTAAACTTGTATGCTCAGAATCAGTTACTCCCGTTTCCATGATGAAATCATTTACTTAGAAGTTTAATTTATGTAAGTTTCTGGAATAGATTTAGACTATAGCATGTATTTTATGAGGCATAATGGAACATCATCATCAGTTCAGATTGTGTCAATATATATATTTGGTTTATTTATTAAACTCCAAATTATTACTCTTTCAATGAAAGAACCATTTAATTCTGATCTTGATTCAATCATTTTGGTTCAGACAAAATATGTGCATTGACCAATGCAATTGTATGGCTCTTTACCTCAGGAATAGACACTGTACTTTGTTGAGATGAATAATCATCTTTGTCAGGAGTCTCTTACAAATAATTATTGAACTATCACTATCTGATATACCTGGTTCATAAAGTTGTGTCAATTAAGATGCCAAATTTTCATTAAAGTTGTTGTAAATAACATGAGTACTCGCCATCAAGTATTTCAGAGAAATCTTCAAAGTCATTAGACTCATCATTGTTTATAGCATTTTTTCAAAAGTGTTATGTGTGTGACTTCAAATACAAATGTTTCATGGATTGGTAAAACAGTAGAGGCTCAATGTCTAACAATTAACAGACAAATAGTCTTGAAGTTTATGTTATTGAACCTATAAATTCTTTTCCAATAGTACATTCGCATTACTGAAATTTACTGCCATAAAGACACAAACACATGGTATCCAAAGTCAGGTTTAAGTGTGCCTAAAATATATTACTTATATTTGTCAATACTATGTTAATGCACACTGTCTGGGAGGGATGTAGTATATTTAGGGGGAAGGGTGTAACTTTAATTTAAAGAAACTAAAAAGTTTGCCATATTCAAATATGTACAAAACTCAACATATATAATGCAACTACTAAACCATATTTTTGGAGGGGGAGGGAGATATGACAGCTATCACTACCACCATCTTCTGTAAACATGTTTGCCAAAACTGTTGCCTTAAAATTTAATTGATACAGTTACAATGTTATTATTTAAAATTGTCCTTTCGTAATATATCAATCAAGACTTATATTATGTGTTTTATATCATAATCACACAGTATAATACTTAAAAACGAAAATGTTTGATAAATTAACCATTTTAGTATTATTTTAAGTTTGTTTTTATCTTTTCTTTCAGCTCTTCTTTTACTTAACCATCTTTTTTCTCTTTCTCAAAGGTTGGAATTATTTGTGCCCCAACCCCATTTCAGGATTATCAATAGAATTAAAATATATTAAACAACTGCAATTATAAACTCTTTTCAAAACAACACAAGTTTATCTGATGCTTTAAATATTGGTATAGTAAAATATTTCACTGCAAGACAAGACCAACTCTACTTGGACCTGTTTTATGTAATACAATTAAAACGCAAGACAAGACCAACTCTACTTGGACCTGTTTTGCGTCTATGAAAACTTGTTTTATTAGATAGACTTTTTTGTTTCTTAGCAACAATATTAAAATAAGTAAGAATAAAAGTATATTATTTCTACAAGATATGTATTTCTATGTGCCTTATTCAAGGCATTTTGTGTTTCAAGTGAGAAAATCTAGTGTCGCGTATGAAAATAAAGTGTCAAATAGAGAATTTAAATGTTTTGTAATGGTGTTGAGTGTATATAGATCAGAAAATCTAGTGCCCAGTAAGAAAAATCTACAGTCATGTAAGGATGTTTTGTATTGAGTGAGAAAATCTAATGTCACGTATGAAAATATAGTGTTAAATAAGGAAATTGAATGTCATGTAAGGTTATTGGGTGTATATAGATTACAAAATCTAGTGCCCATTATGAAAAATCTATAATCAAGTAAGAATGTTGTGTATCAAGTGAGAAAATCTAGTGTCACATATGAAAATCTAGTGTCAAATAAAGAATTTGAATATTGTGTAAGGATGTTGAGAATCTATAGATTAGACAATTTAGTGCTCAGTTAGACAAATGTATAGTCTAGTAAGGATGTTGTGAATCATGTGAGAAAGATGGTGTCGAGTATGAAAATATAGTATCAAATAAGGAATTTGAATGCCTTGTCAGGAAGTTGAGTACATAAAGACTAGAAATTCTATTGTCCAGTAAGAAAAATCTATAGTCAAGTAAAAATATTGTGTACCAAGTGAGAAAATCTAGTGTCGCATATGAAAATATAGTGTCAAATAAAGATTTTGCATGCCGTGTCAGGAAGTTGAGTACATAAAGATTAGAAATTATATTGCCCAGTAAGAAAATTCTATAGTCAAGTAAGAATGTTGTGTATTGAGTGAAAAAATCTAGTGTCGCCTATGAAAAAATAGTGTCAAATAAGGAATTTGAATGTCATGTAAGGATGTTGGTTTACATATAGATTAGAAAATTTAGTACCCAGTAAGAAAAATCTATAATCAAGTAAGGATGTTGTGTATTGAGTGAGAAACTCTAGTGTCACGTATGAAAATAAAGTGTTAAATAAGTAACTTGAATGTTTTATAAGGATGTTGAGTGTATATAGATTAGAAAATCGAGTGCCCAGTTAGAGAAATCTATAGTCAAGTAAGGTTTTTGTGTATCAAGTGAGAAAATCTAGTGTCGCGTATGAGAATATAGTGTCAAATAAGGATTTTGAATGTTGTGTAAGGTTATTGAGTAAATATAGATTAGAAATTCTAGTGCCCATTATGAAAAATCAAAAGTCAAGTAAGGATGTTGTGTATCAATTGAGAAAATCTAGTGTCGCGTATGAAGATATAGTGTCAATAAAAGAATTTGAATATTGTGTAAGGATGTGGAGTATATATAGATTAGAAAATCTAGTGCCCAGTAAGAAAAAAATATAGTAAAGTAAGGATGTTGTGTATCAAGTGAGAAAATCTAGTGTCGCATATGAGAATATAGTGTCAAATAAGGATTTTGAATGATGTGTAAGGATGTTGATTATATATAAAGTAGAAAATCGAGTGCCCAGTAAGAAAAATCTATAGTCGAATAAGGATGTTGTGTATCAAGTGAGAAAATCTAGTGTCGCATATGAAAATTTAGTTTCAAATAAAGAAATTTAATGTCGTGTAAGGATGTTGAGTATATATAGATTAGAAATTCTAGTGCCCGGTAAGAAAAATCTATAGTCAAGTAAGAATGAAGTGTATCAAGTGAGAAAATCTAATGTCGCGTATGAAAATATAGTGTCAAATAAGCAATTGGAACGTTGTGTAAGGATGTTGAGTACATATAGTTTAGAAAATCTAGAGCCCAATATTAAAAATCTATGATCGAGTAAGGATGTTGTGTATTGAGTGAGAAAATATAGTGTCACGTATAAAATATCGTATTAGATAAGAAATTAGAATGTTTTGTAAGGATGTTGAGTGTATATAGATTAGAAAATCTAGTGCCCAGTAAGAGAAATCTATAGTCAAGTAAGAATGTTGTGTATTGAGTGAGAAAATCTTGTGTCGCATATGAAAATATAGTGTCAAATAAGGATTTTGAATGTCGTGTAAGGTTATTGAGTAAATATAGATTAGAAAATCTAGTGCCCATTATGAACAATCAATAGTCAAGTAAGGATGTTTTGTATCAATTGAGAAAATCTAGTGTCGCGTATGAAAATATAGTGCCAATTAAAGAATTTGAATATTTTGTAAGGATGTAACGTATATATAGATTAGAAAATCTAGTGCCCAGTAAGAAAATTCTATATTAAAGTAAGGATGCTGTGTATCAAGTGAGAAAATGTAGCGTCGCTTATGAGAATATAGTGTCAAATAAGGATTTTGAATATTGTGTAAGGATGTTGTTTATATAAAGAGTAGAAAATCGAGTGCCCAGTAAGAAAAATCTATAGTCGAATAAGGATGTTGCGTATCGAGAGAGAAAATCTAGTGTCAATTAACGAATTTGAATATTGTGTTTATATGTTGAGCATATATAGATTAGAAAATCTAGTGCCCAGTAAAAAAAATCTATAGTCAAGTAAGAATGATGTGTATCAAGAGAGAAAATCTAGTGTCACGTATGAAAATAAAGTGTTTTAGGTATTACACGTGTCGTTTTCTTATGCGAGTGTTGCCTTTCTTGTGTAATTTATGTACCATACACGTGCTTATCATACAGGTAAGGCTTGTTGTGTGCAATTTAGGTATCAAACATGTGGCTCTCATGCCGTTGATGCTTTAATTGTGTAATTTAGGTATAGTCACAGTCTCTCTGACGATTTATATACATCATTACAGTTCATTGCCATTTGCCCGTCAATACTGAATGAAGTGGCAATTGTCAGAACTATGTTACACAACGAGCCGTTTCTTGTCACATATAAGAGCCACTACAAAGACGGTTAACGTTCAACGACCACCACCAGTACTGCTACTACTACTGCTACTACTACAACTACTACTACAACTACTACTGCTGCTGCTGCTACTACTGCTGCTACTACTTCTACTACAAATACTATTACTGCTACTGCGACAACTCCTACTACAAATAATACTACTGCTACTACTACTACTACTACACATACCGCTGCTACAACTTCTACTTCTGTTGCTACTGCTACAAATACTATTCTTTACTTCAGAAATGGACTAAAATGAGATAATTATCCCCCTGAAATATTAAAAATACCTCAAAATTATGTGTATTGCTCCAGGAAGAGTTGTTTTTAATATTTGAAAAACGCCAAATGTGGCATTCGAAATTTAAATAAGCATCTGCAGTCAATCTTATCTCTGTTTATGTCTATGCTACTACTACCAAGACTCATACTTTATATTTATATATCTTCCTTAACGTCAAATTTCTTATGGGCACCAAGATTTTACGTATGATTGAACAAAATAAATTTATTAAAGACAAGATAGACAGACATGTATACGGAAACTGTCGATACGCTATTAATGGCGAAACGAATACCCAAAACTCTTTGCGCGGATCATCTGCTTAAAAATCTGTATTTCGTCTGCTACAGGTAATCGCTATCGGAAACGTCTGGAATATAACGAGCGATACTCGCCAAGACTTTCGTAACATATCGACAGTTTCTGGTATTTTGTTTCGCTTTATTGTTTTACCCTATGAAATTTAAAATAAATAAAACAGTAAATAGAACTTGTTTATTACTACTGATTGATAACGGGTCACATAAGGTGGATTGATCGTTCAATAATCGCTAACGCCTAGTCGTTTTTATGACCTATTGGACGATTTACTAGTTCAAATGAGTTATCTCGTGATTATTATCATTATTAATATAAGTAATAGTGTTAGTAGCAGTAGTAGTGGTAGAGGTAGTGACTCTTTCTGTAGAAGTAGTAGTAGTAGTGGTGGTGGTGACAGTAGAAGTAGTAGTAGTAGTAGTAGTAGTAGTAGTAGTAGTAATAGTAGAAGTAGTAGTAGTAGTTATAGATTAAGTATTTTGAAAACTCCTCGTTAAGCAACCCAACGATTTTTTAGATTTTAGTATAATAAATGGATTAATTGTAGTTTTTGGGATGAACTTTTCTTTTACGATTTAAAGAATCAAAGAATGTTTGCATGTAAATTAACAGTTCCAGAGAATATAGTTGTTTAATATACACATGGACATACCATTTGTAATTAAGCCACCGATATAAACTGTCACATGTTCTATTAACCAAATACCCCCTACCCGAATTGTTTCTTGTTATATATATATATTATTTATTAAAGTGACAGGTACAATACATTTTAAAATTACAAAATTTGCAAAAGCGTTAATACATGCAAAGAAATACCCAGCCTAGTAAGGCTTATCAGTCACTATGTTATCAAATTTCAATAGCTTTAACACATTAATATGATGAAAAATTTCATGGCATTGTTAACCATATAAGATAAAGCAACAACAAAATAAAATGAATACCAAAATTGATCAATCAATGCAATTAAAAAAAAGAAAGTGTTTAGATTTGCCTCGTTTTTAGAGCACTTTCTATAAACTTTCCGATAGATATAATTGAGTTTTTATTTTGTAATAATTTACCAATTTAATTATATAAGATTGATTTATATCGCATAATTCAACTATTTTTGCATTCAAATTTTCACGTAAATGATCAAATTTAGAGCAACAAAATATGAAATGTATTTCATCTTCGACAAAATTTAAATTACACCGCTTACAGAATCTCTGGTCTCTAGGTAAACCAATATAACGACCCAACTCGATTGCAATGGGAAGGGTACCGGAACGTAGTTGTGTAATACACGATCTTAAATGTCGTTAAGGTTCATTTTAACATATAACTCGCACTCGTATTCAAGTTTGATATTTTTTTATAAATAATTAGCTTACTTTGGGAATTTATATCATAAGTCCATTTTGTTTTATAATTATGCAGTAAAAGAGTACGCACATCTTGGATAAATGTGGTGTTATGAAAACTTCTTATTGACAAGGAATTGAAGTCACATTCTTTATCAATTGCTTTAAATATAGATTTAACATCGGAAGACCAATTATTTTTACATCTTAAATAATCATATGAAAATATTTTTTTGTTAACCGTCTATCATCCAGCGCTATTATTTTTTCCAAGACCTTAAAGCATTTATTTTACGTCTTATATGTGGGGTTTCCCACCCCATATCACCTTGAATTACGGGTGTAGATGTACATTTATATACGCCTAAAAAGAATTTTATAACGCGACTATGTAGTGTGTCAGTTTTAGAATAACCTTTGCATCCACATACTGCAGATGCATAGTTCATTTTAGATTACTTAAGACACTTTTCTAAGCGCTGCCGCACATGGCATGAAACCCTTTCAGTCACATTATACTAACACCGGGTCGACGAGACTAGAACTAAACACATTTAATAACGAATTTTATTTCTGCGCAAGTTAATTACAAATTGTCTTAATTTCTGAGTATATTTTTTTATGAAATATATTTAAAGAATTTTCGTCCATTTTATAGTTTTTCGCAAGCAGTATCATATTTTAAGAGCATCCTAGTAAATGATAACTTGATTACGAATATATGTGTATTTTTATTACCAGTATACATCAATGTCTCGGGGCATAAGTAATTTAAAGGGATGTATACGACAATGTCGCAAATCGAGTTTACCCGTTCCAGTATAAAAGCAGTCTTTACAGTAGTGGACCAGTAAAATAGTATACCTAGATTATAAAATGTATTTTATCGTTACACTTTAAATATTTGTACTTTAACCGATATCTTAAACCTTATTTATACAATTTTGTTCCGCGTAAGTTTTAAAGTTTCATAGCACAGTTTGGCACATATTATGAATATATGATATGATCCGCAATTTATTATAGACGTACGTTTTTTTTCAAAATATTATTTCGATTTTAATGTCTGTTCTCAAGTGTTTAATTTGCCCATAAGTGAGGTATAATGTGGATTACATATTGGATATTGGTACTACCTTCTGTTATCTCACATTGCCCCACAGCCTGTGACAAAGGGAATACAATAACGCACTGTAACTGATTAACTCACGCTGTGTGACGCCATAGTGTCCAAAGTTTTTTGAGACACTGTTCCGGTGTAACATTAGATTTTGACACCGTTGAATTGATAAAAAATGACTGATCAAAACAGTCGTTAAAAACTGATCAGTGTTAAATTTTGATCAGACATGGGGTCCTTCTTTAACGGTTTGTTAAATATTAGCAAAACATCAAATGACTGCTGTCGCATGTTTCAACAATTAAAGATAAACCCTGGTAAGCTTTGTTACGATCGGTTGCTATGATTACAAATGGTTGCTATAGCAGTTAGTGATAATAACACAAAAATAACAATTCCTTTTCAAACTGACATTGACAAAATCCATGCGAACCATTTGATATAATCATATCATTATATTCAAAAATTCAAAATTTATTTTGTTACTTATTTTTTCACACTAATGTTTGGTGGTTATAAATAACCCTTGAGTGTAACAAACATTATACTTTTCGTCGAAATATGATTTTCTCATCAAATCACATTCATATAAAACTTATTTTGTTACACTAAGGGTTGCGGTTATCAGCTTATTACTTGTGTAATCAAAAAAAAGCTACATAAAAGTTGATTTTAAGTGTTTAGAAACAGCCACATAATTTTTCAACTGTTTTTCAACCGTCCAAAAACTACTAACCCTAAACCCTACCCATTCGTGTGTGCGGACGGACGAACATGGACAACACCATATGCCCCCATTCCATAGCAGGGATAAATAAATTTCTAGTTGAACAAATATTGTTACCCTAAGTGAACCTGTTTTATAATCAAATGTCAATACGTGTACCAAACATACGCAAAGTGTTACAATTACATTATGGGTTGACACTGCGACCCTTAGTGTAACAAAACCCATTACGTTTGATAACACGAGGGCGTCAGTGTAGTTTCAAATCTATCGCATATGAGGTTACAGAGATATGTACATGATATCAAGATGCACGGAAAACATTAACCAGCATTTCTAAGTATAACAATAGCCATAATTTGCATTATATTCAACCAAAATTTATTTAACTTGATTGTTTGATAACCCTGAAGACTAGTGAAGTTTCAAATCAATCTAGTAGGTGGCTACTGAGATATTTGCATGATAGTAACTTGCATGCACAATTTTAGCCAAAAGTGTGACGCCGATGCACGGGTGAGAGAGAGAGAGAGAGAGAGAGAGAGAGAGAGAGAGAGAGAGAGAGGGTTAATATAGGAATGTTTCATCGCATTCTCAACTTGTGAAACTACAACCACACTAACGAAAGGCAAATTAAACAAACACCATTCCTATATCACACGTGTTATCACCAATGGAACAACGTATCTATAGCATACCGGCCGTTGTTATATGTAACGTATATCAACATTTTCCGGTTATAATTCACACTTTATATCCACGAGAACATCCGAATTTATTATAGCAGTTTTCAATCTTGAAATGTGGTCCGGCCGACTATTCGGTCAGTTTCCAATTGTTGGTGATCAGATTTTAACGAGGGTCATTTATTCACGTGTGGGTGAGTCATTAAATAACGGTCGGGATCAGTTTTCAATATTAAAAATGGATCACTCACCCATGGGGTCATTTTTCAACGGGGTCAAATTTTAATGTTACACCGGCATGTAATCGTACAAAAAAAACTGTGTGGCTTATTAACACTTTTGCCATTTTTTTAAAGGTAGGTTTTTTTGGGGGCAACGAAAGAAAACGTATTTTAATAGCGGTGTTTACTTCTAGTCAAAATATTTAAAGGACTTTACATTTTATTACCGCTATTTCTGTTACTACCACGACTACTTCTACTTAGATACATACACAAACAACACATACTAGTACTACTACTAAAGATTACTATAATTACTACTGCAACCAATACTGCTAATGCTTCTATTACTACTTACTACTACCACCACCACCACCACTACTACTAATACTACTATTAATAACACACCACCACCACCACTACTACTACAACTACCACCATCACTACTGCTATTACTACTTATACTACTACCGATACCACTACACAAATACTACTACTACTAGCACCACCACCACTACAACTATTACTACTATCATCACAACTACTACTTCTTCTATTACTACCACCACCACCACTACCACTACTCATACGACTAGTACCACAACCACCACCACCACCACTAGTCCTACGAGAACCACTACTTCTACTACCACCACCACTAATACTACTATTACTAACACACCCTCACCACTACTACTACAACTACCACAATCACAACTACTACTACTTCTACCACCATCACTACTAATACTACCACCATCACTACTACAAATACTAAAACTGCTACTACTACTACTTGTACTACCACCATCACTACTAATACTACCACCATCACTACTACTACTACCATCAATACTGCTACCACTACTACTACCACCACCACCACTACTACTAATACTACTATTACTTACACACCACCACAACTACCACCATCACTACTGCTGCTACTATAACCACCACCACTACTATTACTTACTACTACTACCATAACAACTACTACTTTTATTACTACCATCACTACCGCTACTACAAGTACCACAACCACCACCACTATTAGAACTACTACAACAACTACCACCACCACCACTACTTATACGACTATTACTAACACAACATCACCACCACTACTACTACCACTATCTCTACTGCTGCTACTACTACTACTGTTATAGTCGCCATCACCACCACTACTACAACTACTGTTATTATTATTATTACTACTACTACTACCACTTCTACTACCACCACCATTTCTAATACTCCTTTTACCGACACACCACCACTAATACTACAACTACCACAATCACTACTACTTCTTACTACTTATACTATTACCAACACACCACCACCATCACTACTGCTACTACTACCACTACGACCATTACTAGTACTACTACTACTACCACCACCTCTACTACTAATACTACTATTACCAACACACCACCACCACCACTACTACATCTATTACTACTTCTACTACTACTATTACAGTCATCACCACCACCACTACTACTACTATTATTATACTACTTCTACTACCACAACCACCACCAAAACTATTACTACTACTTCCATCGCAACTTCTAATTTTTCTGTTACTACCACCACCACCACCACCACTACAAGTACCACAACCACCACCAACATAAGTACTACTACAACCACTACTACTACAACGACTACTATTAATACTACTATTACTACCACATCACCGCTACAACTACCACCATCACTACCGCTACTTATACTACTACTACCACCACCACCACTACCACCATTAGTACTACTACAACCACTACTACTACTACAACTACTATTGCAACGACCACCACCACCACTTTTAATAATACTTCTATTACTAATACACTACCACCATCACTACCGCTACTACTACTAGTACCACAACCACCATTAGTACTACTACAACTTATACTACCACCAGCACCACTACTAATAATACTTCTATTACTAACACACCACCACCACCACTACAACTACCACCACCACTAGTACCACAACCACCACCACCATTAGTACTACTGCTACTACTAGGATTACTACTACTACTATTACTACTACCACCACCACCACTTCCACCACTACTACTTATACTACTACTACAACCATCACTACTGTTACTACTACTACTACCACTTGTACTACTACTACTACTACCACTTCTACTATTGTTACTGTACTAGTAACACCACTACTACTACGACTTTTACTAGTACTACTTCTACTACAACTACCACCATCACTACTGTTACTACTTCTACTGATACAGTCATCATCACCACCACTACTATTATTATTATTACTACTACTACAACCACCACCACCACTATTACTACTAATTACTACTACTACCATCACAACTACTACTTCTTCTATTAATACCACTACCACTTTTAGTACTACTACAACCACCACGACTACTACTACAATTACATCCACCACTAATACTACTATTACTAACACACCACCACCACCACTACAACTACCACCATCTCTACTACTGCTACAGTCACCACAATCACTACTACTACAACTACTTTTATTATTATTACTTCTGCTTACTTCTACTACTACATGTACTTCCACTACCACCACCACAACTTCTACTATTAACAACACACCACTCCTTCCACTACTACTACAGCTACCACCATGACTACTACCACCACTACTACTACAAGTACCACCATCACTACTGCTACTACTTCTACTAGTACTACTACAACTACCACCATCACTACTGCTAAAACTAGTAGTACTACTGCCACCACCACCACTACTACTAATACTACTATTACCAACACACCATCATCACCACTACTACTACTACTACAACTATCACCATCACTACTGTTACTATTACTACTTGTAATACTACTGATGCTACAGTCATCACCACCACCAGTTCTACTACTATTATTATTATTACTACTTCTACTGCTACTACTACTACTACGACTACTACCAAAACCACCACCATCACTATTACTACTACTTACTACTATCACTACTACTTCTTCTGTTACTATCACCACCACCACTACTACTAGTAGTACCACAACCACCAACACAATAATTATAATTGTTTAAACTCCTCATAAGCAATCCAACGATTTGTGAGATTTTCGTATCCGAAAATGATTAATTGTAGTTTTGGATTGGATTTTTCTTTTACGATTGAAAGAATATTTGCATTTACAGTTAATTTGTTATAAATGTGTTAGTTTTAAATGTATGTGTGGCAGATTAAGCATTTGTACTCATTTTAATTAATCAAAAGTGCCAGTGAAAATATGTTGTTTAATATAAACATTGATATAACATTTGTAATTAAAACACTGATATAAACTGTCACGTGTTCTATTACCTCAAACTGACCCGCCCCATCCCCAACACACGCACGCACGCGTTTACAATAAAATATGGTACCAAGATATGTTCATAGCATGTGGTATATCATTTAAATCCCAGTATCCCCACATGTTAATTTCTTCTACCCATGACTTTTCGCATGGAAGGCGGACTTTCTATTATTACTTGACCACTGCGACCATATATTATCGAACTATTTGGGGAACGGACACTATTGCCCCCAGGAGATCTTTAATCGGACATTTCTGTGTCTTTATTATATTAAATACTGTTACTATTACAACTACTATTACACATTATTCCTTGTTTGTACATGGATATAACAATGTATTTTTATTAAGCTTTCTATTGATATTAATTCGATTAAAATAAGATTTTATATCTCTTGTTCTTTTTACACTTTTTTTAAAAGCAATCCTATATATTTATTACCAATTCTACTGATGCTTCGGCAAACAAAAATCGTGTCACATAAATTAAGGTGTTGGGGATGAGGGCGGGGCAGTTTGGGTTAATAGAACACGTGACAGTTTATATCAGTGTTTTAATTACAAATATTATATCAATGTTTATATTAAACAACATATTTTCACTGGCACTTTTTATTACCCTACCCGCAGAGATTACTGGATCATTGATAACATTGTTATTACAATAACGCACTGGCACTGATTAGCTCACGCTGTGTTTGCCGCCATAGTGTCCGATGTTTTTTACAACGTACTGTTCCGGAATGTTATATTATAAAAGTGACGAATTAACATTTTCGCCATTTTTTGAAAAGGTAGGTATTTGTAATACTTTGGGGCAATGAACGGAAACATACTTTAATTGCGATGTTTTCTTTGAGTCAAGTACTAATACTACTACTGCAACCAATATTGCTAATGCTTCTACTTAAATTACTACTACTACTACTACTACAAATACTACCACCACTACTACTATACTACATGTACCACCACTACCACCACCACTACTGCTACCACCACCTCCACTACTACTTCATCTACTAATACTACTGCTACAACCATGACTACTATTTCTACTACCACTCTAACCACTACTACCACAATCACCACCACTGCTACTACTACTACTGCAAACAATACTGCTAAGACTTCTATTTAAATTACTGCTACTACTACTACTGCAACACATACTGCTAATGCTTCTACTTAAATTACCACTACTCCTACTACTATTTCCACCACCACGACTATTACTACTACTTTACTATTACTACCACCACCACTACTACTACCACCATCACTACTAATACTACTACCATCACTACTACAAATATTAATACTGCTACTACTACTACTTGTACTACCACCATCACCATCACTACTACTAGTACTACTACTATTACTACTACTACCACCATCACTACTAATACTACCACCATCACCACTACTACTACCATCAATACTGCTACTATTACTACTACCACAACCACCAGTACTACTACTACTACCACTACTATTACTAATACTACCACCACTTCTACTACTACAAATACTACTACTGCTGCTACTACTATTACTACTACCACCACCACCACTACCATTACTACTACCACCATCACCACCACTACTTCTATTACTACTACTACCACCACCACCACTACTTCTACTACAACTACCATCGCTACTGCTACTATTATTACTACTACTACCATCACCACCACTACTACCACCATAACCACCACCACTACTACTTCTACAACCTCTACCTACACAACTACTACCAACATCATCACCACAACTACTACTAAAACTACTACCACCACCACCACCACCACTACTACTACCACCACCACTATTATTACTACTACTACTACTACCATCAACACTACTACTACTACTTCTACTAGAAGTTACTGCTGCTGTTGTTATTTCTGCCACTGAGTACAATTCACGCACGCACACATATAAATGCTTCTTTTGTGTTTGCTACTGACACTTCTACTTCTATTTTTAATGCACATGTATGCACGCACATGCATTCACGCGCATGCTGCATATACAATCCTTTAAACGCACATACGCTTCACGCAGAACCAGACGGACACACAAACGCACTTACACAAGCACCTACCCTGCATTCACATACAAGCGCATGCCTACAATAGAATTGACCGGTTGGAAATCGTTATTTCCCATTGGAAACTAATGCCAATTGGAATATAAGAATTCCAATTGGACAGGTGTTTTTTTTACTACTTTAGTTCCATTTGTCTCTGTATTTTACGAACTTTTTGAGCTGAAATTTTAAATTTAACTTAATAATATTTATAACTAAGTTTATAATATAAAAGTTCATAATGAAAAAAAAGTTGTTTCCAGAAATTCACTGTGTTGTGTTTTGACAAAAGATAACAAACTCAGAACTGACAACAACGACAGTATTTCATATATTGTTATGACACAATGCACCGACTTATGTAGCTTACTATATATGAGGCATCTACTTAATATACGTACGAAGCAAATTTTGGCGTTAAGTTCCCTTATAACCTCAACTTGATTTTTTTCTGACATAATTTGGTATATTGATATATAAAACACGTGAAGTAGATCCAGAAATGGTTTCGAAGTAATAAATTGAGCTGTAAATTACGTGTTTTCAATCTGAAAGTGGTTCAAACTGCCACTTTTTCTCGAATGTTTGAGGAAACGGCCATGTTCCATTCAAAAACGCATGCCCGCTTGAAACTTAAATACATGCCGCTCGTTTCGGCTATATTTTTAATTTGTAAACGAAATAATAATATGGAAATAATGATATTTTCTTACCTCACTGCCCAACTGCGTGCACAAAAATAACAGGAAGTACCGTTTATCGTGTGTAGTTAACGTCGAAAATGCGGCATAATCGCCGCTTATGTAACGTAGAAGTTGGACGGGGTGAATAAAAAACGAACAAAATTGGCCACATTTGTGTCTGTGAGTCATCATATGACGTAACGTCAAATCGACGTCATTTTTATATTCGGGCTAGTCGGAAAGTACTTCAGCAATTTACGTAAGAGAGCCGAGTTATACGGAAAACATCAAGCGAAGTATCGGAAGTGATATTACACTAGGTTAATATTAAAAATATGTCATTGTTTTTATAACACGCCTGCACCGTTAATTATGTGAAAAAAAGGTTTTTAGTGAATCCGTATTTCGAAGTACACGTCATGGTTTTTGGACAAGGCAATGCAAATATAACAATTTACCCTGTCAGATTTTATTTAAATTTCTAAAACAATACATGGCCAAAGATACCGAAAAACAGTAAGGACTTTGAAGACTGAGAGAACGAGAAATATGTGTACTCAAGACACTGCAACAGCCACTCCCGGGCATTTAGGGAATAGGAAATACTGCAACCTGCAACGTAATACATCTTCTGACAGCGATTACCAGGTACAAATGACAAAAGCAAGAACCATAAACTAAATTTCTGTGTTTCATGATTAAAATACCGACTGTCAAAATTAAAAATGTAAAGAAAACAAAACCCATCTGCACGTATCTGCGTATACTGTTGCACAATTGAACTATATCGATAACTATTGAATAAAGTACAGTGGTGTCGGGTAATTATGCGCACCCTGGTAGTTGTTAATATTTGCTTACCACAAACCTGAAAATAATATTGAGGTACTTTATTTATTCATAACGAATGCCAAATCCATTGTATAACTTTATTGAAATAAGAAAACTAAATATTGCAATTTTTATTCAAATTATTATTCAAAGTACTTCAAGCACTGAAACCCATTAAAAACACAGGTCAAGTAGAAATGAAATCATACAGTTTGTGTCAAATGCATACTGATGGAAAGTGATATAATAAAGTTTACTATTTACAAACAGTTGTTTGAGAGGATACTATTTTATTTCATTTGTTTAGAATGTTTAACCGTAAAATAATATTTCTTTG
Source organism: Panopea generosa (assembly GCA_029582155.1). Lineage (NCBI taxonomy): Eukaryota > Metazoa > Mollusca > Bivalvia > Adapedonta > Hiatellidae > Panopea > Panopea generosa. The sequence continues at coordinate 51,461,587 of CM055905.1, forward strand.
TTCAGTCTCCAAAATGTTAGAATTTTCATAAAAAGTTCAATCTCCAAGTTTAATTCAATGTACTTAAAAATATTTCTCTATGATCACCTATATCTCAAAAAATAAGTTCAATCCCCACGTTTATTTATTGTACATATTATGAAAAAATTTCAATCTCCAAGTTGAATAATGTATTTCAAACAATAACTAATCTCCAAAATAATCTACATGTACATCGTATATATCTTTAGAAAAAGTATTTAATTGTTTTATGTTCAATCTCGGTAATTATTTTTTTTTTTTTTTTTTTTTTTTTTTTTTTTTTTTTTCCAGCTACCTTACAGTAACTCATTTATTCTCCCCGTCAATGAGTGTGTTGTGGGTCGAGGAGGAACATCCCACCGCACACTTTACACTGTCAGCATATAAATATAGAAAAAACAATTACGTGCATGCAACACTCTCATTCTTAAAAAGAACTTATTACATATATAAATATATATTATATCAAATACACATGTGTATTTGTAATTTGTTTTTGTATGTTTCTCTATGGTCCTTAATATTCTAAAAATAAGACCTTCAGTGAACTTAATATCATACAATATATATTTTTATATGTATTTTGTCTTTGTTTCTACATTTCTATATTTCTTTAATATAATAAAAATAAGGCAAAGGGAAATATAAATGAGTTTTCAGGTAAAACGTCTCTTCTTTTTTTTTATAGCTTGACATATTTGTCGATGAGAGAAGATAATGAATAAAAGAAAAAAAAATATATATACATGTGTCTGTGTGGGTTTTGAATATATTATATTTTTTTATTACTTTAAACTAAGTTATTTTATGGTATCATTTCTGACTAACTGGCCAAGTATCTGTACATCTTACAGAAAAATAATTAACTAACTGCTTGCATAATTGGTTGCCAATCTTTTTCGAAACATTGTAAGTTGTTGTTTTTTATTGCAAGGTGTTTATATGTTTTAAAAGCCCAAGCTACCTTATTTTTAAAAGCATTTATGGATAGAGGGATATCTAATCTTTTTGAGGAGAATATATAATACTTAATTTGGAGTGAAAAAAACAGGTCTGCCTCACAAAAATGCTTTCCAATATTAAAAATGAACTCTTCTTCATTGAATATATATGGTATATTTTTCGACAGTAGGGTTTCTTTTATTTCTTGAAGAAATATTTTAGTTTCGGGACAGGTCCACAGCATATGCGTAATTGTCTCTACCTGTTGACAGGAACTGCATAGGGGACTTTCTTTAACTTTAATTTTATATAAAAAAGCTTTAGTTGGCAATAGTCTATGGTTAATTCTCACTTGGAACCACTGTAATTGAGAAGCTATTGCAAACTTAAATGGTGAGTAATATATCTCTTTCCATGTGTTGTCTTCAATATCATAGAGTTCTTCCCATTTATTTTTTGATGTTGGGATTTCATTATTTTTATTAAGCAGTTCATAAAATTCATAACAGCCTTTAGAACTTTTGAAAAATAGCCAACAATAATTTGGTCTGAAAGGATATTTCATTTTTTTAAAGTCTAAAATATTTGGTACTAATGATTTAAATGAATTTATGGCTGCAATCAGCCCATTGTATGTTAGGAAATTTGTTTTAATTCCATATATGTCGTGAAGCTCTTGCATAGAGTACCATGACCCATTGTCTTTGTAAATGTCATTTACATATATTAACCCTTTTTCATACCACAGTTTATAGAAAATATGTGACCCTCCAATAAGAATATTATTATTATAATATAAAGGACTTGATAAAAATTCTTCTGCCCCTTGGGGAACACAAACTTTAAGCAGTTGTACATAAGATATTAAGACATCTTTCCAGAATTTGTTTGATAATGTATTTATAATAGATTCACCATACCCTTGTCCAAAATTAACTAGTTTATTTAAATTAATACAATTGTCAAACAGTAATTTCCATGAACTGTTATTTGTAAATGCTCTTCTTATCCATGTTAATTTTAGACTTTGTATAAAGGCATTTATGTTAATCATTCTAAGCCCACCATCTATGTATTGTTTTACAATAATTGTTCTTTTGATTTTTGCTGGACCTTCCCATAGAAAGTTATAGAAAATATTGTTTAGGTTTGTTATAATGTTTTTATTGGGATTTGGTAGAGAAATAAAAAGGTGATTTAATCTGGAAAGGAGTAGAGATTTAATAACTGTTATTTTTCCTAATGGAGTTAGGTATCGTCTCTTCCAAATTTTTATCAAATTTTCTATTTTATCTAGTTTTTCTTTATAATTTAAGTCAATCATTTTATCTAGGTTAACATGAAAAGTTAATCCCAACAACTTAAAGTTATTTTTTCCCCAAACTAATTTCCACTTTGTCTTTATAGTGTCTGTACTGTATTTTTTTCTCCCTATCCATACCACTTGTGTCTTATCAAAATTAATATTTAGACCAGAATATTTTGCAAATTTAGATAGTTCTGAAAGAGAAGCATTAAGTGAAGACTCAGATCCATCCAAGACTATTGATGTATCATCGGCATATTGAGACAGCTTAATTTCCTGATTATCAATTGAAATGCCTTTTATAGATGTATTATTTCGAATATTTATGGCTAGTATTTCGGCACATAAAATAAATATATATGGAGACAGTGGATCGCCTTGACGACAGCCACGCCCTATATTAAAAAAATTAGAAAGTTTACCATTTTGGTTAACTGCTAACATTGCATTTTTATATAAAACTTTTATCCAAGTTATTAATGACTCACCAAACTTAAAAAATTTCAATACTTTAAAGATAAAACTCCAAGATACGGAATCGAATGCTTTTTCAAAATCTATTAATAAAATAAGACCTGGAATATCATTAACCTCAGTATATTGCATAATATCATATATGAGACGTGTATTTTCCCCCATATATCTTCCGGAGATAAAACCAGTTTGGTCCCTATTTATTAGTTTATCTAAAGTGTTTTTAATCCTATTTGAAATCGCGCTGGATGCAATTTTATATACACAATTAAGCAAAGATATTGGCCTATAATTTTTAAGTAAAATTCTATCCTTACCATCTTTTGGTAAACAAGTAATAACACCTTCTTTTTGAGATATTGATAATTCTCCTATTGAATAGCCGTAGTTGATAGACCTAACAACAAAATGTCCAATATGTTTCCAAAATGTTTTAAAAAAGTCAGCTCCAAATCCTGAGCTGCCAGGGCTGCGGTTGTTCGCCATCGATTTTAATGATTTTGAGACTTCTTCATACGTTAATAACCCCTCCAAAGAATTGGACTCATCCATGCTAAGTTTTGGAATATCATAATTATTAAGTTCATTATCCAAGTCGATATCTTGAAGTTCATTATCTTTGCTCGAATATAAATTTTCATAAAAGATCTTAGTTTCATCAAGTATCTCATTTTGATCAGTGATTATATCACCATTTGACTTCTGTAATTTTGTAATTAGTTTAGATGTATAATTGTGAGTTTCCAGGTTACAAAAAAAAGAAGTTGGTTTTTCCCCATCTTCAATAATTTGTGCCCTAGACCTAATTAAGTATCCATTTAATTTGTGTTTACGAATTTGTAATAGTTCTTCTTTTAAAGTATCTAGGTTTTGAACATTGTTTTGATTTAAGTTTTGTTCTATTTTTTCTATTTGTGAAATAAGTACTTTCTCTCTGTTATCTGTCTGTTTCTTTTTGTAACAAGAGTAAGATATGGATTTGCCACGTATTTCCATCAAGAGAACTTCTAGAAACAACTGATCATTTATGACAAATTGGATTTCATGATTAGGAATATTGTCTATGTTATCTAAATTATAAATAGGTAGTGCATACTGAGTTTTAATTTCCATTATTTTTTTATTAATTAAGTTTAGATAGTTAACATCACTTAATAGGCTATTGTTATGCTTCCAGAGTGGTTTATATTTAATGAATTTATCAAATTTTAAGCCTAATATTACCATTGAATGATCTGAACGGTAACTTGATTCTATTGAACATTTGGTTACAGAAGGAATAATATTTTCTGAAATTAAAAAAAAGTCAAGACGAGCTTGCTTTAAAGGTTTTTTTTTCCTCCAGGTATATCTCTTTAATTCTGGATGTAATTCTCGAAATGGGTCAACTAAATTACATTGAATCTTCAAATCTTTAATTTTTTCATGTGTTTTTTTATTGTTGATATTCTTATAATTATAGTAATCCAGTGCAATGTCTTGCACGCAATTAAAGTCCCCGCATATCACTCGTGTATCATTGTTAAATTGGTGCGATTTATCAATCAGGCTTTCAAAAAATTTAGGTGAGTCATTATTTGGGCCATACAGTGTGATTAAAGTAAATTGTTTATTATTAACAGTTATATCTGCAATTATGTAGTTACCATCATTATCCCCAATATAGTCATGTACTTTGTAATCTACATTTTTGTTGAAAAGTATACCAACCCCCCTTGAATTTGATGACTTTGAACTTAAAATACATTCACTGCCCCATTGAGTGCGAATAAAATTTTCTGATTCACTTGTGCAATGTACATCTTGAAGACAATATATATCGCATTTTTTTGATTTCAGGTAATTAAAAACATCAATACGTTTTTCTTGAGAGCCCAGACCTTGACAGTTTACAGACAATATTTTAATTTCAGTCATTACCAATAATAGTACAGTAAATTTGAACCCACACACACATATGCATTTTATGAAAAAAACTAAATATATGCAGATAGAAATATATCTGCATTTAATCTAAAAATCTATTTAAAACACACTTTTGGCAAAGTCTCCTAGAAATAATGCAAACAAATGTTATTGACAGATAAAAAATATTTTGTTATGTTCAATTTAGAACTTATTATCTAATTATAATAACCAAATATTTACATTGACTGTTTTTATGTTTAATTTGGAAAAATGCTACTGGCCTGTACACACACTTGCATGAACTCACTTACTCATATACATATGCACTCTGTGAAGCAATCAAAACATCTTATTAAATGTATTTATCATGTACTATACATTTAAAAAGGATAGCAACTTAGCAATTGTTCTGGTATTTACATTATTTACAAAAGGTAATAACTCACCTATGGATATATTTTTATAATGATTAAATCCATTTACCCGGTAATCCTTATAATGTACATATATTTAAAGATATTCCGTATATCAACACTTTAATGTAGGCTGCTTTGCATATGGTGCATGAAAGTCCCAATGAGTTCTAATGCAGCTACATTGGTTCAAAATCCAAACTTAAAACTATATTACCACCATAAAATTATCCTGAGATGTATCTCAAAAATGATTACACTTCCTCATGGGGTTGTCACTGTCCACAGAATATTAACAAGCTACAGCTGTATATATTTTTATTATATTCTGTAGATCATTATTTTAAATTTAGGCTGCTTAATGTATGGTGCATGAAAGTCCCATCAAGTTCTAATGCAGCAACAATGGTTAAAAAACAAAACAAAAAAAAAAACAACAAAAAAAAACTAACTATATTATCACACTTGTAAATTATTGAAAATTATTACACTTCTTCATGGGGGGTTGTCATCACTGTCCAATGTTTATGAACGAGCTATTACTTGGGATATAACATCATGGATTTCAAACTTGTGCCGTATTTCTGCAACTGTCTTCCCATACACTGATCCGTTATAGTACCATGCAGATTCAATAGCATCATGGGCTTGGAGACGGGATATCAGCTGGGAATTTGCTTTGGTGACATCATCCACCAGGCGGGTTCCTGCGGCTTTAAACGCTGATCGGTGTCTCATTACCTTTGTTTTCTCGTTGTTGTTGATGAGCTTAACCAGAACTGGTTTTGCATGTCCTGATTTGCCTGGGATTCTGTGGATTGCCATTATCTTTAAGGGGTTGAGCGTAACTCCCTTCTGCTTTACTATTTCACATATTTTGTTAGTGAGTTTTTCCTCAGTTTCCTCTGGTATCTCTTCTACATTCATGAATTTGATATTGTTTTTTCTGCTGTATTGCTCATTGTAATTTGCCTTGTTTTCAGCATCTTTTGAGCGATTTTCACACTTTTCTAATTTTTGCTGAATATCCTTTATTGAGGATTTCTGTTGGATAAGCTCCTTTTTCAAAATGTCATTTTCTTTTTCAAGATGATTTACTTTTTTATTTAAATCTTTTGTTTTTTCTTCTACCTTTGATTTTACGGTGAACTCCAAGTTTTTATTAAAATCCTCCAGAATTTCTTTCTAATCTCGGTAATTATGTTAAATTACATATTTCAAAGAAAGTTCTGCCGCTCAGCAAGTCGTTAGCTCGGAGTCAATTTAATATATATGTATATATTGTTTTTAAAAGAAAAGAGGAATGAACAAAAAATTGTTTGCCGCCAAATATGTTTATACATGTAATATCATCTAAAAAAGTTTGTAAACTAACCCCCACTAGGCTTATTAAAAAATTAGTACAAGAAAAGTTGTTAATCAAATATACAATAACAAATTTAGAAAGTACCGGAAATAAATCCAAACTAAATAAGAATTATCGGCGATTCGGAACTCAACTGTGTAACTATTTCAGGACGTCATTCGGTTTTTAAAAGTCGTTACTATTTATAGACCATCTTTTCTAGTACGAAGTTTTGAACCGCGACTACGAAACCCAGGTAAATTAGTCAAGGTAAAAATAGCAAATACACTTGATTTTGATATGAAAGGCATCGGGTCGAGTTGGGGATCAAATCCGCAGCATCAGGCGTGAGCGACAAACACTCTATCCACTACACTACCGCTTCGTTTGAACGACATTGGCGTTGCAGATACATGTAGGACACATATGTTGCCTTGATGGGAAAAGTAAGTTTGTCAAATTATTTTGAGATACATGGAACATCGTGTCCGAATCATGATTCGTACTACGCTCATAATACCAGCTACATTGCATGTATTATATACTCGAATAAATGAGAGTCTATATCCACATTGTTAATTTCTACAATATTCAGAGGGGTTTGTTGATCTTTCTTGACATAAATAGTGCTTCAGAATTTTAAGGTTGAAACTCACTAGTCATTTTTCGAACCATTATTGTATTCGTTTGAGATCTGTGTTATGTATATTAGCACTAATACCAGGTTTGGCAAGTGATATACAGGCTTGTTTCATCAGAAAATAGTTTAATAGTAGAATTAATGTTAGTAACAATGTCATTTATAGATACTAAAAAGAAAATGGACCGATAATATAACCTTGGGGTACACCAGATTTGATATTAACAGTATCAGATGCTGCCCCTTGAAGTATTACACATTGTTTCCGATCGTATAAATAATCTGAACACCATCAAAGAAAAAGACGTTTAATAGCCGCTGCCTCAGGTTTTAGTAGTAATCCCTTGTGCCATACTTTACTAAATGCTTAAGTAATGTCACAAAAAAAAAACCAGTACGGATTTCATTTCCTTGGTCAAGTGCAAGGCAGAATGTATTATACACTTCAACTAATTTGTTTACAACTTCGTTGGCTCGAACACGGATGGCTGGAACACCACACATGGCTTGAACCACTTATCTGGTCCCGGCCGAAATACAATTTTAATTCTATTATTCTACCTCCGATGACTAGAACACCGTGTCGAACTAGAAATTAGGTCCAACCAACATATTTACCTGTATTTTGACACTCTTCGTTCGAAATATTTTGTTCAGTCCCGTCAGGTTCGATCCATCGAAGTTCTACTGTATTCATCTTTATATACTTGGAATAAGTTCTATCATTCCGATACAACTGAGGAAATTAATATATGATTTGCACTTGCTGTCGAAGATCTGCCAAATATAATGTTTTTCAACCATTTACAAGAGTTATGCACTTTTTTCAACACAGGAACAAAAATAGTCCTAACATATGCTATGGTAATGTCACTTTACATAATAAGTATATATACTTTTCAGAAATAGTTTTAAATAAAAATTGCAGCGTGTCCCTTTAAAGTATTTTAGTAAGCTAATTAATGTCAATAGTTGATATATTACGCAGCAGTTTTTACCCGGATCTGAAGGATCTTCCGTGTCTAGTGTACTCACAGCTTTTTTGCAGTTTGGAAAGTATATATAGGCGCAATGACAGGGAGATTCAAACGCTTTGACATATACCTACTTTATAACATTCTAGTTGTAGCGCAATTCTTCTGATGAAACCAACTTTGACTATGGACTCTGTGAAGTCAAGCGTACCTACCGTCGACCAGCCCGGAGAGGTAAGACTTATTTTGTTATTTGTTTTAATGTAAATAGAAACAAGTATGTTCTTACTTGGAATGAAGTACTTGTTAAACGGGGGAAACGCTTTTCCCCCACTAAAATTGGTCTTGAAAGAAATGTATTGAACTATCAATTGACAGCTGCGATTGGATATTTTAGCATCAAGAATATAAGTGGAAATTGATGACAAACTTTCAGGTTGAAACACGAGAAATGAACTAGAAGTCTTATAACTGTTTGCAACATATTGGTTCAACTGATTTGTTCTTCATGTCCAAGAATCTTCGGTAGGATAGTGTAGTATTTCGTCGATAAATATAAGCAATCCAGATGTTCGAGTGTGCTGTTAGTACAGTTGTAGGATTTTTTATACGATACTTAAACACAGTCAAACCTGTCTTAAGCAGCCAGTTTAGAGAAGGAGCAAAAATGGCCTCTTAAGACAGGTTGTTGCTTAATACAGGTTAATCTGCACTGAAAGCATAGAAATGGGAAACAATAAATGTGGCTGTTTAATAGAGGTGACCACTTACAAAGGTTTGACGGTATATAAAAACATTTAAAGACTGCAGATTAGCTGTAGATTTCTCGCGCATATAATTGATATGAGAAACCTAAAAAATACTGTGGTAAAAAGTACGTTTTTGAGACCTGTTCTAAGTACTTTTTTAATGCAACTGTTATTTATGTGTTGATGTTTAATAAAAGTATATTGTATCTGAACTAATTATTTCAAAACAGTACACCTATACATAGGAAATCGTAAAAATAACTACAGCAATAATCATTATGAGATGCTTATAGAATATGTATAAACATTTAGAATACCCTCTGTGATTATCAGGGACCTAAAAGTAACCATAATACCAGAGGTTACACCAAAAAACTGGTACTTCTAACTCGTATCGTAATTGTTCTTATTTCTAGATAATATTCCAGTGTTAAAATCGAGCTTTACTACTTTCAGACTAAGCAAAGTACCAAATCACGTTGGATAATTGGAATAATCATTGCCGCAGTCGTCGTTACCGTGGTTATTGCTGCCACCGCTGTACTGTCCGTGTATCTTGGATCAAAGATATCTCAGGACAACTTCAAGGTACGCTTTCTTACAGTATTTTTATTTATTGTTTGTTTAAGTGTTAGGATTAAATGTATTACATTACGTTTGGGAACGGGTCCTCCGTGACCGAGTGGTCTAATGCGTCGCATCAAGATCACTTACCTCTCGCCGCTAAGGTCCCAGTCCGGCTCGCTCCAAAAACATTATATGTAAGAAGGTTTGCTTGTTACTTGCAAAAAGAGGATAGTGTTTCTTCTCAGATTCATTCTGAGGTCTTCCTCCATCATTAAAACTGGATATGCCATATATAACCTGAAATGTGTTAACCCGCAAAGTTTGGGAATCGCCGAATTAACAATGTTACCCTATGACAGCGATTGACTCGTGTTGAATACAAGTACATTATTTTACATTAACTACTTGCACTAAGATAACTTTTAAGCGGCAAGTTTATGAATATTTAGCAAAACTCGGCTGTTAGTACTTTGATTAATGTTGGTATAGTACTTACCTATCGTAATTAGGATAGTTCTCTGTATTTTGCTGTGTTTTAGGTCCTTTGAATGTTAAGGGAGTAAATCTCATGTTGAACATAAATTTTCTTTTCAACATTCATTTAATTTATATACTTAACTTAAAGATTAATGAATAAAATGTGAAATGCTGACCGATTATTTCATGGTTTTTCATTTCATTATGTGAACGACATAATATGCACATGCAACAAATAAATATGTTTATGTTCCACGATTCAATACATTGAAATTAACTTCCTTACACAAAGATGTAGATGATGTCTGTGCAATGTTTTATGCAGTTTGTTACATATGGATAACCATTGGTAAAAAGACAAAGAGTTACCAACGTACACAACTAGCGAGCATGTTTATTTTAGGAAGCATGGGTAACGTTTTCCGCCAAAGGCATGAACAGCACAACGAATCGAGTTATTGCCACAGAGAGAGAGAGAGAGAGCAAGATGTGACAAAGCCTGGAAAATACAGAACGATCTACGACTACCAAAAAGTAAATAGTTCACCTAGTTTCTATATACATATTAACACATTTCAAATAATAATAAAACCATTTATCGAAATATAAAGGAGTTCTCTGTGACTGAAGGTACGGTCATTAAGGTCGCTAAACACAATAAATTAAGGGCTTCCTTTAGCAACTAGAAATATTTCTATGACCTGCAAAATTACTAAATTAATAAAAAAAACAAAGATGTATTGAAATTAACAGGGCGAATGTCTTACCTACCGTAGTATAAATCTTTTGTAACTGTACCCCACACCCGTCCAATGTATATATATATATATGTGTGTGTGTGTGTGTGTGTGTTTTAACTTAATTAATCTAATATTCATATTAAATGTTGACTTATTAAATCTCAACTCATATTTTAATAGTTGCGAGATTAGGTTATAGGCATATCGTTTTGTTTGTATGGTTAATTTAATACTTCAATGATGTCATATTCAACTATACAAGTTAATGATAGACCATATTATATGCAATTTCCACCAATCAAATTGATTGTTCTTTTAAAAGAACTTGGGTGAATATGTTACACATGGTTTACGGATTGGGAGCTAAAAATATGAGAACATTGGTAACATATGAAATAAAAACTTATAAAATTGAATACCGTCCTCTCTCTCTAACTATTGGGTTATTTTGAAAACAAAAGTGTCCAATTTAGAGAAATTCTTTGTTAACATTCAATTTTGTCAATGGAAGTCCATAAAAGTCATTACGGTTTATTGGACTAAGTATTCATAACTTTAAACTATTGTATAGGTATAAAAGGCTTAGTTGCAGTTATTTTCTTTAAAACTTTGGAATTAGGTGACAAGTTCTTTTTGCAAAGTTATTTTATATATTATAGTTGTTTTATAGTATTAATATATATGCTACAAGGACTCGTTGGAGATCAAGAACGCGTTTAAGAAAAAAAATTGGAAGGATCTGTTTTATTGAGCCTTTTCATGAAGGATAATTTACCATTTGGTGACACAGGCTTAAAAACAATTCCTTTTTCGTTACACGTTGTTGGTAATGTTTTTTTGCCCTAGATAAAAGAACTGATACTTTCATTTTGATAGCGCGTGATGGTGACACAATATGCCGATGATGAAGATAGCGTCTGTTATGTGTCTAACTGGGATGTTGATAAAGGAAGCTCGGGTTCAGATGTCATGAAGAAAATGACAGATACCCACGTGAGAAAAATACTGCTTCCTATTTCCTGCTGCTGTTACTTCTACTTCTGACTACTACATATTTTTCTGTCTATAAATAAATTTATTGATTAGAGCGTATTCAACGCTTTATTGTCAAATGTAAGCATACCATTTGTGTCCTCTGTGGAGATTAATGGATACTTGAAGCTGTTTAATTTGTTGCCACGTGCTGTTTCCGTTATACATGTATGCTTTTAGTTTATTTTAATATGTGTTTGGTGACTTGTCTTGCCTTTGATTCAAATCTGGTCATGTTCACCATTACTAAATATAAATAAACGCCTATTTCCTTTATGCTTTTTTGTTGATTAATTTAGTTCCTAACTTACAAATAAAAGTTGAGATTGATATTGGAACAAATCCTGCCACTGTCAAGGTCACTGTTAAATAAAATAGAAAATATGGTTTCTGCTCAATAAGGTTATTTTGAAGGTACATGTACATGTTTTCTGTACAGTGTTCTTTCTTGAGTAGACACTGTCTGTCTTCATTAATGATTATTAAACTTGTGACGTAAATTATGTTTTTAAGTTGAATAGAACCGTTGCATTTGACCCTCGAAAGCACACTATTGAGAGTACGGGCGAGACAGTTGATATCTCTACACTGTCACCAAGAGCCAGGGAGATGTGCTTTGACAGCGACATCTAAGAGCTGTTGAGAAAGTCGATGACGGTAAGCCGTTTCAGCAACATAACATAAGCCCAGTTAATAAACTTTGCCCTGTAAATAATCTTTGTCTGATAAATGCAATAGTTTTAAATAAAAAATGTCTTATTCAAAACAATTGATGTCAACAAAGTATATACTAGTATATGTAATTATTACTTTATTACATCGATTGAGACATACTGCACTAAATAATGTCGCACTCATAGATTGATGTCATCAAAGTATATACTTGTATATGTAATTATTACTATAGTACATCGAGTGAGACATACTGCACTACATAATGTCGCACTCATAGATTGATGTCATCAAAGTATATACTTGCATATGTAATTATTACTATATTACATCGATTGAGACATACTGCACTACATAATGTCGCACTCATAGATTGATGTCATCAAAGTATATACTTGTATATGTAATTATTACTTTAGTACATCGATTGAGACATACTGCACTACAAAATGTCGCACTCAGATTGATGCTCTTCTTTCCAGCCCAGTTATTAGAATATTTAGGGCGCAATCTGATCTTAAAGGGGAACGCAACCCTGTATATAAAACAGGATAATATGAATAGCTATGAGTTCAGCTTTCTATTAAAAGTATTATTATGCATAAATTCGAGTCTATAAAGATACATCAGCTTGTTTTGTAAGGCTATTTTCGCACATCGACTCTGTGGTGGAAGTCGCCATATTGGATACCTGCGTGACGTCATAACTGCACTTCCGGTTTAAAACATAATTGATTTATACGCTACAGCAGATATAGAAACGTGCAATTATAGTCACCGGCAAAAGTACTCGCAAAAATAATAAAATGAATTTTAGTAACGGAGAAGGATCTGTGGCCTACAACTTTGAACCAGAATTTTCAAAAGCAGAGTTAAATGAATTAGAAAACGAGAGAAATTGTGAGACGGCACAGTTGTTCACACATGTGAAAGATTTTTGCAGCTGCAGAAACTGTGTAATGCTGCTTTCGTCTGACGAAAATACGTGCTGCAGATGCAATGACCATACTATTGGAAATTTAGTAGATTTAGAATGTATCACAGAAATAATACAGCAATGTTTTATGAAGGTTTCACCCAAAAAGATGATAACTGTTAAACAATCACACCGATCATGAACCAGAGATCAAACCCGAAACCCATCAATCACGACTCTGACATCTTATCATGTAGCCTGACATTGATGATTGAATTTTTCAAAATAGTAAAATTACCCATAGCTTGATAAAAAATGTAATTATTGCCGTCAGTGTTGATGTAGATCCAGGCGAGCCTGCACATTCATACTGTACTATCAGGGTATATACTGTTTGCTACTCAGTCAATACATTATAAAAAAAACAAAACCTATTTAGACCAGGAATCGAATTTAAGGGAAAATGTTTTGTTACATATATTTACCTGTCTAAGAGAGAATAAAGAAAAATAATATTATATCTCTTTTCTTATCGTGTTTAGCTGGTGCGGCCATTGTTTCGTACTGAGAAATGGCTGATAAATTTTTTATTTCATACCCATTTTGGTAAATTTACATGAAGCATGAATGAGTTTTTTTTGTGTTTTTTTGTTGTTTCACATAACTGGCACTGTCTTTTGGTTATTCAAATGGTGTTACTACCCAATTTGATATGTGGTGATTATCTATTCCACCAGTTCCCTGAATATGTAGGAATGTTGTTCCTTATAGGGAGTGTCATATGGAATATAATGTCTACAGGCATATTGCACATAGTGTATGTTACTGTCCAGCTACTGGCACCCTGCTGAGCTTTCATAATTCACCAACACCACATTCACACCATGTGGTAATGAGAAATACCCTGTCACAGTGTGCATATTGTACCCTAATAAGCGTAATCACCCCAGGTTTAATGACCCCAGGGTTTATGACAGGATGTTATATCACATTGTATTATGCCTTATTACTAATTTAAACATTTTCAGTTAATTAGGGCTTCAATATCAGTGCAAACTTACAAGTAAAAAAATTATGTTATATATATGAATATTTTTCATAAATTGTATACCAGAACACTATTTTAACAGTAAAAAAAACTTTCCATGTATTTATGAATAAATAAAGGAACAAGGGTTTTACTTTATCTTTTTTCATTACGAAGTAGAGGTGGTTAAAATGTCTATTCAAGATTAATGACCTAGTTGACTGTGAAAAAGCCATATATCATTAAACTAAATTGCCTATTGATTATAAAATTAATAAAATGAGTTAATAAACAATTAATGGTTGACTGATTATTTAGCATCATTTTTTGTCACCGAGGGCTTACTGTACAGATGTTCAGTTAACCTAACCACAGTTTCCTGAAAAGTTAACCAGTACTCGAGCACACCCAACAACCGCAAGTAACTGATAATTTTCCCACTCGTATCAGCAGTGAGAGACAAATGATATTGAGACACAATGTTGTATGTCAATCATCACAGAGACTGTCGCCGGGTGGGGAGACACCTGGATTGATAGTTAGACACGTAACTGACTGAGCTAATCGGGCCTGTCACAATTAATTGGCCTTAATTTGTATTTTAATAATAACTTTTAGATACCATGTCGTTTTCACACCTTATGTTTTGGCATTAACGTTTTGTTTTTATTGTTAATTGGATTATCACACCTGTTTAAACAGCCTGCAATTATAAGATTGTGAAAGTTTGCTATACCAATTTCGCAATATTTTGGAAGAGTATATAAAATTACAAATTAAATTTCAGAAATCAGTTGAGCTATATGTTATTAGCACATTTTAAAAGCTTCCCACTGGGTATTATACACTAAGTCTATATGTATGTCGCATATGGTCATCTTCGTACTGAACTCATCAGAAATTGTATGCTTGGGTAGTAGTACGCAAAGGCATTGGTACGCCTCATTCTGCAATCTTAATTCCTACCCCAAAGTATAAAGGCGTTTTGCGCGGGATGACACTGATGCAATGTGAAATCACATATTAGGAAAACTAAAAACAGCGCTGCCCACAAAACATATCGCATTACTCCACCCTCTTATTCCTGCTGAAGAAAACAATGTTTATGGGTTAAGTCCTTCAATTCAGAATAGTTTTCGCGTTTAATTGTCTTTCTTCGATATGCACTAATGTACTGTATATCTATCTATCAACTGTTTACATGAATTAGTGTATATACGAAAGAGTATCAGTAGAGAGCAGCCACTAACAACACAGTAAATTTTTTCGCGAGAACTAGAACGGAAGTGCAGCTATGACGTCACCGAAAACCTCCAACACAAAAGAGCTTTAAAATGGCGGCGCCCATGATATATAGGAAAGGCTAGAAATCATGATATTTAATATCGTTTTTCTCACTTGATAAATTTCGTTCAATTAAAATTTGTTGATTTTTGTGTTAGTTACATGTCTATTTAACGATAAATGGCCATTTATATTCTGACATGCGGTACCCTTTAAGTTACTTAACAACTAGCATGCAGATGCATGTTTTATGATTATTTCTGGATGTCATTAGCCAGCAAATTGAATAAGTTTGAGTATTATTTGTAAAGCCCCTTTCATGTGTAACAAAGAAGATTGTTTCCCATGATTGGATAGTAAGCGTCATTTTTTTGCAATTGAGGGTAAACACACTATCAGTTAATCACTGTTTCCCTGGATCCTTTAAGGTTAACCAGTGCTCGAGCACACCTCATCTCCGCAAGTTACTGATAACTTTCCCACTTGACTCAGCGGTGAAAGACGAAATATAATGAGACAAAATGTCGTATATCAGTAATCACGGAGACTGATGCCCAGCGGGAATTCGAACTCACGGACCCTGGATTGATAGTGAGACGCGCTACCGACTCAGCTAATCGGGTCCGGCTTTAACAAAGAAGAAAATATCACTTGATATTTTTATATGCATATACAGAGTTCTATAATTTCAAAATAAGTCCATTATTGATCATTCTTACTGATTTTCTATTATTTCTCAACAGGTATGTCATCAAGAAGAAAACGAGGATGTTACTTTCGATGTGGTTTTAGATGGACCTAGTTTCGTTGCTATTATGGATGCTACTTAAAATGTACCTTGTGGAAATAAGTTACGAAACCACTTCAGCGACCAATGTCAAGTTTTGCTATCGCCTTTAGTATCATATTAATCCCCAGCTTCACTGGTCTCTCTCATCACCTGTTACTCTGCTAACTCTGAATAGTCACAACGTTCGATTTCGCCCAGCATCATTAAAATTTCATGTCGAGTTTTGGTCAGAAGTTTCTATACCTAAACATAGTAATTTTACATTTCGTTGCCGTAATTCTTCAAGCGGATACGACATTGAAAATAATTGAAATGAACATGACACACTACTAAATAACAAGTGACATCCATTGCTGGACCAGATTTAAACATTTGTCATGAAAACGCCTATTTTAATACACGTTCAAATGGTAATAGTGACTATAGTTATTTGCCACATTAACCCAAATATTTTACAATCACCAAAGATTTAACATACATACATTCAGGGTAGACTCTTCGACACTACGATAAATAATATACTTAAGTCTGAACTTATAGTAAGGCGTATTCCAGCAGTAGCAAAATCGGGTATTGCAAAACAATATCCTACGTATAAAATGTGTAAAACATAGTATTATTAAATAAGGAGACGTTTATTTGGGTGTTCAACTGTCTTGGGAGACTAATATAAAATGGTCTAACGAGTGTTAGAGACATGCAATAAGCCACACTAGTGTGAACACTTGATATGCTGCTGTATGTGCGTTTGTTGATGGCATTTGTTTTGTGGTCAGGACACAGTTGTCGGACTGTTACTCCTTTGCAACGATTTCAACGATTTACAATTATAACTAAACAAAAAACGGTTGCATGTCACGCCCTTGCAAAGAGTAATCATCATAATTTGACAAAAATGTGGACTATTATTCATTTGCAAATAGTTACTATAATTGCTTGGAAATAATATTACAATTTAAATAGCAGTCACACTCATACTTTTGTTTACATTATTATTTGTTAATCGCATATGTAGTATCCTAGTTTTGATTCTATAAGCAATAAAATCTACATATATATAAACTATTTGTTTTTATTTTATTCACATTCTATATACCTGAAACAGCAAACGTTATAATACAATTCTTACGAATAATGATATGAATATATAGCACGCTGATCACACATATTGTTGGCATAGTATTTGAATATTACATTAAGCTGGACACACATTTTCTAAATGTTCAGTGCACAATAATCATGAACAGTTATGTAGTAATGTATATATACAACCCAATCTATTAAACCTTACATGTTTGCTACTACCAAAAATCAAGTCCTTTCTAAATACCAAAACCAGCTTCAGTTGAAAAAATATTGTCCAATCTATAACTAAAATAAAGACACACAGTCGAACTTTCTTGATTCCTGTTAAGGGCGATTATTGAGTGTAAATTCTGGCATGATTTCAGATGAAGAGTTCAGTCCCTTAATGTTTTGTTTACCAGCTTAAAGGTAAACTTTATCTTGTTTATAACTTATTATGTTTTGTCATGAAGTATATTTACCTTAACCACACCAACTGGTGCATCACCGCCACTCTAATCACATTCAATGCATATAAAACAGATAATAATGTAATAGACAGAAACGCCATCATCTTGTGTATGGAAATTGCAACAACCAGGAATTTGATATCGTATCGATGTGGCAAGGCCCGGTAAGCTCAGTCGGTGGCTGGTCTGACTATAAGTCAAGGGGTCAGGGGTTCAAATCCACGCCTAACGACTGTCGTTGTGAAGATTGATATGCTCAAGTACCGGTTTACTTTCCAGGATTCCAGGAAAGAGTGGTTAGGTTTAGTTATCTTCTGTTAGCTCTCGATAGCGTAAAATGACGCTAAATATTGACCAAACAACCTTATTAGTATGCCTCCTAATAACACCCAGTTCGGCAACAACCGTATTCAGTATGCCATCCACATAACAAACATCCAGTTCGACATCATCTAGTTTTCGAATACACCAGTATGCCTCCACATAACAAACATCCAGTTCGGCATCATCTAGTTTTCGAATACATAAGTTTGCCTCTACATAACACCCAGTTCGGCATCATCTAGTTTTCGAATACATCAGTTTGCCTCCACATAACACCCAGTTCGGCATCATCTTGTTTTCGAATACCGAATTTTCATGTATTGGCACTACATCAAATTCATTTTGCTCTGTCCAAAATATCAAATATATAGTATATACATTGCGTGAATATTTATACCAGTATAATTGAATCAAGCACACTATAAACTGCATCAATCTGGAGTTTCTTATTCTCCAAATATATTTTAGCTATTGTGACACTTTGCCGTGATTGTTTTACTTCCATCTGCAAGGCTCAATATTTGATCATTTAAATGGACTCAAATGTGTTAAATTTGTAAAACATGCAATAGGTGAAACTTTCACGATATAACGTCTCTTCACAAAGATATACAGCAGGTTTACATAAAATGCAGTTCGACGTTTAGGGTGATTTTAACAGAGATTAACTCCATTTTCAAAACATGTCAAATATCCAGTAATATTGGTGGAGGAAAACCTCAGAATACGGTCATCTTCCTACCACAAGTAACTAGCAAACTTTCTGTCATAAAATGTTTGGGCTCGAACTCGTGACCTCATATTCAACTATTAACGAAGCTGTTATGGCTCTTGCATCATAAAGCGTAATATAGCATTTAATGCTTTTGAACGCAATGTTAAATGGAAAAAAAATGTTCACATTTCAAACAATCATTTACACCTGTGAATGTATACATGTACCTAACAGAATGAATGAATGGTGTTTTACGGCACGTCGACACATAAATAGGTCATTTTGTGCGCGCAAAGATTAATGGACGTGATGATGACAAAAATATATTAAATAAATACGGTTAAAAATTTATTAAAACTATTTACAAATAAATAAATGAAAATTATTTACAAATAAATAAATGAAAAAAAAACAACAACAACAAATAAGTGAACAAGGTCAATAATATAATAATTGTACTAAAAATGATTAAAAAGCTTAACCTCTTTAAGGAAACCAAACATATGTGAAACATCAATTTTATCAAATAATTCATTGACACTGTCGACTCTGTAGTACTTTTCTCGCATTGGAAAAAAGTCCACACAGTCGACCAGTATGTGCTTCACAGTAAGCGGTACAAAACAGGGCACACACTCTGGAACAGGTTCACGTTTTAAAAGATATGAATGTGTACAGCGCGTATGCCCAATTCTACACCGAGCTAATACAACTTCTTCTCGGCGAATACACCTATTGCTAGGATTCCATTCGCCAAGTTTTGGTTTTATAACATGTAATTTGTTATTTATAGCAAGATCCCAAGAGGACTGCCATGAACTAAAAATATATTTATTAATATGAGATTTAAAATCTGTAAAAGGCAGTTTAAAAGAAATAATATTCAAGCTTAAGGCTGTAACATTGTATTTATTTAAAAGTTGAAGAACAAGAGGATTATCATCTTTCATGCCATCTATGGCTTGAAGAGATGAAAGTGAATCAGAAAATATAACAAACTGTTTTTTCTCAGAATCATTAATGTAGTCAAATGCCAAATCAATGGCTTTGAGTTCAGCTGAAAGATTGAGGCTCCGTTTGGTAATCGGCTCATTGAGGTGTGCTTTCCTGTAACAGCTGCTGCAGCCACGGTTTCTCCATCTTAAGAACCATCTGTATATATGTGACAATAATGATTGTAAGACGATTTGATTTCATTAAATTTACTTTGGAAGATAGTGGAGTCTGTTTCAGATTTTTTGTCTTTACAAAGTTCAAAAATGATTTTTGGCTTTTCCAAAGTCCATGGTGGTATTTCTGAGACTTTGTACTTAGCAATTAAATTAAGATCAATATTGGCTTCGGTTAGTTTTGGTTTGATTCGGAGACCGAAAGTTCGAATAGCTTTAGGTTTTTTATCAAATAGAGTTTCATAATTTGGGTCAAAAGTAAGATTAAAAGCAGGATTAGATGGATTTGAATGAAGTTTAATTGCATATTGAAGAACCGTCTTAAATACAATGATGGCTCATTTGCCTCTACATAAAGACTGTCGGCAGGGGACGTACGAAAGGCACCAAGGGCGAGTCGTAGTTCTTGGTTGTGTATAGGATCAAGCATCGCTAAGTAAGACTTGCGAGCTGATCCATATACAATAGAGCCGTAGTCCAATTTTGACCTGATTAGAGATCTGTAAAGTCTAAATAAAACTTTACGATCTGCACCCCAATTAGTATTGGCAACAACTTTTAATAAATTTAGTGCTTTATTACACTTTGTCTTAAGATATTTAAGATGAGGAATAAAAGTAAGTTTACGGTCAAAAATAAGACCTAAAAAATTTGTTTCCTCAACACCAGGTATAGGCGTCCCATCTAACGTTAGATTGGGATCATCGTGATGTTTACGTAGTTGACAAAAATGCATACAATTTGTTTTAGACTTAGAAAATTTAAAACCGTTTTCATCAGACCAAGTCTGAAGTTTATTAAGGCATTGCTGTAGTTGCCTTTCAATAGTTTTCATATTTTTGAACGGTAACAAATTACAAAATCGTCAACATATAAAGAGCAATCCACACCAGGATTTATACTCTTAACAATATTATTCATTTTAATATTAAAAAGTGTGACAGACAGAATACTGCCTTGTGGGACGCCCATCTCCTGTTTGTGAACATCGGAGAGGGTTGTTCCCATTCGGACTTGAAACTGTCTATCATCTAAAAAGTTTAAAATAAATGTAGTTAAACGGCCACGAAGGCCCATATTATGAAGATCTTTCATAATGCCATACTTCCACGTGGTGTCGTAGGCTTTCTCCAAGTCAAAAAATACAGCGACTAAATGTTCTTTCTTTATAAAAGCCTCCCTAATAAACGATTCAAATCTAACTAAATGGTCTGTAGTGCCCCTTTGGAGTCGGAATCTACTTTGATACTTAGTAATTAAGTTGTTGGATTCCAAGAACCAAACGAGGCGACCATTAATTATACGTTCCATGGTTTTACAAACACAACCTGTCAAAGTAATTGGACGGTAATTAACTGGATCCGTGTTATCTTTCCCAGGTTTGGGTACCGGAATAACGATAGCTTCCCTCCAAGACTCGGGGAAGTTTCCAGTCACCCAAACATAGTTAAATATATCAAGTAGAATGTACCTAATAGAGATAGATGTTTATTGCCAAATATTAGTTTCTGAAACATAACATTGAAGGAAAAAGGACCACTTTGTTATAAAAAGTTTCACACGATTGTATATTTGGATACTGAGGCAGCGGTACAAGAGGTAAATGTGTCAACGAAACCACCTGTTCAGCGACCAGTACAAAGTTTCGCTATTGCGTTAGGCATCGTTTTGAACAATATGTGTACTGATGCCTTTCAGATTCTACCATCTTTGTTTGCATTCCAAATTTTGATTTCGCTTAGCATTTTTCAAACTTTATGTTGATTTAAAAGTATCCTGGTCTGTTTTATCTTTACATCAAAACTATAGGCGAATACAACATTAATAATAATTGAAATAAGCATGACACAATACAAAATTACAAGTGACAATCGATTTGTGGATCAGATTATTTTTATTTTATGAAAATCATATTGCTAAACATTCAAATTGCAATAACTACTAGTTATTAGCCACACCAATCAGATATTTCGCAGTAAACAAAGATATAACAATACAATTCTTCTTAAATGCACATGCAACACGACAACACTTGTATAGTAATTTGCTTTAGATGGTTTGGTCTTAACAAGGCCCGTTGGCCTTAACGGTCACCTGATTATCCTTGATGACATAAAGCTATATTAATCTATTTTCCAATTTTTGTCCTTAGGGAAGCGGCGAAGATCCAAACATGGATTTTGTCAAAATAATGTCGCACTGCGACAAAGATTCTTTCTAGCGATAGGCTTTGGGAAGGCTTGTGTTTGAAACTCATAATAAGGAATAATTATTGTTCTGGAACTGGGGATTGTTTCATGTACATTCATTTAGTCTGATGCTTTTAGTTTGAAACCGTTCTCAAACATAACAGGTTAGTTTTGTGCCGGAACTAGACTTATCTTAGTTCGAAGACTTAATTTTGGAACAGTCTCCAAACGTATAAGTGTATATTTATTCTGGAACTGAGCATTGTTCCAAGCATAGTTTTGTTATTAGTTTGAAACCGTTCTCAAACAATAACTTTATTTTCGTGCTGAAGCTTGGCTTTGTTTCATGCGCTTTAGGTTAGTTTGAAGACTTAGGTTTGAAACAGTCTTCAAATATATAGGTGTACTTTTATGCTGGAACTGATCAGTGTTCCAGACATAAGCTTTGATTTGTGTTTGAAACAAGTCTCAAACATATGCTGTCCAGAAACGTTGTCTGATATTATTGTCTGTATGATTTCTTAATAATAGAATCATTTTATTATTATATATATTTTTGGTTGAAGTTTACTAATCATGAGGCACGAAGCCTGAGGAAAAGTCATATATTATATAGTTTGAACAAAATTATTTAACATAGTTTTAAGCTAGGAATCCAGTGAAGACACAGTCGCCTTACAGAAGATCCCGTTTTAAGTTCAAGTTACTGACCCAACATTTTGACAGATTTAGAATGTCATATGTGCATAAAAAATCATCATTTTCTCTTATAAAGATTAAGAAAAGTAAGCCCAACACCCGGGGCCAAACCGTGAGACCCAGTGTCATGAAATTCGTATTTTTTATAAAGGACCAATAGATGTTAATATTCGTGCTCACCAATTGTGTCTGAGTGCTCATATAATAAGATGATTTTTTTAAAAGTTTATCTTGAATTTGACTGTTTTAGCCCAGCCATTAAGGCCCCCATGGAGGTTGGGACCATGACATTCATATAAGTATTAACAGTCACGCCAGCAACAACAAACCACACCAAAAATATTCATATAAGTCTATTTAGCCATAAAAAATAATGATATTTGTCATTTCTCTTATATAGATTAAGTAAAGTTGGCCCCACGCCAAGGGTCAAACCTTTAGACCCAGGGGCATGAAATTTACAATTTTTCATAAAGGACCCATATGCGTCCATAATCAAGTTCACAATTTGTTTCTGAGTGCTTCGTATGATAAAACGAATTTTTATCTTGAATCTGACAGTTTTGGGGTTGGGGACCATGCAACTTACAATTTTGATTCATCCTTAGGTACCAAAGCTGCATACAACATTTCATTATGATTGAGCTTACGGTTTTTAGAAGAAGTCGAAAATGTGAATCGTTTACGGACGCACTTATTTCTTTAGGCCCCGACACAGGGCCAAACCGTGAGAGTCAGGGACATGCAATTCACATTTTTTTAAAAAGGGACCATAGGCGTCCATAATCTTGCTCACCATTTGTTTCCCAGTGCTTCCTATAGTAAGAAGACGATTTTTAAAGTCTACCTTGAATTTGACTGTTTTGGTCCCGCCACAGGGCCCTGGGGGTCGGGGACCATGCAGTTCATTATTTTGATTCACCCTTAGATACTAAAGCTGCATACAACATTTCATTATGATTAAGCTTACGGTTTTTGAAAAGTCAAACATGTGCTTTGTTTACGGACACACGGCGCACGGACGCACAAAAGGCGATTGCAAAACGTCACTTGATGCAAAGTCTCAGGTGACCTTATAAACAGTTGAGTGGAGGTATGATTGTATAATAGAAACACATTCTTAAACCCTGGTCTGATTAAATAAAGCAATTGCGACAATTGTTTATTTAGAAATTCAGCTGTCTCGGGAGACGTTAAATAAACTAGAACTGAGTCTGTCGACGCGAATGGTCCCTCGGTGCCTGTATCAGTATTATCGCAATTCTATAAGTTTCGACTAGTGATAGTATTAACACTGAGATGCACACTTGAACAGTATACCAAAACTTACTAACAATTTTGACAATAATCAGTTGAGAAGTTAGTTTGGAAGGAGCACAGCTGACAAGTTAAGACAATCAAAGGGACGTAAATCCACCAAACGTTGATAAAGACATGATGATTGTAAGAGTTACTGACATTCATACTTCAAATGACAGGGGTATAACAATCGTCAAAATACTCATTAGAGACATGCAGAACGCAACACCAGTGCAACCACTTGATTTTATGTGAGTTTGATGCTGACGTTTGTTATGTCAACAGGACAAGTTATCGTCAAATAAACGGTAGATGTTTGACTATTAATAACAAAAGTGTTCGACTATCACTCCATTCGACAGATTTACATTTTCAATATAACATGATAGATATATCACTAGCTCAATATTGAAAAATAAACCTTACAATTTTTCTGCACATATTTCTGATATTGTTTTAACCATCATTTGTAAAACACATATTATAGTAGGGTTAAATGTTGCTTTTATAGCCAATAGATCTTATATATGAGATCCTGGACGGTATGACTGAGAGGTTAATATCTGCATTATGGGTTAATATCGATTTATAGCCAATAGATATTATATATGAGATCCTGGACGGTATGACTGAGAGGTTAATATCTGCATTATGGGTTAACATCGATTTATAGCCAATAGATCTTATATATGAGATCCTGGACGGTATGACTGAGAGGTTAATATCTGCATTATGGGTTAACATCGATTTATAGCCAATAGATATTATATATGAGATCCTGGACGGTATGACTGAGAGGTTAATATCTGCATTATGGGTTAACATCGATTTATAGCCAATAGATATTATGTATGAGATCCTGGATGGTATGACTGAGAGGTTAATATCTGCATTATGGGTTATCATCGATTTATAGCCAATAGATCTTATATATGAGATCCGTCCAGCCTGGACGGTATGACTGAGAGGTTAATATCTGCATTATGGGTTATCATCGATTTATAGCAAATAGATCTTATTTATATGAGATCCTGGACGGTATGACTGAGAGGTTAATATCTGCATTATGAATTATCATCGATTTATAGCCAATAGATCTTATATATGAGATCCGTCCAGCCTGGACGGTATGACTGAGAGGTTAATATCTGCATTATGGGTTATCATCGATTTATGGCCAATAGATCTTATATATGAGATCCTGGACGGTAGGACTGAGAGGTTAAGATCTGTATTACGGGTTATCATCGATTTCAAGATAGATTCGTTTTGTAAGCATGACTAGGTAAACTCTAATTTCAACTTTGTCGTGTGTCCTTTATCAAAAATAAATTTCACTAATATGAAAATAGTTCAATACTAAAGAAAAGGTTTTAACTTAACAGTTAAATAATCTGTAGGTTATTTTGGGAAAAAATAGGCCATGATTATAAAGAGAAAAGATATACTTTTAATTAAGTTTCATTAATAATCGAATGAATGATGTTTTACGGCACATCGACACATAAATGTCATTTTGTGCGCGTGACATTAGTAATTGAATCCCATGTTGCCTCTATAATACTGAAGGTCGTATTCTCTTTCCCGGCGCTTGAAACAGAAGTATAACTTAAGTATTTAATCTACAAAAAAAACTTATCTTACATCAAAACTAACAAACTACTGTATATCCCTTTGAAACATACACAAAAAAGCATTAGCCATACATATGCATTTGGAATACATGAATTGTCATAACATCAGAATAAATGAATGAATAGTGTTTTACGGCACGTCGACACATAAATAGGTAATTTCAGAATTTTATGAATAAATATTATACATAAATAAAACATTAACAAGTTCAATTTAATTCAGTAGTCGGCAAATTTTGCCTTTGGCCATTTACAAAGTTTTACAAAGAAATATGGCAAACACAATACATTTTGAAACAAACACATAATACAAACATTACACAATAAATTCTATTTTACGTTTGCTTCACCGTTTTAACATTTGTGATAAACATCTTTATTCTACTGATATTTGATGCTATAAATCAAAACAAATAAGACTATGTTTATGTTTTCTATGAATCACTATCGTTACTAATATTTTACTAATCGAGGTTACACGTCTTGTATTGGAAAGTCATATTTGTTCATCCAGTCACCTTTAATTAGATTAGAAAACGAAGTGGTTACGGTTTAAAATGTATTTTCTACACGGATAATGTTTTTCTATCCGAACTGTCTGAACGTACATGACAAGGCCAGGTTAGACTAGTCCTAGATATGATCTATTTCTTTCATAGGCCTCTTTAATTTAGTACGCTCTAACTTTTTTTAACCAACATTTCAGTTTTGTTTACGATAATAAAGTTATATATAAATTGAATAAATGACTAAATAACAGAGTGCACTGCACGTTTAGAAAACAGCCCCTGCTAATGGAGACATTATAGTGGCATGCTTCAGTGAAGGTTCCGAGTAGATATCTGTCTTACTTTAGCTTAGAAGTAAACAACTTGTTGATGCGATATGCCATCGAACTCGAGTTATTTTTATTCAGGACTACTTCCTTGATCTGTTATAGTTTTCATTTCTTTATTTAAACTTGTGTATTTTCTCAAAATAATTCGTGACCAATAAAACATATTTAATGACTTTGTCAAAGGTAGCGCGGTATCTAAATGTGCGATTTATGTTTTTTAATCTGATTTTAATCGCATTGAAACATTTCACCTTCATTTGCAATGTGTTTATTCCGCATCAGTTTATATTTTGCATGTGTCTTGCATTGTACCAATGTTTTATTGTTTTTCTTTTCTTCCTAGACATAATGGTATACTATTAACCTTAATATCAATATTTCATATTTTCAAATGTTTTTAAACAATGTCTTGGTGTGTCTTTATAACCATGTTTTTAATATATCGTATTATTCCGTATTATTTGAAATAGGTATACATAAATATTATTTGTGAACTTAAATCGTAACTGTGATGTACATGTATTTAAACTTTATTTATCGTAATGTTAGCATTCGTTGCTAAATATGAATATTATTTCCAATGTATTTGACTTTATCTTATATGTATTTATTAATATTTCATACCTTAAAAGTATAATGGGTTTCGTCAAACTAGCGATACCGTGTTAGTTTGGATAATCTTTAAAACTACAAATACCTATTTTCTTCGGTTAATTGTTTTTATACTTTTGATACTCTTTAGTCATAGATGACCATAAATAGAAAGCATGCGGTAGTGTAGTGGATAGAGTGTTGGTAGCTTTCTCCAGAGGTTGTGGGTTCGATCTCCAGCTCGACTTGATGCATCTAAAAAATAACAACACTCAGTACTGGTCATACCTGTCAATGGAAAATAGTTCATATATTAAACTTAATTTTTTCTTCGAAATTGAGCTAATTTAAATTGGTATAAACTAAATTAAGTATTAGTATAAACTAAATTAAGTTAAAGGTTGTTTATAAGCTATTATTTTAGTTCCTTATTCGCGTAATATGCTTACAAAACTTTTAGAAATCGTGTGGAGTTAAAATTAATCAACAATTGTCGCATGTTACTCAGAACGTAATATATACCGGAACATGATATATAACAGAACGTGATACATGTATATAACGGAACATGATATAAAACAAAACTTGATATATAACGGAACATGATATATAATAAAACTTGATATATAACAGAACCTGGTATATTACGCAACATGATATATAACAAAACTTGATATATAACGGAACGTGATATACAACAGAACGTGATATTTAACGGAGAGTCATATGTAACAGAAAGTTATATAAAGCAGAACGTGATATATAACGGAGGGTCATATATAACAGAACGTGATATATAACGGAGGGTCATGTATAACAGAGCGTGATACATAACAGAACATGATATAACATAAAGTGATACATAACAGAACGTGATGTATAACAGAACATGATATATAACGAAGAGTGATATATAACAGAACGTGATAAATAACGGAACGTGATATATAGTGGAACGTGATATATGACAGAACATGATATACAACGGAATGTGATATATAACGGAGGGTGATATATTACAGAACGTTATATATAACGGAAAATGATATATAACAAAACGTGATATATAACAGAACGTGATATATAACAAAACGTGATGTACAACAGAACGTGAAATATACCGGAACGTGATACAGAACGGAACGTGATATATAACAGAACGTGATACAGAACGTGATACATAACAGAACGTGATATATAACGGAACGCGACATATAACAGAACGTAATAGATGACGGAACGTGGTATATAACGGAACGTGATATATAATGGAACGTGATATATGACAGAACGTGATATATAAACGGACGTGATATTTAACGGAGGTTGATGTATAACAGAACGTGATATATAAGGAGGATGATATATAACAAAACGTGATATATAACAGAACGTGATATATAACAGAGAGTGATATAAATCAGAATGTGATATATAACGGAACGTGATATATAACAAAACGTGATATATAACGGAATGTTATATATAACGGAGGGTAATATACAACGGAACGTGATATATAACGGATCATGATATATAACGGAGGGTGATACATGTATATAACAGTACGTGATATATAACGAAACGTGATATATAACAGAATGTTATATATAACGGAACGCGATATATAACTGAATGTGATATATAACGGAACGTGTTATATGACAGAACATGATATATAACGGATTGTGATATATATCGAAACGAGATATATAATATAACGTGATATATAACGAAACGCGATATATAACCGAACGTGATATATAATATAACGTGATATATAACATAACTTGATATATAACAGAACGCGATATATAACAAAACATGATATATAACGGAAAGTGTTAGATAACGTGATATATAACGGTGTGAAATATAACAGAACATGATAGATAACGGAACGTGATATATAACGGAACGTGTAATATAACGGAACGTGTTATTTAAGTGAACGTGTAGATCGCGGAACGTGATATATAACAGATCGTGATATATAACAGATACTGAACCAGCCGGTTGATACGTTCTGTTGAATTTCTTGACACGTGCTTCGCTATGCTACGTTGCGGCCTCGTT
Source organism: Panopea generosa (assembly GCA_029582155.1). Lineage (NCBI taxonomy): Eukaryota > Metazoa > Mollusca > Bivalvia > Adapedonta > Hiatellidae > Panopea > Panopea generosa. The sequence continues at coordinate 51,490,933 of CM055905.1, forward strand.
CCTCGTGCCGCGATATGTCACGCTATGACACGTTGTAACACGTTGTACTACGTTATGAGCTGCGTTATGCTACGGTGTTCTACGTTGTACGACGTTGTGCTACGTTTCTGCTATGTTGTGGTACGTTTTGATACGTTGTGGTACGTTATATATGATACGCTCTGTCGCGTCAAGGCCATCTGCCGGAGACTACACATATATACCCCCATCTAGGACCTGAAATCATTTGTGTTCTTGCTAAAGCCCAAGTGCTGAATCTCTACCATGGATATCCAACTGGGAATGCTGCCCTAGCCCTGGACCAAGACATATTGCAAAATATGTTACTGCTCCAGAGGGAAAAGGATAGAAGAAGGGGAGAGCGGGCCTCGCGCATCATGTTCTGCAGGGACTGGTTCCGGCGATGCGAGGATTTCGGCCAGTACCATCAACTCATTGAAGAGCTAAGGAGGGAGGATGTGCTGCCTTCAAGAACTTCCTCAGAGTTGACCCCCTATTATTCCAGGAGCTGGTGGCCAGACTGACCCCAAGAATAAAGAAGAAGGACAGCTGGTTCCAGAAGGCGCTGCCACTTGGTTTGGAAGTTGCGGTCACTCTCCGTCACCTTGCCACTGGAGACAGCTACCACTCGCTAATGAACTCATTCAGAGTAGCCCACAACAGTATTTCCTACATGGTCAAAGAAGTCTGCGAGGCTATCGTAGCAGAATACTCTGAAGAAGTCCTCAACATCCCCACTGCCCCAGACGAGTGGCGAGGTGCAGCAGAACTCATCAACACCAGGTGGCAGTTTCCACATACTGTCGGCGCACTAGACGGGAAGCACGTGGCCGTAAGAAAACCAAAGAAGGGCGAATCTATGTACTTTAATTACAAGGGGTACCACTCCATCGTCCTTAAAGCTCTGATAGACGCTGACTTTAAGTTCCAGTGGGTCAACGTCGACTCCCTGGCTCCTGTTCAGATGCGCAGATTTGGAATGACTGTGTCCTCAGAAACCACATCGTCACCGGCCGCATCGGTTGGCCACAACCAGACCCTCTACCACATGATGACAGGGACAGCCCCTACTACATCATTGCTGACGAAGCATTCGCCTTCAAAACCTGGTTGATAAAACCTTTCTAAAGGCGCCACATGGACCATAAAGAGAGAATCTTCAACTATCGACTGTAGCGAGCCAGGAGAGTGGTGGAGAATGATTTTGGTATACTGGCCAACCGCTTCGGCTGTCTGCTCACCACGGTGAAGCAGAATTCGAGCACGGTCGAGTCCATCGTCCTCGTCTGTGTTTGCCTGCACAACATCATAAAGGTTCGCTACGCACACGAGCAGAATGGCCTGGTTGACGATGAGGACAACAGCCACCAGGTCATCCCGGGTACCTGGCGACAGGGGGCGAACTTGGACGACATGCAACAAGTGAAGTGAAGATACGCCGACAACCGGGTCGCCAAGGAGCAACGCCTCTACCTAAAGCACTACTTATCCTCACCATCAGGCAGTGTGGCATGGCGGGACCTCATGGTCTGACACTGCGCTCTAGCTCGGACTTAGTTCAACCTTTGTGATTCATAATCCAGTTTCATTGTGCAAATTACTCATATATTAAAATAAACATTTTACCGTTGTTGTTTTATTTTACCGTTATTATTTATCATCTCTGGAGCTCGGTTCAATAAATTCGTATGACTAAATTATTCGTAAATGCAAAATTATTATAGTCTGTAAATTTCACATTAACAGTGTATTCTTGTAAACAGTAATTGGATTTACCTAAATATCACCACATTAACAATATTTTCTTTTAAACTCAGCATTTACAAAAATTCAAACAAGGCCATTTTCAAAACATCAAGAACCATAACTCTGTCCTCCCTCAGTGGAAGGGGACGCAAAACTCTAGCTGCCATACTTCACATGCTAATAAATATTCATGCAAGGTTTCAATACTTTATGTCACTTAGGTTTAAAAATTGTAATGTTTATTAAATCAAGGACCGTAACTCTGCTATCAAAGGATCCAATGAGGTGCAAAGGCCCATGTGCACAACTTCGTATGCTGAACAATATTCTTTTGATGTTTCCAAGGTGATAAACGTTTTGCTCAGTGTTCGACACAAGCTCAAATACAGCAACTCTCAATACATCAAAGGTTTCATGACCTTAGGTGATATTGTTTTACTGAGCGCACGACAAAAACATTTTACACGAACGGACGGACGTGCGGACAAGAGCAAATCTAAGTTCCCACTTTTTTGTAATGAATGAAAAACCAAGAGGAATCAAAGACAAACATAGTACGATTAAGGTTTAATAAAAAGGACTGCGGTATGACAAATTCGTTATGGTGATTGTACACAGGACGTAGTGAAATGTTGCCTCTTTGAAAGCTGCATTTACGCTCGACTTTTGCCTGAGGTAAATACAACTTCCAAACAGGCAATATTACACCATATGCCGTTTATAAAACCACACTAACTTGTAATATAAAATCAAATACAATATTATACGAAAAATATCAGTCTAACACAGTCTATGGCACAGTCCCTACTTGTCAACGGTCATGATGTCTAGGTCACCAAACTCTGAAGAGTTCACGGCGAAGCTGATGTTTGACGCTGCAGAAATGGGGTGTGTGTCCACCACAGTATACGAACCAGGTACAGACGGTGAGGTCACAGGTGGAGCAGACTGTGATCGCGTCACCTCTGACATAGTGGCGTGCGGCAGTGGTACCGATGGCTGTGTGACCTGGGCCGACATACTCAACTAGGGTCGTGGTGCTGGTGATGGTGTGACGCCCCGCCAATGGCACTTGGCAACCTGCCCCAGAACGCTGATGAGGGTTGAGCGGATTCGTGAGCATGTCCACAAAATGCTTGGGGTTAACGGTGGGTTCAGGTACTGGTGCTGCCACGCTGGGAGGTACTGCGAGAGGGGCTGCTGTACGGAGCTGTATCCACTCCACGATGACCTCCTTTTGGGCCTCATATATATACCGGAACGTGATATATAACAGAACGTGATATATAACAGAACGTGATATATAACAGAACGTGATATATAACAAACGTGATATATAAGAGAACGTGATACATGTATATACCGGAACGTGATATATAACGAACGTGATATATAAGAGAACGTGATATATAACGAACGTGATATATAAGAGAACGTGATACATATCGGAACGTGATACATGTATATACCAGAACATGATATATAACAGAACGTGATATATAACAGAACGTGGTATGTAACAGAACGTGATATATAACAGAACGTGATATATAACAGAACGTGATATATAACGAACGTGATATATAAGAGAACGTGATATATAAGAGAACGTGATACATGTATATACCGGAACTTGATATATAACGAACGTGATATATAACAGAACGTGATATATAACGAACGTGATATATCAGAGAACGTGATACATATCGGAACGTGATACATGTATATACCGGAACGTGATATATAACAGAACGTGATATATAACAGAACGTGATAAATAACAGAACGTGATATATAACAGAACGTGATATATAACAGAACGTGGTACATGTATATACCGGAACGTGATATATAACGAACGTGATATATAACAGAACGTGATATATAACGAACGTGATATATAAGAGAACGTGATACATATCGGAACGTGATACATGTATATACCAGAACGTGATATATAACAGAACGTGATATATAACAGAACGTGATATATAACAGAACTTGATATATAACAGAACGTGATATATAACGAACGTGATATATAAGAGAACGTGATATATAACAAACGTGATATATAACAGAACGTGATATATAACAGAACGTGATATATAATAGAACGTGATATATAACGAACGTGATATATAAGAGAACGTGATACATGTATATACCGGAACGTGATATATAACGAACGTGATATATAACAGAACGTGATATATAACGGAACATGATATATAACGAAACGTGATATATAATGGAACGTGATATATAACGAACTTGATATATAACAGAACGTGATATATAACGAACGTGATATATCAGAGAACGTGATACATATCGGAGCGTGATACATGTATATACCAGAACGTGATATATAACAGAACGTGATATGTAACAGAACGTGATATATAACAGAACGTGATATATAACAGAACGTGATATATAACGAACGTGATATATAACAGAACGTGATACATGTATATACCGGAACATGATATATAACGAACGTGATATATAACAGAACGTGATATATAACGAACGTGATATATAAGAGAACGTGATACATGTCGGAACGTGATACATGTATATACCAGAACATGATATATAACAGAACGTGATATAAACAAAACGTGATATATAACAGAACGTGATATATAACGAACGTGATATATAACAGAACGTGATATATAACGAACATGATATATAAGAGAACGTGATATATAACGAACGTGATATATAACAGAACGTGATATATAACAGATCGTGATATATAACAGAACGTGATATATAACAGAACGTGATATATAACAGAACGTGATATATAACGAACGTGATATATAACAGAATGTGATATATAAGAGAACGTGATATATAACGAACGTGATATATAACAGAACGTGATATATAACAGAACGTGATATATAACGAACATGATATATAAAAGAACGTGATACATGTATATACCGGAACGTGATATATAGCAAACGTTATATATAACAGAATGTGATATATAACGGAACATGATACATATTGGAACGTGATATATAACGAACGTGATATATAGCAAACGTTATATATAACAGAATGTGATATATAACGGAACATGATACATATTGGAACGTGATATATAACGGAACGTTATATATAACGAACGTGATATATAACAGAACGTGATATATAGTGGAACATGATACATTACATAATGTGATACATATCGGAACGGGATATATAAGAGAACGTGATATATAACGAATCGTGATATATAACAGAACGGGATATATAACATAACGTGATTCATAACAGAACGTGATACAAAATTGAACGAGATATATAACGAATCGTGATATATAACGGAACGGGATATATAACAGAACGTGATATATAATGGAATGTAATACATAATGGAACGGGATATAAAACAGAACGTGATATATAACGGAACATGATTGATAATGGAATATGTTATATAACGGAACGTGATATATAACGAAACATGATATATAACGGAACATCATACATAAAAGAACGTGATATATAACGAACGTGATATATAACAGAACTTGATATATAATGGAACGTCATACAAAACTAAAAGGAATATATTATGGAACTTAATACACAACGGAACGGGATATATAATGGAGCGTGGTATATAACAGAACGTGATATAACGACTCGTGATACATAACGGAACGTGTTATATAACAGAACGTGATATAACGACTCGTGATACATAACGGAACGTGTTATATAACAGAACGTGATATATAACGGGACATGATGTATAATGGAATATGTTATATAACAGAACGTGATATATAACGAAATATGATATATAACATCATACATAAAAGAACGTGATTCATAACGGAACATCATATATAAAAGAACGTGATATATAACAGAACGTGATATATAACGGAACATCATATATAACATAGCGTAATATATAACGGAACATCATATATAAAAGAACATGATATATAACGAAACATTATATATAAATAACATGATATATAACGGAACGTAATATATATCGAAACGTGATATATGACAGAACGTGATATATAACAGAACTTGCTATATAACGGAACGTGATATATAACGTGATTCTGTACTTTTGAGAATATATAACATAATGTTCTTGCACGGATTGTATTCCTCGACTACCTTTGAAGTGAAGAAAAACACGGCAATTAGTATCATAAATGAATAGGAGCCGAAAATTAATGACTACGTTTGACTTCAAACAGTAGGTTTCAGCAAGCCGGTATTATACAGTTTTGCAGCTTACTTCTATGCCGATGCGGACAGCGGACAGCGGACTATGGACTAAATTCGGGGATTTTTTCAAATCAACTTTGTCATAATTCTACACCGATGAGTGTGATCATTTATAAATTATTGTAGTTGCGTATTTTTTTTTAATTGTTGAGGGTAATAGTAGATTCCTAGTTTTAGGAACCCTTCTTATTGATAAATTTTCTCAAAGCAAGTTGATTGTCTCAAATTTGTGCCGCGAACAGTATATTTCGAGCTCTGCGTCGGTTGTTAGCGGCAACAATGGCTGGCACTGCAACTGCATGTCCCTGTTGTTGGCATGGCGCTTAAAATATAAAAAAAGCGTTTTAGATATGCTTCATAAAATTATGTTTCTTTTAAATTGGAATGTAATTGCTAAAAAAAATTTAATGATTAAAAACTAATTGAGAAGGTATAAGTTATTTATCATATACTGTTCTGTTTAAATCTGTTAAAAAACATCTATATCAAGTATTAGTTACTTAAATTTTATAATAAGAACACCTTAAAAGCGATATATTTACAGTTAAACTAAAAAGTGTATCAATATAATTATGGTTCATATACAATTTAGAGACAATTTTGTTATAATAATGTAACTTACGTTGTATATGCACTAGTTGTATATTAACGGGTGCATGGCGAGGCGGAGACTATTGGGATGGAGCCTGTCGGGGCGGAGTCAGTTGTGGAAGAGCATGTTGAGACGGAGCCTGTCGGTTTTGTGGGGTCTGAGCTTGTTGGAGAACATGCTGTTGTTTGCGAGGAATATGGTGTGGACCCTGATCATCTGAATCATCGAACATATTATCTTGTACAGGCGGACCCGTTTTAAGCTGGCCTTAGTCGCCCTTTTCTTTGCTTTCTCACTCGGTCGGTGCGTATGTAACATATATCGACAAGTATATAGTATACATAGCTTTACTAACCTGGGCACGTCCAAATTGTGTATACCGAGCCGCAAAGCCATGAATATCGGCACCGAGCGTGTTCTGACTTAAGTCGTGGTCACATAGCCGTTAGTGGACGTTGTTGGACGTAGTGGAGGCTAATGTAGTTGAAGGTAGTTGAACGTACCGCCATCCGTACCGAACCGTAGTTGTCCGAGATGCTAACTTGGTATTAACTTGGGTGAACCGTGATTGTCGATTTAATTTTTTGGACATGTTCATAAGGGCAAAATTTGCATCCTTGATGCTAACGTACTGAAGCGTAGTCTAACGTACCTCAGCGTACTCTAACGTACTATATCCCGCACAAAACTAATATCTGACCAGTTTCACGGCCGGGAAGAGGTAAGTACGTTCAAGTAAGGTCTGTGCTTCGTCATGCTACATTAAGTACGCTATACTGCAGGTGTCAGTACGGGTCTCCATCACTGTAGACTAAGTAAAAGTACGTCCAACTACGTTAATAGTTACGTAAGGGTACGTAACAGTACGTTATTGTACGTAACAGTACGTTATTGTTACGGTATTGTTACGTTACAGTACATTCAACTACAGGTAATTAGGTTGAAATACAGATAAGTACAGTAAAGTACAGATTGCTAGGGCCGACATACAGCCCAGACAGAGGGTATAAATCATGAGTGTCCCCCACCTCATAGTCAGTCGAGCCTAGAATTTCCTTGAAGTCAACATGGGTGACAGAAAAAAGCTTGTGAACCTCTTTGCCCTGCAGAATGCTGAGCTTTTGGGTCATACCCGCGACCTCAGACAGTTGGAGGAGGAAGACCGACAAGAGAGGGGCCAGAGAAGGTGGTGGACCAGAGAATGGTTGCTGAGAAGACCCATCCATGGCCAGTACGATGCACTCGTACAACAGCTGAGGATAGATAATCCTGAGGCCTTCACCCACTTCCTGCGGATGGACATGACGTGCTTCAATTACCTCTTCACCAGGGTTGAAGACCATCTCAAACCGACCCGAGCAACTGGTGCCAACCTGTGACTCCTGGACTTAAGCTCGCCTTGACGTTGAGGTTCCTGGCAACTGGAGAGTGCTACCGGTCCCTATTGTACAGTTTTCGTGTTACACACAACACCATCTCAGGGATTGTCGCATCCGTTTGCCAGGCTTTATCGATGTCTTGGAAGCTGAGGTTATTCAGACACCAACAGAACCCCAAGAATGGCGGCAGGTGGCAGACCGATTCCAACAGAGATGGCAATTCCCACATGGCTTGGGCGCTGTTGATGGCAAACATATTGTAACAAGAAACCCCCCAGATCGGGCTCCACCTACCACAACTACAAGGGGTTCTACTCCATTGTGTTGATGGCCTTGGTTGATGCGGACTACAAGTTCCGGTGGATACAGGTTGGTGATGTTGGCTCCAGTTCCGATGGGCAGATATGGAACCACTGCGAGCTGCGCCAAGCCATAGAGGACGGTGTCATGGGCATCTCAGACGCAGAGCCCCTACCAAACGATGATGTGGACATCCCATTCTACCCCGTCGCTGATGATGCCTTTGCTATGAGAACCTGGGTGATGAAGCCATTCGGCCGCAGGGGTATTGACCATGATGAGCTGGTCTTCAACTTCTGCCTCTCCAGAGCTCGTCGTGTGGTGGAGAATGCGTTTGGCCTCCTTGCAAACTGCTTCCGTTGTCTGCTGAGCATCCTGCAGGTGCACATAGATACAGTGAACCTCATAGTCCGGACCTGCGTAGTCCTTCACAACTTCTTGCGGGAGAGAATTGCTGATGCCCATGTGTTGGACCAAGATGATGCCAACCACAACGTTGTCCCTGGTGCCTGGCGCGACAATGTCAACCTGCTGGACCACCACTAAACTCAGGGTGGTAACCGGAACACCGCGGATGCCAAGCTCCAGCGCATATACCTGAAGCACTTCTTTGTGTCACCGGCGGGATCAGTGGCATGGCAGGATGCCAATCTGCGCCAGTACTGAGGGGAGAGGGAGTCTAGGGGAACGGTCCTTCTAAGGACCCTTGTAAGTACCATGGCCAGAGTGTAATGCACTCAAGCCACCGCATCCTCCTAGAAGGATCAAGCAACTTTTGATGCTCTACATGTTTATATGTTTGTTTGTCATGTGTGTTAAATGTTTGTTATTGTATTCTGTTTGTTTCCAAAATAAATAAGCCAAAACAAATTAATAAAGATAAAAAATGTTTATTTTTTATGTTTCTCTATTTTCAAGACAGACAGGCAGACAAGGATCCCCAGACACCTGAGACTACTCAAGTGCCAACAAGTCCACAAAAGAGTGCGGCGTACTGTCCTAGGTTGGGGTGCACTGGCAGACCTCGCCGTTGGCCGCGCTGGCTGATGCTGCGCTGGTGGCGACTACAACTGGTGCTGCCAGTCTAGCAAAAACCCCTACGCACATTGCTGTTGCTGCTTGGCGGCAATGTTGTTGTCTCCCTGTGGCTGCAAGTGGTGACGACTCTCAGCAGCCTTCCCCCTCTCCCTCCTCGCCTTAACCAAACACTGGTTAACCTCTAGCTGGAAGGTGTCCCACGAATCCTCGTCTGGTTCACCAGTTAACAAGCCGATCATGCGGCCGAACGCCATGTGTGCGGTCTCTTCCTGCAATGATACAAAACAAGAACAATTTAAGCATATTATAAATTATTTTTCAAAATAGATTTTAACCTTTCATAACAATAACCCTAAAATTTGTGGCAACAAATTAATCCCCCCCCCCCCACCCCTACTAAAAATTAAAAGCAAAAAAAATTTATTATTCCCAAATTTACTTGCCCCCCCCCCCACCCCTCCCCAACAAACAATTTAAAGGTAATGAATTTGGAGCTACCATTTCCTCTCCCCCCTCCCAAAAAAAAAAAAAAAATAAATAAATATATATTGATAATATTTTATTTACATGCTTTAGTTTTTTTACCTTCTCCAGGAGCCGCTGTATTGTCGGTGTCTGAGCCACGATACGGTGCTCGATACGCTCCATGACTGTGGAGGTAGCTGAAGCGGTCTTCCTCTTCTTGGAACAGACAGAGGTGCCAGTGCCCAATAGCTCCTCCTCATCACAGTCGTCACCCGTCTCCTGGGCCTGGCCCTGCCCCTCAGCAGCCACAGCGTCGAAACGGTCGGAATGGCACTGCTTCAAATATAAAAACATACATACTTTTTTAAAATATTCATTTCAATTACAAGAATAATGACACAAATTAAACTGTTTTAATTGTTTTTTGAAACTTTTTAATTCTGTTTTAATTTTCCTGTGACTGAGTGAGTCAGTGACTGAGTCAACGAGTCATTGAGCGAGTCAGTGAGTTAGTGTACTTACGTTCACCCCACTCCTGATTGGCAGCCTGTATAAGTGGGAAGACAGAAACGCCAATTTTCGTAGTGAGCCACTCCTCCCTTGGCGTCTGCTTCTTCCTCCCACTGCCACTGACGTCCCGGGTGGCCTTGCCAAACGTGGTCCTCATGTTGGCAATCCAGACGGACAGTCTGGCACCAGTACACGGGCTACCTGCAAATTATAAGAAAGGGTAAATTACACATATATAACACGAACATTACATACACAAGTTACATTCAAATTACGCAAAAATAAACAAAAAATACCCAAAAATTACACCAAAATTATGCAAAAATTACACAAAATTTTGTGTCCACGTGTTAATACACATTTATGGAGTCTGATTACGCCTCAAACACAAAACTGAGCGAGTATCTCGATATGTACAAAACGTTTTGTTTTTAATTATTTGAATAAAGTTCGTTTTTAATTGTAATTACCCAATTAAATACATTTTTAAGAAAGCCCCCGAATTTAGTCAGTAGTCCGCTGTCCGCATCGGCATCGAAGTAAGCTGCAAAACTCTATTGGGAGCATTACTGGATATACATGGTAGAGAGTCGGAATATTACTCGTTTACTTAATTTAGTCAATTAATACAATGTAATTGTAAAAAAAAAAAAAAAAAAAAAAAATAATGAACCTTTTACATTATTTTACATTGAACAACTTTGAGCTTCTCTTTTTATATGTGTATAGTTATAAAACAGAATAATGAGCAGATCAAACATCTTCCGCTTTTGCCATAATTTTGCTAAACATGTGACATAACGCTTATTTATTCATTCAGTTTCTTTCAATAAATTATACTGTGTCCATGTACCGTGAATGTTCAAATAAACAACTTAACCTGGTTATGTATATCCAACTAATGAAATTATACTGGTTTGAAGAATATATAGGTGTGAAGGGAGAAATCCTAAATTAAACCCGTGGACAAGATCATAATAAACCTACTGACTACTGTTGATCTCTTTGAAAACAGTAGTTATCAAGAAATATACATTTTCTGCGAAATCCAACTTGAAGTTTCTACATTGACGAAGACTGTGCACATCCGGTACTGACATGGAGTGAATATGTCGTCATTGCATGATTAGCCAAAGTATAAACCTTACATTTTGAAGGTTTGAAATTTGGTTAGAATATATCAGAAATATTACATGAACACATGTCAAATTATATACCCTTGTTAAAAACAATAAGATAGTTCTTGTTTCATAATATTCAACTATCGTTTAACGTTATCGCGTGTGTTCGGAGAAACCGAAAACGTATTTTCCGCCATCTGTTAAACGGCACCTGATACCAATCAAAATATAACAAGATAATCGCATCGTGCAACCGGAAATAACTAGCCAACGCAAGAGTTTGAATCGTTTAGGAACGTAATATATTAATTGTATAGGTAAAACATGACTTATCGGACATTATGTATATATTTAGAATATTATTTTCTACTTACGCTATAACTTTATTTCATTGAAATCGTTCATGGATCATTGATTCAGCGGTTTTGGTATTTTTGAGGTGTCCTACCTTTCCAGTATTTACTACATTTAGCTGTCCAAAAGCGAGCGTAAGATGTGAATCAAATAAATAGAGGATCTTACATGAGGGTGTATTTATTATTGAATTTATCAAAAGAGTAATAAATGAGCTCGAATGTAACATTCGTTTTATCACATAACTCATGAATAAATTACATTTATCATTTATTAAACAGATCACCTCAATAAGGAACGAGAAAAAATCGGGCACATTTGTGTCCGTGAGTCATCATATGACGTAACGTCTCAAAATAACGTCATTTAACCATGACAAATAGACGTCATTTATGTATTCGGGCAAGTCGCAAAGTACTTCAGCAAGTAGTTAACGCAAGAGAGCCGAGTTATACGGAAAACACCAGCGAAGTAGCGGAAGTGATATTACACTAGGTTAATAAAAAATATATATCATTGGTTTATAGCACTCCTGCACCGTAAATTATGTGAAAAAAAGGTTTTTAGTGAATCCGTGTTTCGAAATGCAAATATACCAATTTACCCTGTCAGATTTTATTTAAATTTCTAAAACAATACAGGGCTGAGAATACCGAAAAACATTAAGGAAGACTGAGCGCTGCAACAGCCACTCCCGGGCATTTAGTGAACATGAAATACTGCCAACCTGCAACGTAGTACATCTTCTGACAGCGATAACTAAACCAGGTACAAATAACAAAAGCAAGAACAATAAACTAAATTTCTGCGTTTCATGATTAAAATACCCACGAGTAAAATGATCGGATGTCTCATGTTTAGTTAAACTTTAGTGTATTTATAAATGTAAAGTAAACAACTTAGTCGCGGATATTGTTGCACAATTGAACTACATGTTTATAAATAGTTATTGAATAAAGTACAGTGGTGTCGGGTAATTATGCGCACCTCGGTAGTTGTTATTTGTTTACCACAAACGTGAAAATAATATTGAGCTACTTTATTTATTCATAACGAATGTCAAGGCCGTTGTAAAACTATATTGAAATATGAAAACTAAATATTACAATTTTTATTCAAATTATTATTCAAAGTACTTCAAGCACTGAAATCCAGGACAAACACTGGTGAAGTAGAAATGAAATAATACAGTTTGTGTAAAATGCATACTAATGGAAAGTGATTTAATAAAGTTTACTATTTACAAACCGTTGCTTGTTGTATGGGTAAAACAAAATACCTATGAGAGGATGCTATTTTATTTCATTTGTTTAGAACGTTTAACCGTAAAATAATATTTCATAGTTCAGTCTCCAAGTTGTTAGAATTTTCATAAATAGTTAAATCTCCAAGTAAAATGTTATATTTCAAAGACAATGGATATTAAGTATTCCAAAGAAAGTTCAATATCCAAGTTTAATTCAATGTAATTAAAAAATCATTCTCTATGATCACCTATATCTAAAAAAAAAGTTCAATCTCCACGTTTATTTATTGTACATATTATGAAAAAAGTTCATTCTCCAAGTTGAATAATGCATATCAAACAATAACTAATCTCCAAGATAAAGTACATGTACATGTTACATATCTTCAGAAAAACTATTCAATATTTTATGTTTATTCTCGTTAAGTATGTTAAATTATTATTATTTCAAAGAAAGTTCTGATGCTCAGCACATCGTTAGCTCAGAGTTAATATACTATATATATATATTGTTTTTAAAAAAGAGGTTCATTTTGCAAATAACATTAAAAATAACAAAGAACGTTGCTAGATGCGTGCAAAATCAATATACATATGCATATATGGACAAATCAATTTTGTCTATTTTGGTACTTATTTTAAAGGACAATCGTTCAGTGAAATGAACAAAACATTGTTTGCCGCCAAATGTTTATACATGTAAAATCATCTTTGTTAACTAACTCCCGCTAGGCTTATCAGATACATAAGTACAAGAAAAGTTGTTAATCAAATATACAATAACAAAATTAGAAAGTACCGGAAATATTTCCAGGCGAGCTGGTTTATATATCCAAACTAAATAAAAATTATCGGCGATTCGGAACTCAACTGTGTAACTATTTCAGGACGTCCTTCGGTTTTTGAAAGTCGTTACTATTTATAGACCATCTATTCAAGTACGAAGTTTTGAAACGCGACTACTAAACCCAGGCAAATTAGCCCATGTAAAAATATCAAAAACACTTGATTTTGATTTGAAAGGCATCGGGTCGAGCTGGGGATCGAATCTGCAGCATCTGGCGCGAGCGACTAACACTCTATTCACTACACTACCTCCTCGTTCAAACGACATTGACGTTGCAGATAGAACACATATGTAGCTCGTTGTCTTGATGGGATAAGTAAGTGTGACAAATTATTTTGAAATACATGGAACATCTTGTCCGAATCATGATTCGTACTACATTTATAATACCAGCTACATTGCATGTACTATACTAGACAAAACTTCCAACGCCCATATGTACATAAGTATCAATATTTCATTTAATATTATACCAAAAACACTGCAATTTGACAAGAGTATCACATAACTATCCTGTAACAGAATGAAAAACAAAACCTTAACAATATACCACAGTAGATTACAATAAAATGCATTAATTGATTGAAAGGTGCATTTTTAAAGTTCGCAGGATAAGTCAGTAGCGGGTGTGACCACAGCAGCATTCACCACAGCTAAACATCTTCGCATTCGTGTCGGTACCTTACATCAATGCACATCCGGCGGACAATCTTATTTTCCAACAGGACAACGCCCGTCCGCACGTAGCTCGTATTAACATGGCATACCTACAGCAGAACGGCGTCAACATTCTTGATTGGCCTGCGTTGTCACCCGACATGTCGCCAATCGAGCACCTGTGGGACGCGCTCGACAAGGCGATCCGCCAGCGTCCGAGACAGCCTGGAAACCTACAACAACTAACCAGTGCGATTTTCCAGGAGTGGCATAACATTCCCATTAACTTTGTGCGTCGCTTGATCTCATCAATGCGAAGATGATGTTTAGCTGTGGTGAATGCTGCTGGTGGTTTTAATTCTGTTACAGGATAGTTATGTGATACTCTTGTCAAATTGCAGTGTTTTTGGTATAATATTAAATGAAATATTGATTCTTATGCACATATGGGCGTTAAAAGATTTGTCTAGTATATATACTCGAATCAATGAGAGTGTATATCCACATTGTTAATTTTTACAATATTTATTAATAGAGGGGTTTGTTGATATTTCCTGACATAAATAGTGTTTCAGAATTTTAAGGTTGAAATTCACTAGCCATTTTTCGGACAATTCTTGTATTCGTTTGAGATCTGTGTTATGTATATTAGCACTAATAGCAGGTTTGGCAACAGTGATATACAGGCTTGTGTCATAAGAACAGAGTTTAATAGTAGAATTAATGTTAGTAACAATGTCATTTATAGATACTAGAAAGAAATGGACCAATAATATAACCTTGGGGTACACCAGATTTGATATTTACAGTATCAGATGCTGCCGCTGGGTATATTACACATTGTTTACGATCTTATAAATAATCTGAACACCATTAAAGAAAAGGACTTTAAATAACCGCTGCCTCAGGTTTTAGTTGTAATCCCTTGTGCCATACTTTACTAAATGCTTTAGTAATGTCACAACAAACAGTACGGATTTTATTTCCTTGGTCAAGTGCAAGGCAGAATGTATTATACACTTCAACTAATTGGTTTACAGTAGAGTCCTTTGGTACAAAGCCCGACTGCGAAGAAGTTATCAAATTGATTTCATTAAAGAAAATAACTGTATGCTTATGGACTGATTTTTTCTATTACTTTATCAATTATACTAAGAAGAGATATGGGCCGATAATTTGAAACGTCTGAAGGGATCATTCTTCTTAAAAACTGCTCACACAAATGTTTTTTTCACTGAAATATGACTTTTCCAATGTGCAGAGACCTGTTAAAAAGAATTGAAGAGGCATCGATACTTCATTTCTTTAAGTACTCTGTGATATACTTTGTCGGGGCCAGCTACTTAACGTAACTTCTAACTGTGAAGTGTGGATTTAAAGGGAGCTTTTTCTATATCGTAAGAGTTGGTCTGTGTGGATTTATGTCGAAGTTTGGTAATGGTTGATCAAGTTGGGTTTGCATTTGGAAGAATGTGTTAACAATGTTTGCTTTATCCCTATTACTTGTATATAAATTATCATTACATTTCAGTGGAGGACGTGATTTGGAACATTCATTTGGTTTGATAAAGGATTTCATTGATTTCCACCTAGCCTATTTTCCACAAGTTAAATGCTCAGTCAAAAGTCTTAACGAAAGTCTATTCTGGTTTTACGTTTCGAATTTGTGTTGTTTTGTTTTGAACTTGTAGATATGTCGTCCATGGTTTAGGGTTGTTAGTTGAAATTGTTCTGCCGTTTAGACGTCTGCGTTTGCGCATGGATTTACGTATTTCGTTGTGTGACCATGGCAGATCAGATGGTCGCAATGTGACTATTTTATTATCATTCCATAATTTTTGAGTTTATATTAGTCTCATATATATTGATATCATTATTATAAATGGAGTTCCAGTCAAAATTAGGAGCTTTGATACGCAGAAGTTCATAATTGCCCTAAGTGTATTGCCGTTCAGGGTGGGTCATTGGATTTAGGGAAGTTTAATTAACAATAAAACACTGTTGATCGAGAAAGGGTTCACCTACACCGCTAGATAATACACTGTCATGTTTGGTGAGTAAATATAGGCTATCGGTGAGTTCCCGGAATGCAGGGTCTTGTCCTTCTGTAAAGCTTGGCTGGCTGGCCACTTCCTTCCGGTCCTTGTATCAATTTCGGCTTGGCGGACCATCCGGTCTCTTTGATTTTTACAGTGCTAACATTAGTTTTGAACTCTTCAGACACTGGTGAGAGTGGTCGCTACAATACTTTGTTTTGCCATAGAGGCCAACACTTGTGAAATGAAGTATAAGGGGATTCCTAGCCAGAGTCGCAGTCTCTAGTTGATGGTCATTTCTAGTGCCTCAACTATTGTCGTTACAATTTCGTACACCGCAAGTGGCCATATCAATATTAAAAAATATCCGTGCTGGTACAACCAGGATTTGTAAACCTTTTTTCAATTTGGTGTTAAGTATATTGATGTTGTTCTGGTCCTTCAGGTTATAGTGAAACCATTAGACAAGGCATTGATAGGACTGTCGACCACAGATGTAATTTCCTCACTCTAAATGTGCAGAGTAAACGTCTTGATAACTCATAATACCACCAAGAACATTAGTTTAAACATCGTGCGCGCTTAATGCCTCAGTCACATTTGCTCTACGGTTAGAATATGGCGGCCGTAGCCCCCCGAAATCGAGAGATACCTACGGCGGCCGCAGAGGATCTGCGGTGGCCTCAGGGTCGCCCTAGGGCGTATCCCTATCTTTTACAGGCCGTATGGGTCGCTGTGGGATTATAGCGCGGTCTTTTATATAAATTATAACTTTTATCACTATTAGGTTTGCCGTAGAAATTTCTTGTGAAATGTCCTGATGTGTGTCAAACCCCTCCTTATATACTCCAGGTGTGTAGCGGTAGCGTCGGTCTGGCCGCATGGTCGCCTTTTGGTCCCTTACCGCCTTGTAGTTACCTTGCGTCTGCCTTGGTATTTGTCAAAAACCTACGGCCGCTGCAGGGACGTCCTCCTTTCAAAGGCCGTACGGCAGCCGCAGGTTTTCTGTATCAACAAATTCAAAATACGCCGTGCGGCTACCCAAACATATGTGACTGCTACAGTATGTGACCGTGGGAATGCTGCGGCGGCCCTATAATTGCTATTGGCCGTAGATATTTTAGACCCCACGGGTGCCGCGGCAAATGTGACTGAGGCATAAGTGACTATTTCATCAAGTGCTTTCAGGATCAATCGAGCTTGAATGTTGCTCCGAGTGGATCTGTCATCCATGAAGTTTCGGTTGTCGCGGCTTTCCTGCACAGTGATTTATAATACAATTGTAAATACAATTGAGAAAATAAATGATCCTCGTTTAAGTGTTTAATATAGTAATTATGTATCCCTATCCCTGTACGACCTGTAACGAGTTGCTGCCTTTGGAAGGAAGTATTTGCAAGCATGATTCCAATGAACATCATTGCTCACTAACAATTCGTAACTACAACTCTTAATTTAGTAAATGGAAAAGAGTTTGAACTCGTTTGTATTGGTATTGCTACTTTATGTATAGACATAATTTTATACAACCAAAAAATAAATCATAAACAGCAGTGCGCAGTTGTCAACGATAAAAAACCTGCACATGTAAAATGTCCTACCATAACGTAAACATGTTTACGTATATTTACCTTGATGACCCTGAACTTAATGAGTGCTTCTTCCTGGTCTATTGTATTCACAGCCTTTTTTTTGCGGTTTGGAAAGTATATATAGGCACAACTGATTCAAACGATCCGCCATATACCTAGTTTATCACATTCTAGTTGTAGCGCAATTCTTATGATGAAACCAACTTTGACTATGGACTCTGTGAAGTCAAGCGTACCTACCGTCGACCAGCCCGACGAGGTTAGACTTATTTTGTTATTTGCTTTTAATGTAAATATAAACAATTGTGTTCTTACATGGAATGAAGTACTTGTTAAACGGGGGAAATGCTTTTTCCCCCACTTACATTGGTCTTAAAAGAAATGTATTTAACTATCAATTGACAACTGCGATTGGATATTTAAGCATCAAGAATATTAGTGAAAACTGATGACAAACTTTCAGGTTGAAAAACGAGAAATGAAGTAGAAGTCTTATAACTGTTTGCAACATTTTGGTTCAACTGATTTTGTTCTTCATGTCCAAGAATCTTCGGTAAGATATTGTGGTATTTCGTCGATAAGTGTGAGCAATGCAGATTTTCGAGTGTGATGTTAGTACAGTTGTAGGATTTTTTTATACGATACTTAAACACAGTCAAACCTGTCTTAAGCAGCCAGTTTAGGGAAGGAGCAAAAGTGGCCTCTTAAGACAGGTTGTTGCTTAATACAGGTTAATCTGCAGTGAAAGCATAGAAATGGGAAACAATAAATGTGGCTGTTTATTAG
The DNA here is from genome assembly GCA_029582155.1 of Panopea generosa. NCBI lineage: Eukaryota > Metazoa > Mollusca > Bivalvia > Adapedonta > Hiatellidae > Panopea > Panopea generosa. The sequence continues at coordinate 51,509,886 of CM055905.1, forward strand.
AGGTGACCACTTACAACGGTTTGACGGTATATACAAACATTTAAATACTGCAGATTAGCTGTAGATTTCTCGCGCATATAATTGATATGAGAAACCTAAAAAATACTGTGGTAAAAAGTACGTTTTTGAGACCTGTTCTAAGTACTTTTTTAATGCAACTGTTATTTATGTGTTGATGTTTAATAAAAGTATATTGTATCTGAACTAATTATTTCAAAACAGTACACCTATACATAGGAAATCGTAAAAAATAACTACAGCAATAATCATTACGAGATGCTTATAGAATATGTATAAACATTTAGAATACCCTCTGTGATTATCAGGGACCTAAAACTAACCATAATACCAGAGGTTACACAAAAAAACTGGTACTTCTAACTCGTATCGTAATTGTTCTTATTTCTAGATAATATTCCAGTGTTAAAATCGAGCTTTACTACTTTCAGACTAAGCAAAGTACCAAATCACGTTGGATAATTGGAATAATCATTGCCGCAGTCGTCGTTACCGTGGTTATTGCTGCCACCGCTGTACTGTCCGTGTATCTTGGATCAAAGATATCTCAGGACAACTTCAAGGTACGCTTTCTTACAGTATTTTTATTTATTTTTTGTTTAAGTGTTAGGATTAAATGTATTACATTACGTTTGGGAACGGGTCTTCCGTGACCGAGTGGTCTAATGCGTTGCATCAAGATCACTTACCTCCCGCCGCTAAGGTCTGAGTCCGGCTCGCTCCAAAAACATTATATGTAAGAAGGTTTGCATGTTACTTGCAGAAGGAGGATAGTGTTTCTTCTCAGATTCATTCTGAGGTCTTCCTCCATCATTAAAACTGGATATGCCATATATAACCTGAAATGTGTTGAAAACGGCGTTAACCCGCAAAGTTTGGGAATCGCCGAATTAACAATGTTACCCTATGACAGCGATTGACTCGTGTTGAATACAAGTACATTATTTTACATTAACTACTTGCACTAAGATAACTTTTAAGCGGCAAGTTTATGAATATTTAGCAAAACTCAACTGTTAGTACTTTAATTAATGTTGGTATAGTACTTACCTATCGTATTTAGGGTAGTTCTCTGTATTTTGCTGTGTTTAGGTCCTTTGAATGTTAAGGGAGTAAATCTCATGTTGAACATAAATTTTCTTTTCAACATTCATTTCATTTATATACTAAACTTAAAGATTAATGAATAAAATGTGAAATGTTGACCGATTATTTCATGGTTTCTCATTTCATTATGTGAACGACATAATATGAACATGCAACAAATAATTATGTTTATTTTCCACGATTCAATACATTGAAATTAACTTCCTTACACAAATATGTAGATGATGTCTGTGCAATGTTTTATGCAGTTTGTTACATATGGATAACCATTGGTAAATAGACAAAGAGTTACCAACGTACACAACTAGCGAGCATGTTTTATTTTAGGAAGCATGGATAACGTTTTCCGCCAAAGGCATGAACAGCACAACGAATCGAGTTGTTGCCACAGAGAGAGAGCAAGATGTGACAAAGCCTGGAAAATACAGAACGATCTACGACTACCAAAAAGTAAATAGTTCACCTAGTTTCTATATACATATTAACACATTTCAAATAATAATAAAACCATTTATCAAAATATAAAGGAGTTCTCTGTGACTGAAGGTACGGTCATTAAGGTCGCTAAACACAATAAATTAAGGCCTTCCTTTAGCAACTAGAAAGGTTTCTATGACCTGCAAAATTACTAAATTAATAAAAAAAACCAGAGATGTATTGAAATTAACAGGGCGAATGTCTTACCTACCGTAGTATAAGTATTTTGTAACTGTACCCCACACCTGTTCGATGTATATATATATGTGTGTGTTTTAACTTAATTAATCTAATATTCATATTAAATGTTGACTAATTAAATCTCAACTCATATTTTAATAGTTGCGAGATTAGGTTATAGGCATATCGTTTTGTTTGTATGGTTAATTAAATACTTCAATGATGTCATATTTTACAAAAATCGAGAACTATACAAGTTAATGATAGACCATATTATATGCAATTTCCACCAATCAAATTGATTGTTCTTTTTAAAGAACTTGGGAGAATATGTTACACATGGCTTACGGATTGGGAAGTAAAAATATGAGAACATTGGTAACACATGAAACAATAACTTAATATAAAATTGAATACCTTCCTCTCTCTCTAACTATTGGGTTATTTTGAAAACAAAAGTGTCCAATCTAGAGAAATTCTTTGTTAACATTTAATTTTGTCAATGGAAGTCCATAAAAGTCATTATGGTTTATTGGACTAAGTATTCATAACTTTAAACTATTGTATAGGTATAAAAGGCTTAGTTGTAGTTATTTTCTTTAAAACTTTGGAATTAGGTGACAAGTTCTTTTTGCAAAGTTATTTTATATATTATAGTTGTTTTATAGTATTAATATATATGCTACAAGGACTCGTTGGAGATCAAGAACGCGTTTAAGAAAAAAAATTGGAAGGATCTGTTTTATTGAGCCTTTTCATGAAGGATAATTTACCATTTGGTGACACAGGCTTAAAAACAATTCCTTTTTCGTTACACGTTGTTGGTAATGTTTGTCCTAGATAAAAGAACTGATACTTTCATTTTGATAGCGCGTGATGGTGACACAATATGCCGATGATAAAGATAGTGTCTGTTATGTGTCTGACTGGGATGTTGATAAAGAAGGCTCGGGTGCAGATGTCATGAAGAAAATGACAGATACCCACGTGAGAAAAATACTGCTTCCTATTTCCTGCTGCTGTTACTTTTACTTCTGACTACTACATATTTTTCTGTCTATAAATAAATTTATTGATTAGAGCGTATTCAACGCTTTATTGTCAAATGTAAGCATACCATTTGTGTCCTCTGTGGAGATTAATGGATACTTGAAGCTGTTTAATTTGTTGCCACGTGCTGTTTCAGTTATACATGTATACTTTTAGTTTATTTTAATATGTGTTTGGTGACTTGTCTTACCTTTGATTCAAATCTGGTCATGTTCACCATTACTAAATATAAATAAACGCCTATTTCCTTTATGCTTTTTTGTTGATTAATTTAGTTCCTAACTTACAAATAAAAGTTGAGATTGATATTGGAACAAATCCTGCCACTGTCAAGGTCACTGTTAAATAAAATGGAAAATATGGTTTCTGCTCAATAAGGTTATTTTGAAGGTACATGTACATGTTTTCTGTACAGTGTTCTTTCTTGAGTAGACACTGTCTGTCTTCATTAATGATTATTAAACTTGTGACGTAATTTATGTTTTTAAGTTGAATAGAACCGTTGCATTTGACCCTCGAAAGCACACTATTGAGAGTACGGGCGAGAAAGTTGATATCTCTACACTGTCACCAAGAGCCAGGGAGATGTGCTTTGACAGCGACATCTACAGAGCTGTTGAGAAAGTCGATGACGGTAAGCCGTTTCAGCAACATAACATAAGCCCAGTTAATAAACTTTGCCCTGTAAATAATCTTTGTCTGATAAATGCAATAGTTTTAAATAAAAAAACAACTGATGTCATCAAAGTATATACTAGTTTATGTAATTGTTACTATATTACATCGATTGAGACATACTGCACTTCATAATGTAATACTCATAGATTGATGTCATCAAAGTATATACTAGTATATGTAATTGTTACTATATTACATCGATTGAGACATACTGCACTACATAATGTAATACTCATAGATTGATGTCATCAAAGTATATACTTGCATATGTAATTATTACTATATTACATCGATTGAGACATACTGCACTACATAATGTAATACTCATAGATTGATGTCATCAAAGTATATACTTGCATATGTAATTATTACTATATTACATCGATTGAGACATACTGCACTACATAATGTCGCACTCATAGATTGATGTCATCAAAGTATATACTTGCATATGTAATTATTACTATATTACATCGATTGAGACACACTGCACTACATAATGTCGCACTCATAGATTGATATCATCAAAGTATATACTTGCATATGTAATTATTACTATATTACATCGATTGAGACATACTGCAATACACAATGTCGCACTCATAGATTGATGTCATCAAAGTATATACTAGTATATGTAATTATAACTATAATACATCGATTGAGACATACTGCAATACATAATGTCGCACTCATAGATTGATGTCATCAATGTATATACATGTATATGTAATTATTACTTTATTACATCGATTGAGACATACTACACTACAAAATATCGCACTCAGATTGATGCTCTTCTTTCCAGCCCAATTAATAGAATATTTAGAGCGCAATCTGACCTTCAGTTACTTAACAACATAGCATGCAGATGCATGTTTTATGATTATTTCTGGATGTCATTAGCCAGCAAAATGAATAAGTTTGAGTATTATTTGTAAAGCCCCTTTCATGTGTAACAAAGAAGATTGTTTCCCATGATTGGATAGTAAGCGTCATTTTTTTGCAATTGAAGGTAAACACACGATCAGTTAATCACTGTTTCCCTGGATCCTTTAAGGTTAACCAGTGCTCGAGCACACCTCATCTCCGCAATTTACTGATAACTTTCCCACTTGACTCAGCGGTGAGAGACGAATGATAATGAGACAAAATGTCGTATATCAGTCATCACGGAGACTGATGCCCAGCGGGAATTCGAACTCACGAACCCTGGATTGATAGTGAGACGCGCTACCGACTCAGCTAATCGAGTCCGGCTTTAACAAAGAAGAAAATATCATTTGATATTTTTATATGCATATACTGAGTTCTATAATTTCAAAATAATTCCATTTTTGATCATACTTACTGATTTTCTATTATTTCTCAACAGGTATGTCATCAAGAGGAAAACGAGGATGTTACTATATCAGGTACTATCGGTGTAACTGGTACTTTTGCTACAGATTATGGTACCGCATATGTATCTGAGGGGAAGTAAGTTACGAAACCACTTCAGCGACCAATGTCAAGTTTTCCTATCGCCTTTAGTATCATATTAATCCCCAGCTTCACTGGTCTCTCTCATCACCTGTTATTCTGCTAACTTTGAATAGTCACAACGTTCGATTTCGCCCAGCATCATTAAAATTTCATGTCGAGTTTTCGTCAGAAGTTACTATACCTAAACATAGTAATTTTACATTTCGTTGCCGTAATTCTTCAAGCGGATACGACATTGAAAATAATTGAAATGAACATGACACACTACTAAATAACAAGTGACATCCATTGCTGGACCAGATTTAAACATTTGTCATGAAAACGCCTCTTTTAATACACATTCAAATGGTAAGAGTGACTATAGTTATTTGCCACATTAACCCAAATATTTTACAATCACAAACGACATAACCATACAATACTCTTAGGATAGATTCTTCTTAAAGGCACACGCGACACTACGATGTAGTAATATACCTAAGTCTAAACTTATAGTAAGAAAGATTCCAGCAGAAGCAAAATCGGATATTGCAAACATTATACTACGTATAAAATGTGTAAAACATAGTATTATTTAATAAGGAGCCGTTTATTTTGGTATTCAACTGTCTTGGGAGACTAATATGAAATCGTCCAACGAGTGTTAGAGACATGCAATATGCCACACTAGTGTGAACACCTGATTTGCTGCTGTATGTTCGTTTGTTGATGACATTTGTTTTGTTGTCAGGACTCAGTTGTTGGACTATTACTCCTTTGCAAAGATTTCATTACAATCTCTTTTGCAAATATTTACAATTATAATTGAACAAAAAATGGTTGCCTGTCACTCCTTGCAAAGATGTATCATCATAATTTGACAAAAATGTGGACTATTGTTCATTTGCAAATAGTTACTATAACTGCTTGGAAATATTTTTACAATTTAAATTGCAGTCATACTCATACTTTTGTTTACATTATCATTTGTTAATCGCATATGTAGTATCCTACTTTTGATTCTATAAGCAATAAAATCTATATGTATTTCAAACTATTTGTTTTTATTTTAATCACATCCTATATACCTGAAACAGCAAACGTTATAATACAATTCTGACAAATAATAATATGAATATATAGCACGCTGATCACACATATTGTTGGCATAGTATTTGAATAATACATTAAGCTGGATACACATTTTCTAAATGTTCAGTGCACAATAATCATGAACAGTTATGTAGTAATGTATATATACAATCCAATCTATTAAACCTTACATGCTTGCTACTACCAAAACTCAAGTCCTTTCTAAATACCAAAATCAGTTGCAGTTGAACAAATATTGTCCAATCTATAACTAAAATAAAGACACACAGTCGAACTTTCTTGTTTCCTGTTAAGCGCGATTATAGAGGGTAAATTCTGGCATGGTTTCAGATGAAGAGTTCAGTCCCTTACACATCCTGATGATAACGTTTCGTTTACCAGATTAAAGGTTAACTTTATCTTGTTTATAACTAATTATGTTTTGTCATAAAATATATTTAGTTTAACCACACCAACTGGTGCATCACCGCCACTGTAATCACATTAAATGCATATATAACAGATAATAATGTAATAGACAGAAAAGGCATCATCTTCTATATGGAAATTGCAACAACCAGGAGTTTGATATCGTATCGATGTGGCAAGGCCCGGTAAGCTCAGTCGGTGGCTGGTCTGACGATAAGTCAAGGGGTTCAAATCCGCGCCTAACGACTGTCTCTGTGAAGATTGATATGCTCAAGTACCGGTTTACTTTCCAGGATTCCAGGAAAGAGTGGTTAGGTTTAGTTATCTTCTGTTAGCTCTTGATAACGTAAAATGACGCTAAATATTGACCAAACAACCTTATAAGTATGCCTCCACATAACACCCAGTTCGGCAACAACCGTATCAGTATGCCTCCACATAACAAACATCCAGTTCGGCATCATATAGTTTTCGAATACATCAGTTTGCCTCCACATAACAAACATCCAGTTCGGCATCATCTAGTTTTCGAATACCGAATTTTCATGTATTGACACTGCATCAAATTCATTTTGCTCTGTCCAAAATATAACATATATAGTATAGACATTGCGTGAATATTTTTACCAGTATAATTGAATCAAGCACACTATAAACTGCATCAAACTTGAGTTTCTTATTCTCCAAATATATTTTAGCTATTGTGACACTTTGTCGTGATTGTTTTACTTCCGCCTGCGAGGCTCAATATTTGAAGATTTAAATGGACTCAAAATGTGTAAAACATGTAATAGGTGATACTTTAACGATATATCGTCTCTTCTGAAAGATATACAGCAAGTTTACATAAAATGCAATTCGACGTTTTGGGTGATTTTGACGGAGATTAACTCCATTTTTAAAAACATGTCAAATATCCAGTAATAAAAGTGGAGAGAAACCACAGAATAAATATGAGTACGGTCATCTTCCTACCACAAGTAACTAGCAAACTTTCTGTCATAAATAATTGGGCTCGAACTTGCGACCTCATATTCAACTATTAACGAAGCTGTTATGGCCCTTGCATCATAAAGCGTAATATAGCATTTAATGCTTTTGAACGCAATGTTAAATAGAAAAAAAATGTTCATATTTCAAACAAACGTTTACACATGTTAATGTATACATGTATGTAATAGAGATATATATTTATTGCCAAATATCAGTTTATAAAACATAACATTGAAGGAAAAAGGACCATTTTGTTATACAAACAGTTGCACACGCTTGTATATTTGGATGCTGAGGCAGTGGTACAAGAGGTAAATATGTCAACGAAACCACCTGTTTAGCCACCAGTACAAAGTTTCGCTATCGCGTTTGGCATAATTTTCGCTAAGCATCTTTCAACTATAGGCGTCAAAACTGTAGGCGAATACAACATTAATAATACTTGAAATGACCAGATTTTTTTTATTTGATGAAAATCATATTGCTAAAAACATTCAATTGCAATAATTACTAGTTATTAGCCACACCAATCAGATATTTCGCAGTAAACAACGCTATAACAAAACAATTCTTCTTGAATGCACATACAACACGACCACACTTGTATAGTAATTTGCTTAAGATGATTTTGTCTTAACAAGGCCCATGGGCCTTAACGGTCACCTGATTATCCTTGATGGCATAAAGCTATATTAATCTATTCTCCAACTTTTGTTCTTCGGGAAGCGGCTAAAATCCAAACATGGATTTTGTCAAAATAATGTCGCACTGCAACACAAATTCTTTCTAGCGATAGGCTTTGGGAAGGCTTGTGTTTGAAACTCATAGGAATAATTATTGTGCTGGAACTGGGGATTGTGTTATGTACATAAATTTAGTTTGATGCTTTTAGTTTGAAACCGTTCTCAAACATAACAGGTTAGTTTTGTACCGGAACTGGACTTTTATCTTAGTTCGAAGACTTAGATTTGGAACAGTCTCCAAACGTATGAGTGTATATTTATGCTGGAACTGAGCATTGTTCCAAGCATACAATTTTGTTATTAGTTTGAAACCATTCTCAAACAATTACTTTATTTTCGTGCTGAAGCTTGGCTTTGTTTCATGCGCTTTACGTTAGTTTGAAGACTTAGGTTTGAAACAGTCTTCAAACATATAGGTGTACTTTTATGCTGGAACTGATCAGTGTTCCTGACATAAGCTTTGGTTTGGGTTTGAAACAAGTCTCAAACATATGCTGTCCAGAATGTTGTCTGAACAGCTAGTCTCATTATTACAATAGTGTTGAACAATAGTGAGTTCAACTCTACAGGGTTTGAAACATTATACTGTAAATAGTTGATTGATATGATTGTCTGTATGATTTCTAAATATAGAATCATTTTATTATTATATGTATTTTTTGTTGAAGTATACTAAAAAAATTTATAATTTATATAGTTTGAACAAAATTATTTAACATAGTTTCAAGCTAGGCTGTTTCACAGCTTAAACCAGTGAAGACACAGTCGCCTTACAGAAGATCCCGTTTTAAGTTCAAGATACTCACCCAACATCTTGACAGATATAGAATGTCATATGTGCATACAAAAATCACAAAAAAAAATCATCATTTTCTCTTATATAGATTTAGAAAAGTAAGCCCCAACCCCCATGGGCCAAACCGTGAGACCCACTGTCATGAAATTCACATTTTTTATAGGACCAATAGATGTTAATATTCATGCTCACCAATTGTGTCTGAGTGCTCATTTAATAAGATGATTTTTTTAAATATACCTTGAATTTGACTGTTTTCGCCCCGCCCATAAGACCCCCATGGAGGTTGGGACCATGACATTCATATAGGTATTAACAGTCACGCCAGCAACAACAAATCACACCCAAAACATTCATACATGTCTATTTAGTCATAAAAAATAATGATATTTGTCATTTCTCTTATATAGATTTAGTAAAGTTGGTCCCACCCCCAGGGCCAAACCTTTAGACCCAGGTGCTTCGTATGATAAAACGAAATTGTTTAAAGTTTACCTTGAATTTGACTGTTTTGGTTCCGCCCATAAGGTCCCAGTGGTCGGGGACCATGCAGTTCATAATTTTGATTCACCCTTATGTACTAAAGCTGCATACAACATTTCATTATGACTGAGCTTACAGTTTTTGAGAAGTCAAAAATGTGCTTTGTTTACGGGCGCACGGACACACAAAAGGCGATTGCAAAACGTCACTTGATACAAAGTCTCAGGTGACCTTATAAACAGTCGACTGGAAGTATGATTGAATAATAGAAACATTTCTTAAACACGGGTCTGATTAAATAAAGCAATTGCGAGAAGTGTTTATTTAGAAATTCAGCTGTCTCGGGAGGCGATAAACTAGAACCGAGTCTGTCGACGCGAATACTCTCGGTGCCTGTAGCAGTATTGTAGAAATTCTATAAGTTTCGACTAGTGATAGTAGTAATACAGAGATGATGATATGCACACTTGAACAGCATACTAAAACTTGCTAACAATTTTGACAATCAAAGGGACGTAAATCGACCATACGTTGATAAAGACATGATGACTGTAAGAGTTACTGAATTTCATACTTCTGCACATATTTCTGATATTGTTTTCACCATCATTTGTAAAACACATATTATAGTATAGTTAAAAGTTGCTTTTATAAACAATAAATCTTATATATGAGATCCTGGACGATATGACTGAGAAGTTAATATCTGTATCATGGGTTATCATCGATTTCAAGACAGATTCGTTTTGTAAACATGACTAGGTAAACTCTGATTTTAACTTTGTCGTGTGTCCTTTATCAAAAATAATTTTCACTAATATGAAAATAGTTCAATACTTAAAAAAATGTTAAAACTTAACAGTTAAATAATCTGTAGGTTATTTTGTAAAAAATAGGCCATGATTATAAAGAGAAAAGATATACTATTAATTAGGTTTCATTAATAATCGAATGAATGATGTTTTACGGCACATCGACACATAAATGTCATTTTGTGCGCGTGACATCAGTAATTGAATCCCATGTTACCTCTATAATACTGAAGGTCGTATTCTCTTTCCCGGCGCTTGAAACAGAAGTATAACTTAAGTATTTAATCTACAAAAACAAAATTTATCTTACATCAAAACTAAAAAACTACTGTATATCCCTTTGAAACATATACAAAAAAGCATTAGCAATACATATGCATTTGAAATACATGAATCGTGCTGCTTATTGCCATAACATCAGAATGAATGAATGAATAGTGTTTTACGGCACGTCGACACATAAATAGGTAATGTCAGAATTTTATGAATAAACAATAATCATAAATAAAACATGAACAAGTTCAAGTTTATTCAGCAATCGGCAAATTTTGCCTTTGGCCATTTACAAAGAAATATGGCAAAGACAATACATATTGTAACAAACACATAAAACAAACATTATCCAATACATTCTATTTTTACATTTAACATTTGTGATAAACATCTTTATTCCACTGATATTTGATGCTATAAATCAAAACAAATAAGATTATGTTGATGTTTTCTATGATTCACTATCGTTACTAACATTTTACTAATCGAGGTCACATATCTTGTATTTGAAAGTCTTATTTGCTCATCCAGTCACCTTTAATTAGATTAGAAAACGAAGTGTTTACGAAATAAAATGTATTTTTTACACGGATATTGTTTTTCTATCAGGACTGTCTGAACGTACATGACAAGGCCCGGTTAGACTAGTCCCAGATGTGATCTATTCCTTTCATAGGCCTCTTTAACTTAGTAAGATCTAACTTTTTTTAAGCAAAGTTTCAGTTCTGTTTACGATAATAAAGCTATATATAAATTAAATAAAGGACTAAATAAGAGCCTCTGCTAAAGGAGACATTAGGGATATAGTGGCATGCTTCAGTGAAGGTTCCGGGTAGATGTCTGACTAACTTTTTGCTTAGGAGTTAACAACTTGTTGATGTGATATCAAAGGTAGAGTGGTAAATAAATGTGCGATTTATGTTTTAATCTGATTTTAATTGCATGTGCTTCATTGAAGCATGTCACCTGCATTCCCAATGTTTTGCAACCCGCTGCAGTGTATGTTTTGCATGTGTGTTGCACACTACCAATGTTTTATTGTTTTTCATTTCCATCTAAACATTATTGTATACTATCAACCTTATATCAATATATCACATTTTCAATTTTTTTAAACAACGTCTTGGAGTATCTTTATATCCAAGTTTTCTATATCGCATCATTCCGTTTTGAAATATATATACATATATATTATCTGCGAATTAAAATCTTAACTGTGACCTACATGTATTTATAATTCATTTATCGTAATGTTAACGTTCGTTGCTAAATATGAATATTATTTCAAATGTATTTGATTTCATCTAATATGTATTTATTAATATTTCATACCTTCAAAGTATAATGGGTTTCGTAAAACTAGCTAAACCATGCTAGTTTGGATAATCTTTAAAACTACAAAGAGCTATTTTCTTCGGTTTATAGTTTTTATACTCATGATACTCTTTAGTCATAGATGATCATAAATAGAAAGCATGCGGTAGTGCAGTGGATAGAGTCTTGGTAGCTCACGCCAGAGGTTGCTATTGTGGAGCGCGTGGTCCAGTTGTAGGATCCTCCGCCACGGTTATGTGTGGTGTCCTTGAGCAAGACACTTAGCATATGCTTAGTACTGGTTCTAACCAGGAAGACTTCGAGCGTGATTTGCCTAAGTTGTAAGAACTTATTTCACAATCGAAGTAAAATAAATAAGTTTAAACAAATCCCAAGCTTAACACATGCATCTAAAAAAAAAAAAAAACTATATGAAAAAAGTTCAATCTCCAAGATAATCTACATGTACATGGTATATATCTTTAGAAAAAGTATTTAATTGTTTTATCTTCAATATTTTGTTTTTAAAAGAAATAGGAACAGAGGAATGAACAAAAAAAATTGTTTGCCGCCAAATATGTTTATACATGTAAAATCATCTTTGTTAACTAACCCCCGCCAGGCTTAGATAAATTAGTACGACAAGAAAAGTAGTTAATCAAATATACAATAACAAAATTAAAAAGTACCGGAAATAGTTCCAGGCTAACTGGTTTATATCTCCAAACTAAATAAGAATAATCGGCGATTCGGAACTCGACTGTGTAACTATTTCAGGAAGTCCTTCGGTTTTTAAGGTCGTTGCTATCTATAGATTCAAGTACGAAGTTTTGAAACGCGACTACTAAGCAAATTAGCCCAGGTTAAATATCAAATACACTTGATTTTGATTTGAAAGGCATCGGGTCGAGCTGGGGATCGAATCTGCAGCATCAAGCGTAAGCGACCAACACTCTATACACTACACTACCGCCTCGTTTGAACGACATTGACGTTGCAGATAGAACACATAATTATGTTGCTCGTCGCCTTGATGGGATAAGTAAGTGTGTCAGATTATTTTGAAATACGTACTACGCTCAAAATACCAGCTACATTGCATGTATTATATACTCGAATCAATGAGAGTGTATATCCACATTGTTAATTTTTACAATATTCATTAATAAAGGGGTTTGTTGATTTTTCCTGACATAAATAGTGTTTCAGAATTTTAAGGTTGAAACTCACTAGCCATTTTTCGGACCATTCTTGTATTCGTTTGAAATCTGTGTTATGTATATTAGCACTAATTGCAGGTTTGGCAACAGTGATATACAGGTTTGTGTCACCAGAAAATAGTTTAATACTAGAATTAATGTTAGTAACAATGTCATTTATAGATACTAGATAGAAATAACACCAATAACAGAACCTTGGGTTACACCAGCTTTGATATTAACAGTATCAGATGCTGCCCCTGGAAGCATTACATTTTTTATGATCGTATAAATAATCTGAACATCATTAAAGAAAAGGGCTTTTAATACCCGCTGCCTCAGGTTTTAGTAGTAATCCATTTTGTCATACTTTACTAAATGCTTTAGTAATGTCACAAAAAAAAGCAGTACGGATTTCATTTCCTTGGTCAAATGCAAGACAGAATGTTCGAACCACTGATCTGGTCCAGGCCGAAATACTTTTTTAATTCTATTATTCTACCTCCGATGGCTAGAACACCAAGTCGAACTAGAAATAAGGTCCAACCAACATGTTTATCTGTATTTTGACACTCTTCGTTCGAACTATTTTGTTCAGTCCCGTCGGATTCGTTCCATCGAAGTACTACTGTATTCAACTTTATATACTTGGAATAAGTTCTATCATTCCGATACAACTGAGGAAATTAATATATTATTTGCACTTGCTGTCGAAGATTTGCCAAATATAATGTTTTTCAACCATTTACAAGAGTTATGCACTTTTTTCAACACAGGCACAAAAATAGTCTTAACATATGCTACCGTAATGTAACTTTACATAATAAGTATAATGATATACTTTTCAGAAATAGTTTTAAGTGAAAATTGCAGCGTGTCCCTTTAAAGTATTTCGGTAAGCTGATAAATGTGAATAGCCGATATATTACGCAGCAGCGTTACAAATCTCTTTGCTTTGATTAGTAATACCGCAGTTATTTAAAGCTTTGTATTCCTTCTAGTGTTTCATGTTTAATTAAGTAAACACTAAAACATTCACAAAATATTTCTTACAAATCATGTCATGTTTGTACGCTATCTAAACACTTTCCTAACTGCAGTAAAGTACAAGGTTAATGTTGGTGGTAATATGGTCGTTTTTAACTGTAAACAAGTCAATTATGTTATTGTAGAGATTTGCTTTTTGAGCCAGTTAGTCACTTACGGATGTTGTCATAATCATTTGAATAAGTGACTCACGAAAGGTGATTTTACAGTAGAACTTCATTGGCTCGTACACGGATTGCTAGAACACCATATAAAGCTCGAACCACCTATCTAGTCCCGCCCGAAATCTTCTTTCGGTGTATATGCATGTACATATTTGATATGATGTTAAACCATGCTTGGCTCGAACAACCCTTAGCTCGAACTATTTTGTCCAGTCCCGTCGGGTTCGAGCCATCGAAGTTCTACTGTAATTCCTTTGGTACAAATTCCGACTGCGAAAAAGACCTGAAGAGGCATCGATACTTCATTTCTTTAAGTACTCTGTGATATACTTTGTCGGGGCCAGCTCCTTAACGTAACTTCGAACTGTGAAGTGTGAATTTAACTTCTAAGGGAGCTTATTCTATATCGTAAGAGTTGGTCTGTGTGGATTTATGTCGATGTTTCGTAATGGTTGATCAAGTTAAATTATAATTACATTTCAGAGGAAGACTTGATTTGGAACATTCATTTGGTTTGATAAAGGATTCATTGTTTTCCACCTATCTTATTTTTCACAAGTTAAATGCTCAGTCAAAAGTCTTTACGAAAGTTTATTCTGCTTTTACGTTTCGGATTTGTGTTGTTGTTTTGTTTTGAACTTGTAGATATGTCGTCCACGGTTTAGGGTTGTTAGTTAAAATTGTTCTGTCGTTTAGACGTCTGCGTTTGGGTATAGATTTAGGTACTTCGTTGTGTGACCATGGCAGATCAGATGGTCGTAATGTGACTATTTCATTATTATTCCATAATTTTGGAGTTTATATTAGTCTCATATATATATTGATACCATTATTAAACATGGAGTTCCAGTCAATATTAGAAGCTTTGATACGCAGAAGTTCATAATTGCCCTTAGTGTATTGCCGTATAGGGCGGGTCATTGGATTTAGGGAAGTTTAAGTAACAATAAACACTGTCAGGTTTGGTGAGTAAATATAGGCTATCGGTGAGTTCCCGGAATGCAGGGTCTTGTCCTTCTGTAAAGCTTGGCTGGCTGGCCACTTCCTTCCGGTCCTTGTATCAATTTCGGCTTGGCGGACCACCCAGTCTCTTTGATTTTTAGTGCTAACATTAGTTTTGAACTCTTCAGACACTGATGAGAGTGGTCGCTGCAATGCTTTGTTTTGCCATAGAGGCCAACACTTGTGAAGTTAAGTTAAGGGGGATTCCTAGCAAGCGCCGCAGTCTCTATTTGATGGTCCTTTCTAGTGCCTCAACTATTGCCGTTGCAATTTCGTACACTGTAAGTGGCCAAATCAATATTAATAAATATCCGTGCTGGTACAACCAGGAATTGTATACCTTTTTCCAATTTGGTGTTAAGTATATTGATGTTGTCCTTCGTATTTTTTAAGAAATAATGAAAATGCATGTGTAGTGTATGTGAAAAAATTATTACAAAACAATAAAGTGACTAATAAGTTTAAAAACTTAAAATAAATCAACAAACCTGAAAGTTTCATCGAAATCTTTACATAGGAAAATGTAAAACAACTACAGCAATGTTTATTAAGAGATGCTTAGAGAATATGTTTAAATTTCTAAAATACCCTCTGTGATTATCAGGGACTTGACAGTAACCATTATACCAAAAGTATGTTAAAAAACTGGTACTCCTAACTCGTGTCATTATTGTTCTTATTTCAAGATAATATTTAAGTTAACCTAATATGAATATGTTAATATCGAGCTTTACTACTTTTAGACTAAGCAAAGTACCAGATCACGTTGGATAATTGGAATAATCATTGCTGCAGTCGTCGTTACCGTGGTTATTGCTGCCACCGCTGTACTGTCCGTGTATCTTGGATCAAAGATATCTCAGGAAAACTTCAAGGTAAGCGTTGTCATATTTAAACTATTTCGAAATGTTCTATTTACATGGGTGTGCTTTTCTAATGTAGTCTTTAATTCAAGTATGATAACAATATGAGTTATAGAACTCTCCGTAAACTATAGATGATAATTTCACTGTTTAAAATTGTGAAATATGGTTATTTTACTCTTTTCGATCATAAAAAAAAGTGTTGATTTATCAATTAAAATTGGCATACTCACTGATGACTGTACATGTTCAGTATGCGCTCGGTGACATCAAAACGACAATTTATAATACATATAATATAAGACCTGTAAGTTAAATTTATGGATATATTCTATTCCTTACATTAAAGGCAGTTTCATTAAATATATGAATATTTAATTCAGGAAGCATAGGTTACGTTTTCCGCCAAAAGCATGGACAGCACAACAAAACGCGTTGTTGTCACGGAAAGAGAGCAAGATCAGACAACTCCTGGAATATTCAGGACGATCTACGACTACCAAGAGGTAAGTACTAGACTACATATTTATACAAACATGACATGTTTCCAATATTGATATAATTTACCGCTTCACAAAATACAAGGAAGTCCTCAACATTACTCTCTCCACAGACGTTAATAACTTGAAGTCTTCACCAACCAATTACAGTGTTGTTATAACCTGCAAATATACTAAAATAATCTGATATACGAATAAAAAGTATTTAATGTATCAGGGCGAAATATTGTACGTACATTAGCACATGTATAAGTACCGTGAAAATGTATCCCATTTTACATTCGTATACGCTTTGACTTAAATGATCTATTATCATGTCTGATCTTGCATCAATGTTGAGTGCATACATCTCAAACGGGGAAACATGCCTCAGTTACAATTCCATACGTTGAAATCACTTTTCTAATAGTCGCGAGATTAACTTAAAATGATGTCTGTAATATTAAGAAGGGACAAAAAACCGTGTTTCATAACTGGTTAAAACGATTATTATGGGTTATTTTGAGGACGAAAGTGTCAATTTTATAGAAATTCTTTATTATCATTAATATTGTATATAGAAGCTGTCATCATATCACAGCCATTCCGGATGTGTCATATTAGTTGTCTTAAACTACGGTAAACGTCTTCATCAACCAGTCAAAATGGTTCTGTTGCAGGTATTATTTTGTAAACTACTTAATACGGTTTCACTGAGTCTGTTTTGATATCAATACATCCCTGTGGAATAGTATCTTATATTTCGTTACACATTTTAGGTAGTAATCTTTTTTTCAATCGCAACAAAGATAACTGAACTTATACTTTCATTTTACCGGCGAGTGATGGTGACACAATATACCTAGGATGAAGAGAGAGCAACTATTATGTATCTGAATGGGATGTTGATATATAAAGCTCGAGTGAAGTTATGAAGAAAATAACAGATACCCACGTGAGAAAATATTAATGCTTCTTATTTTCGACTGCTGCTACTTTTGTTTTATTTTACAAACACTGCTTATGATATTATTACTTCTTCTACTGCAACTACAATCTGACTACTACACAATATTCTCCCATAAATATATATTAATTAGATCGTATTCAACACTATCGTATGAAATGTTGGCTTTCTTTTCAATTTTTGTGTCGACGGTGAAGCTTGTCAGATACTTAAGGTTTTCTTTATTTGTCGACACGTCCTTGAAGCGAATAAATTGTTCATGCCTTTGGTCGAAATCGGATTAAAGCTACCATTACTAGAGACAACAAAAGGTATGTTTCAATTGTGATTTTTTGTTGATTGGTCCAAATTTTAAAAGACAAGCAGGGAATTCTATGCCCACAATTCATAGCATTTGAACGTTTACTAAAACTTAAACTTTCAGTTGAAGCAACTGACCAATCAACGTGTTCAAATGTGGCTTTCCCAACATTGCTATTTAACTGACCCAATTGGAAGTTCTGGGTCCGTACTACAGAATAACTTTGGATTGCTTTTTAACCAAATATGTCACTGTCAATGTTCAGTGTTATTTAAAATGGAACATATGGTTTCCATTCAACAATTTTCATTTCAGAGTATCAATATTTAAAGACACATCGTAGGCATTGTTCTTTCTTGAGAATACTCTGTCTTTATTAAAACAAACTAATTATGATGTTTTTGTTTGGTCATTGATTCACAGAAGGAAGAAAATTGAAGCTATTTAAACTATAGACATAACATATTATTAAATTTTCCATGTCTTATTCGTTGTCTGATAGACACATAGTTTTGATAACATTAATTGAAACTCTTCCTATTCGATTATATAGGCGGAATAATGTACTAAGCGTCGCTTAAGGTAGTTCGCGGCGTTTATATCGGATTTTTTACACCCGGCGTAAATTATCAAACATCTGTTCACACGCAGTCTCAGCTTTCGATTTACCCGACTTTTTTATTATATTCCCACAGAATATGCAATTGTACAGATATTTGATAAATTAAGCCAGATGTCCAATTATCCGATAGGAACGCCGCGAACTACCTTAGATGTAGGAACATACATGTTTTATCACTATTTCTGGAATATCACTGCCACTTTGTTCAGATATAACAATAGCTACATGTAGCAAAAGAAATAAAGTTACGTTGTACTTGTAAACATCTTTTCATGTGTAATAATAAAAACGCAATCTGTGTGTTTAAATAAGAAAATATCACTCGATATTTTAAATCAATATAATAATAACCATCATACTAATGACCATGTTATTATTTCTATTTACATCAAGAAAAAAACGATGTGTCAAATCGTGTTTTTCAGTGTATGTTTGGGGTTTATGCGGTGAAATATGCTTTGAAATCTGTTAAAAATAGGTCAATAAAACCACTTGTTCAGCAACCAGTGCCCAGTTTGTAGTGTCATATTTAACACCATGTGTATTGGCGTCTCTCAGCTCCTGCCAACTTTGTTTACATTCCCGCTTTTGATTGCGGTCAACATCTTTCAAATTTTATGTCGAGTTAAACAATGCCAGTTTCAACTTCTTACACATCATGATAATGTAACCGTTCGTTGCCATTATAATTTAGGTCGATACAACATCATTAATTATAATTGAAAGGATCATGACATCCATTTGTGTACCAGATGTAGACATTTGTTCTGAAAAGTATTTTTCTAATAAGCATTCAGATTGTAACAGTTACAATAATTATAAGACATATTAGCCCATATATTTCGCACTAACCAAGTTGAACGGTATAACCTTACACTTCACACGCGATACTGCATGTACCGTATAGTAATATGCTTACAATAAATTTGTCATAAGACAGACTCACGGAGTCAAGCAAAATATCGTTTATGAAAAACATCTACAATGTGTAAACCCTTGTCACCGGAGTACGGCAAGCACGTGAACTGTTTGTTTGGATGTTATGCTGTGTCGGAAGACGTCAATTGAAAAGGAATCGTCAAACAGCTGCATAGGGACATCGACGATAAGCCGCACTAGTGTAACAACATCCTGATTTTCCTATATGTTTGTAACGGCGACTGTTACGCCAACATAACCAATTCCAGATGTAGGACTATCATTTCTATGTAAAGATTTACTTACAACATTTTTGCAAAGATTGACAATTTCAATTTTTTACAAAAATTCATTGACTATCACTCCTTTGCAAAGACATAGTTTCGAATTTAAAAAAATGTTCATCTCAACTACCATTTCTTTGCAAAGACGTAAAGTAAATATTTAACATGATTAATGATTCATTGTGACTTATTTGAATTTAAAATTGTACATAATTCTGCTTTTGTTTTCATCAGCATTTGTAAAACACACACATATGCATTATAGATATGTTTTACTTTTATATGTAATAAAATACACTTGTATTCCAAATTGTGCTTTATTTCATTCACTCCCTATACACCTGAAAAATCTCAAAACCAATTAAGGTAGCAGTGTTCATTTTTTATTATTCCGTTTTTTAAAAAGAAATATTTCTACGCAAAAAGACTCAAATTTACAGACAGACAATTGGTTCCGCCCTCAAGTCCCAAGGGGGGACCATGCAATTCACAATTTTGATTCACCCTTAGGTACCAAAGCTGCATAACACATGCCATTACGATTGAGCTTACGGTTTTTGAGAAGTAGTCGAAAATGTGAATTGTTTACGGACGCACTTATTCTTTTTAGGCTCCACTCCCAGGATAAATTCGTCAGACCCAGGGACATGCAATTCACATTTTTATAAAGGGCCCATATACGTCCATAATCAAGCTCACCATTTGTGCCACTGTGCTTTCTATAGTAAAAAGAAGATTTTCATACTTTACCTTGAGTTTAACTGTTTTGGCCCCGCCCCCAAGGCCCCAACGG
Organism: Panopea generosa; assembly: GCA_029582155.1. Taxonomy (NCBI): domain Eukaryota; kingdom Metazoa; phylum Mollusca; class Bivalvia; order Adapedonta; family Hiatellidae; genus Panopea; species Panopea generosa. The sequence continues at coordinate 51,530,434 of CM055905.1, forward strand.
GGTGGGGACCATGCAATACACAATGTTTGTATTCATCCTTAGGTATCAAAGCCGCATACAACATTTTATTACAATTGAGCTTACGGTTATTGAGAAGGAGTCGAAAATATCAATTGCACGACGGTCGACGCACGACGACGGACAAAAGGCGATCGCAAAATGTGCATTGAGACAAAGTCTAAGGTGACCTAAAAATGTATATACGGGAAAGTGGAAGTTATACATCTCTTATAAATGCACATTTTGATATTATAGCAGCAGAGATCCAATCCATGTTAATATTTTTGACACAAACCGAAATGTAAACTATATCCATATATTGTTCTATTTTTAATTCAGGTTTTATTTATCTGAGTAGAACCACCGTCCTTCCGCAAGTATATGGCAAACTATCTCACATAAATAGCTTGAAACTCGCAGGGACTCGAACCTACGATCTCAGCGATGAGTAGTAAGTGATCTTGAGAGCATTCGACCACGGAGGACCCCTTATAGTTTGAAATAAATACAATAGTCGATGCCATAATTTTATTGGAAGAATACATACATTTTCAAGAACGAGACATGTATAACTAAAATGTGAATTGGGTCATCTTCTGTGTCCAGCTGGGTTCAGTATTACACCAAACACTGTTTATAATTCTATAGCATTGTAATTAAAAATGAAATCACTGCACACCGGCAAGCAAACATTTAAAAAAAAGTACGGTCATGGATGTTAATATGATAAATATATGAATTTTTTATAACTCAGGCGGCAAAATGGCATACACTGTGGAAACATCGTTTCTGGACCCTCTGTCACTCAAGTGTGTGTGCTATTGTGATGCTTTGTCCTGTGAATGCTGTGTTATGCTGGACACACATTTTCTCTTTGTTCAGTACACAACACTCATGGACTATTATGTAACAGTAGAACATATATAACGCAATCTATTAAACCATATATCCGTGTTAATGCCAAAACCAAAATCACTTCAACAGCTTTGATTTTTTCGCCGAATGTTTTAATGCTGGGTAATATTTTTCAATCTACAAGAAAGACAAGCAGTCGAACTATTTGGAATGAATGAATGAATGATTGATGTTTTACGGCACGTCGACACATAAATAAGTCATTTTGTGCGCGCAAAGATTAATGGACGTGATGATGACAAAAATATATTAAATAAATACGGTTAAAAATTTATTAATACTATTTACAAATAAATAAATGAAAATTATTTACAAATAAATAAATGAAAAAAAAAACAACAACAAATAAGTGAACAAGGTCAATAATATAATAATTGTACTAAAAATGATTAAAAAGCTTAACCTCTTTAAGGAAACCAAATATATGTGAAACATTAATTTTATCAAATAATTCATTCATACTGTCGACTCTGTAGTACTTTCGCCAAGTTTTGGTTTTATAACATGTAATTTGTTATTTATAGCAAGATTCCAAGAGGACTGCCATGAACTAATAATATATTTATTAATATGAGATTTAAAATCTGTAAAAGGCAGTTTAAAAGTAATAATATTCAAGCATAAGACTGCTTTTGCAGCCTTATCAGCTTTATCGTTTCCTCGAATTTCTGTATGGCTAGGAAGCCAGCAGAAAACAATAGTATTATCTTTACATAGAACATTGTATTTATTTAAAAGTTGAAGAACAAGAGGATTATCATCTTTCATGCCATCTATGGCTTGAAGAGATGAAAGTGAATCAGAAAATATAATAAACTGTTTTTCCTCAGAATCATTAATGTAGTCAAATGCCAAATCAATGGCTTTAAGTTCAGCTGAAAAGATGGAGGCTCCGTTTGGTAAACGGATCTTTGAGATGTGCTGTCCCGTAACAGCAGCTGCAGCCACGGTTTCTCCATCTTTAGAACCATCTGTATATATGTGACGATAATGATTGTAAGACGATTTAATTTCATTAAGTTTACTTTGGAAGATAGTGGGGTCTGTTTCAGATTTTTTGTCTTTACAAAGTTCAAAAATGATTTTTGGCTTTTCCAAAGTCCATGGTGGTATTTCTGAGACTTTATACTTAGCAATTAAATTAAGATCAATATTGGCTTCGGTTAGTTTTGGTTTGATCCGGAGACCGAAAGTTCGAATAGCTTTTGGTTTTTTATCAAAGAGAGTTTCATAAATTGGGTCAAAAGTAAGATTAAAAGCAGGATTAGATGGATTTGAATGAAGTTTAATTGCATATTGAAGAGCCAGTTTTTCACGTCTGAAATACAATGATGGTTCATTTGCCTCTACATAAAGACTGTCGGCAGGGGACGTACGAAAGGCACCAAGGGCGAGTCGTAGTCCTTGGTTGTGTATAGGATCAAGCATCGCTAAGTAGGACTTGCGAGCTGATCCATATACAATAGAACCGTAGTCCAATTTTGATCTGATTAGAGATCTGTAAAGTCTAAGTAAAACTTTACGATCTGCACCTCAATTAGTATTGGCAACAACTTTTAATAAATTTAGTGCTTTATTACACTTTGTCTTAAGATATTTAAGATGAGGAATAAAAGTAAGTTTACGGTCAAAAATAAGACCTAAAAATTTTGTTTCCTCAACAACAGGTATAGGTGTCCCATCTAACGTTAGATTGGGATCATCGTGATGTTTACGTAGTTGACAAAAATGCAAACAATTTGTTTTAGACTTAGAAAAGTTAAAACCGTTTTCATCAGACCAAGTCTGAAGTTATTAAGGCATTGCTGTAGTTGCCTTTCAATAGTTTTCATATTTTTTGAACGGTAACAAATTACAAAATCGTCAACATATAAAGAGAAATCCACACCAGGATTTATACTCTTAACAATATTATTCATTTTAATATTAAAAAGGGTGACAGACAGAATACTGCCTTGTGGGACGCCCATCTCCTGTTTGTGAACATCGGAGAGGGTTGTTCCCATTCGGACTTGAAACTGTCTATCATCTACAAAGTTTAAAATAAATGTAGCTAAACGGCCACGAAGGCCCATATTATGAAGATCTTTCATAATGCTATACTTCCACGTGGTGTCGTAGGCTTTCTCCAAGTAAAAAAATAGAGCGACTAAATGTTCTTTCTTTATGAAAGCCTCCCTAACAAACGATTCAAATCTAACTAAATGGTCTGTAGTGCCCCTTTGGCGTCGGAATCCACTTTGATACTTAGTAATTAAGTTGTTGGATTCCAAGAACCAAACGAGGCGACCATTAATCATACGTTCCACGGTTTTACAAACACAACTTGTCAAAGCAATTGGACGGTAATTAACTGGATCCGTGTTATCTTTCCCAGGTTTGGGTACCGGAATAACGATAGCTTCCCTCCAAGACTCGGGGAAGTTTCCAGTCACCCAAACAGAGTTAAATATATCAAGTAGAATTAATAAGGACGATTCGGGTAAATGTTTTAAAAGTTGATAATGGATATCGTCAGGACCAGCTGATGTATCATGTGCCTTCTTTAAGGAATTTTTCAATTCACTCAAAGAGAAATTCTTATTATATTTTTCTGAATTATTTGATTTAAAGTTTAGTTTCTGTTTTTCAGTCTGATGTTTATGTTTTAAAAATTTTGGATTGCAATTAGTGGTAGATGAACTTTTTGAAAAAGTATCTGCCAAAGTATTTACGATGTCTTTGGCAGATGTGGCAGTATGATTTTCAGTTTTTAAATGGTTAACGCAACCTGGAGTACCCTTACCGTTGATTTTTCGGGCCATGTCCCACGCTTTCTTAAGGGAAGTACAAGAATTAAGCCTAGAGACGTAATCTTTCCAGGACTTTCTCTTACTCTCCTTAAGAGTACGTCTTGCTTTTGCACTAAACACTTTAAAATTGTCTAAATTTTGTTGTGTAGGTCGTAAATTAAATTGACTTAAAGCTTTTTACGATCCTTGACTGCATTCTTGCAGTCATCATCATACCATGGTTTTTGAGGGCGTTTTGGATTTGTCGAGGTTTTTGGGATAGATTTTTCTGCTATACTGTATAATATTGATGTAAAATGACCAGCAGGATCATCCATATCGTTAAATAAATCAGGCTTTAACTGTTCTTCGCAGAGAGATTGAAACATAGGCCAATCTGCTTTGCGAAGTTTCCATCGTTGATTTCTATCGAGAAGTGGAGGTCCGATATTTGTAAGAAATATTAAATAATGGTCACTCCCGCAGAGGTCGTCACCAACACTCCATGAAAAGTCATACCAGGAGGTGGTGGGTGTGATCAACGGCCCGGTCATTCCAAATACTGGAAAACTGGTACTAAGAAGCTTTCTCACTTGATGTTCATCATTTAATGAACAGTTCTTAGTCTAGAATAGTGTAGCATATGACTGTGACGTTCATTGAAATGTGTAAATTTTATTATTGATGGTGCATCTGTCACCCGTTTCTTTGTTGATAGTACTTTTGTGTGTTTACAGTTATAACTGCAAAAAGCAAAAAGCAGCTGCTCATTACCATCACCAGTCAGCTAAACAGCCACAGCGGAAGCCTGCACCACCTAGATGAAGTGGATAAAAAATGGCACAACCTTGTTGCCAAACATAGATCACTGTTCAGAGATCTGTTATTGACAGGTAAGAGACCTTGTTGCACAGAAACTTTATAATGCACTCTATGACCGGCAGCAGTCATTCGATTCTTATACAATTATAACAGTAGTTTTGCCTCACATAAATTTCTGAATTGCACAAATTGAACAATAAATGCCACAGTTGTGACCTTAATTAAAAAAACAGTTGTGTCATTTCACATTTTGTGCACTTTTGTTAAATATACATGTATCTTTATTGTTTCCTTTATAAATGTGTCAAATAATCACAGTATTACAAACAACATATTAGATTAACTGTTTGTTCCATATATATGCATATTTAGTATTTGATTAATAATTGCAAAAAATAAAAATAATTTAACTTTGTATTTGTTTTAAGAATGAATAAAATGTGATTAATAAAATTAATGTCTTCCAGTATTCTCCCACGAACATCAACAGCAACATCAACAGCAACAGCAGCATCAACACCAACATCAACACCAACACCTAAAGGAAAACAATTATCATCAGTAGCAAATTATTCTTCAACTAATTGCAGTCTGTGTAGTAGTCGCCATGAAATTCAAGTACTAAAAAAAACGAAAACTAGAACTGCAAATTAAAATTTTAGAAAAACAACTTTTAGAATATAATTAAAAAATCATTAAACTTTAGACATAACTTTAAATACAATTTCAATTAAAAACACATATTTGGGTATAACTTACATCTTTCTATGGAATGTGAAGCATTGCTAATATATTGAAATCAATTTTATGATATTTGGTTAAATTTGTTATAGATGGTTATTGTTTTCTTTTAAACTGGTATGTTTAACGAAATTATATTGGAGTTGGTAATTGACCATTTCCTTTATTCAACACTTCAATACTGACAGTTTTATTACAAAATTTTGAAACATTTATTTGTTAATTCTAACTGTATATTATTTACATTTGTGTCTCATGCACACCCTGACATTTTTGAAATTTCCATACCTTCATTATAGTACAAATGTTTTACCCACATATCTGTTATTATTTTTTAGCTAATTATAGTAAACACTGTATAAAAATGATTCTTACACATGAAAACAATGTACAGACACATTACACATTTCATTGATATCGTTTCAATTTTTAAAAGGTGTTTCTTTATAATTTACCATGACACACAATAGATATCTGGGCATGTTAAAACGTGAAGAAGACAAAATTAATCATTTTTGGTATATTACAGAAATTGAATATATTGGATTAAGTGCATTAATTAAAACAGAAAAAAATGATAATTGTACCCAATTTTGTTACATTACTGTACATTCTAAAAGTATGCGGTTGCTACATGATCTCTGTAGCGGAGGCCTTCCTGTGGCCCTGCAATAAGTATTAGAAGTCGTGGTCCCTGCTGATTAATTTGCATATTTTACTGGCAATGGTATATTTCTTTCCTTACAAATATTATGCAAAACTCCACATGAAATTATAACTCCGAAATTAACGAAAGATGGTCAGTGGATTTTATGATGACAATTGCATTAAATCAGTATTAGTATCAGTTTTATTCAGGTAATATTTACATACTAATACTTTAAAACAAAAGGTACTCTGGGTATTAAATGTAAAGTAATGTATGATATTAAGTATTTAGTAATGATATCTTATTTAAGCAAAATAATACATATATTTAGCATAAAGCGTATAAATTATGTATCATTCATTGAAATAATAGTTCATGTAAATACTATTTTGGTTTTATATGGTTGGAGATTTTAATGGTTGACTTTTGAACATTTTTTTTTCCAGTCCATTTCAAATTTTATACTTTTTAAGTTATATATAACCTGCAGACTTTTCTCGGAACGAGTCGGATTTCACTTTGCAGCACACACCACCTTCGCTTCAATATACCTATTCCTCTTTCCACCTTTGAACGTGTTTTTTTATGTGACCTGAAATGCTTTCAGTTGTGAACTTATGTGGTAGTGTTTATTATTGTTTAACATCTCAAACTGAGTGTACAAGTAACTGGCATAGTTGTCAGTCCTGGTAGTACAAATCTAATTTAGATGTTCATTTAATATTTATGAGATAATGTGTAAAACATTTTAAAATCTTAGTCGAAGTTATTCAACATTTCAAATACCTGTTATATTCAGTTTGGTAACCTGGTTGTGGGTTTAGATATGGCGTTAAAAGCCAACGCTTACAAGGATATCCACTGTCCCCCAACATGTAATAATGTCCAGCTGGCATACGTCCACCTTCAAATATCGTTTTAATGCTACTCTCATTTAGAATCCTGCTATCATGGGTAGATTCTGGCCACTTTGCAACCATATCAATTATTCTGTCATCAGCATCAAATACAATTTGTGTGCTAATGCTGTGGGATATTTGCCTATTGATAAAATCTGGCTCATTTTCACTCGGAGCACTTATTTGTATGTGAGTTCCATCAATCAACCCCACAACATTGGGGAATCCTACAATGAAGAACTGCTGTTGGGTATGTGCAAGTGTTGTGGTGTAATGTTAAATTGTATGAATCTCCTTATTAAAGCGGACTGGCATAATGCTTCAATTACACGTTGTGTCTACCTGGAAACAGTGGGTTGGGAAACTCCATAGATATCTGCATCTGTCAGTGGTATTTCTCCAGTAGCCAGATATTTTAGTATTATATTAAATAACTGTTGGAGTGCTGTCAGACTATGATTCCTGTTTGTGTGGGGCTCAATATACTGTTGGATTATTCCCAGGACAAACAGTATGCCATCTCTGTCGAGGCGGTACCTTTCAATGAGTTGTAGATCATCATATACTTCTAGAGGATTTAGCCTTTCTCTGTAATTTCGCCTTGCCATTTCAAGTATATCTGTATTGATAACAATTATATAATTTAGACGCGTATGAAATGAATCTGTTGGTGCTATTAAACTGTAACTCTTACATTTATTGTAAATAAGTATTTTGAGTATTGTTTTGAATTTCGATGTTAATTTGTTTAAATCATAAATATTTCCCCCCATTTATTATATTTTGTAAGCAGCCATATTTCTCTATCCCCTGAATATGTGAGGAAGACTGTCTTGCAGATACATGGAGTTAAGTACTGCTTTGTCTCCTAGTAAGTACTGAGAATGTTTATAAGGTGCGCAGAATGGCATGATATAACTGAAGTACAACTGAAAAGTATGCATGAAATCAAGTCACCTCAATAGTTATTAAGGCATCAAGGATATTTGTTAAAATCGTTTTAAACTTTGCGTTATTTTTCTTAATCTGTGTTATTTTTGTTAATTTGTGTTCTTTTTGTTGTTTGTATATTTGAAATCCCCCAGTTGCATAATACATTGTATGTAACAGTTTTTTTAAAAAAGATATTTGGGTTTGATAACTCTCTCATGATATATCGGGAATAAATGATGTAAACATATTTTCAAATCTTTTCATTTTCATTTTAAATATTGTTGGTGGTGATTTTCAAATACTGGTAAATATTTTATACCTCTTTCGATATACAGTATTATAATGTTTAATCAAATAAACATGAACTAACCTACAATGAAAAATAAACAATTTTTGTGTAAGCTTGGCATTTTCAGATATTGACATCTAAAACATGTTGGCCTTATACAGCTGCATTGCTGTTGTTGTTATAAAAATGATGAATCTGAATCTGTTGCAATTTTATTGATATCTCTATACATATATTGTTTGCAAATTGATATATCTTATTCTACATTAGTATACCTCATTTGCATATGTCAATATGTATTCATTTACTCAATAAACTTATTTTGGCAATCATTTTTCCATGCGCCAAACTTGTCGAAACACAGCAAGAGTGCTTCACCAGTTTATTGAATTTGTGGGACAAATTTCAAAGTTTATAAATCATGCATAAACTCCAGACAAAATATAAGTAATTAATCGCAGACATTTTTTTTCAACCATTATATTACAGATGTTGTGTTCAATAGTGGTCTAGTGCTATAGTGATAGGCTCACATGTTTAATGTCATGGGTTTGATCCATTAATTTGTCATCCCTAAGACTTGAAAAATGGTTCTATAAGATTTCTCACTTTCACTCATCATTGAGATGATGTTTTTAGATACACAAAATGAATTTATTTTATGTTTGTTAAAATAAAATATACTGCAGCGTTCAAACGGTGGTAAACATTCGCCTATAGCATGTGTAAGGTCCCTGCTTTAAGAGCAACAACCCTGTTAACACCATGCAACTACAGCAGCAACATATAACAGATTATGATAAAGACTAGTTAGAATACTTAGTTTCTGGCAATAGGTATACACAAAAGGTTTGGTGATGGTCAACCTTATGTAAATACAAAATGATAAGGTGGTATGTGGTATGATACTTAAATATAGCAATACCATTGAAGTGCTCGCTCAATGAAATAAATCAATATATTTACCTATTAAATGAATAGTTACTTTTTATTTATTTATTTATTTATTTATTACTCAATTAATTGATACTATGATAATATGGTTTCACATTATTGATATCAGTTTGATGTTAAAACATGGAATAGATTCAATATAACTGATTTGAAAAAAAAATCACACAACATGTCTTTCATAATGAGATAATACTGTTTGTACATGTCACTGAAACTATGATATATTTGTATACACAACATTGTGAGAAAGTAATGTTTATTGATATCTTACTTACTTTATATCACTGATGGTGTGATGATATCATTAATAACACTGATATATATATTCATATGTATGATGGCATTTATAAAGATTGATGTTCAGTGAGTGTTTCTGTATTTATATATATAGAAGTATACTATATACCAGTTAATGTCATCAAATCCCTGCAGATGGTTGATTATGTTAGAAATGATTCCATTGCATCATTTTATAGAATCTTTATTGTGTTTAAATTATCACCACCTGTATTTCTCCAAGGTTCTGAGTGATGGAAATAACAAAACCACAGTGGCCATGCCTGCTGGGAGGGATGTCAAATTGAAAAATAAAACTGGGTAAACACAGATTTTATTCAACGATCAAGTTTTAAAGTTCATTCTGCATATTAATTTTTTGATGCAGGTTGTCATTGTCTTTACACCACCTCTATTATATTGTTGTGAGAGTTACTCTGGAGGTTTCTACTTCCTGTTTTGCAGCTTTGTGTTGATATACAATACTACTCATTTATTTATTATTTAATATAATGTGCCAAATTATTTACCTATTTATGTTGGATGAAATCATCACCTCATTACATATATTGTAATTATTTATGACCATGGTGAAAGCCTTACAATAAAATAGTTACAAACATGCAATATGCTTTGGTTTATATTATGTTTCCAACCACCATCATATGTTGTCATGAAAACATGAATATAGAATAGTTTCATTTCAATATTAAGCGTCATTTTTATGCTATCGATGGCTAACAGACGATCAATTTAACTAACGACTCTTTCCTGAGTTACTGGAATAATTACTGATACGCGAGCACATTCATATCCTCGAGTAACTGATGACTTCCCCACTTGAATCAGAGGCAAGAGATGAATGAACAGGAGACGCAATGTATATCAACCATCACAGAGATTGTGGCCGGGCAGGGATTCCAACTCGCAACTCCTGTATTGGTAATTATACGCGCTATCCACTGAGCTAATCGGGCTCATCTCGTGGAAAAATGAACAATAATAGTAAATAGGTCAATGACAACTCGAACATAATAAGTTAATAACAAGAACATGTAAATCTAACTGGGGTGTCTGTAATATTAAACAGCAGTTACTAAACCCCAGTGACATATTCATGCTGAAAATCGTTCATACTTACCCATATTTTTACTTGTTTTCTTATTCTTCTCTGCTGCAAATGCCACTTTCTAAACTGAACCCGCCATTTTTAAGAAATTTCTTAGATATATAAGATACCTCTGACCTATCTTTAAGTTGAGAGGAAAAACAATTTACTCTAAGATGATTTTTTCGCTAAGACGCTTTATGAATTCTACTTAAGATTTATTTTTCATCTTAGATGAAAATATGGATTTAAGATGAAAAGTTAAGAAAAATTTGAATATCTAAGATGAAAATAAATCTAAGAAGCTTTATGAAAATGGCCCCTGTATTTTCCAATTGACTGAAACGCGCTGACAAATGGTCTTATAATACCTTTGATTGTACTAACGATGTACTGAAATACTTATAAGTATATTTTATTCTGTACATGTCAGCGTTTTTCAGTATTGATTAAGTCTTAAAGCACGTGATTGCATTTTGAAGCCTCTCGATAAAATTGTTGTTCCTGGTAAATATTGTTATTTCTTAAATTTTGTAGCTTATAATGTAGTATGTATGTAATTGGTTCGTTGATTTGGACATTTCATACCATCGAAGGCTTACAGTTGATCACCTTACCTAAAGATATCCCAGTACTCAAGGACTCCAATCTCTGCAAGTAACATGTAAGTTGCCCACTGAAATCAGCGGTTTGAGACAAATTATAATGAGACGCAGTGTGGTATATCAACCATCACGGGGACCGAACTGGGATTCGAACTCGCAACCCTTGGATTAATCGCTAGGTTTGCTACCGATGGAGCCAACAGAGCTTTGCATTTCTGTAGTTAAATTGTACTCTATTACATATAACGAACATGTTAAAGGTGTGCCTCCTGTTTTAATTTGCGTACCTCGTCTTCAGATACTGTTGACTATCACAACATGTGTAACACGTCGCCCTGTCTTTAGATACTGTTGACTATCACATGTGTAACACGTCGCCCCGTCTTCAAATACTGTTGACTATCACATGCGTAACGCGTCGCCCTATACTTTCACTATTTCTAGTTTCTTTGAATCATGTAACTTATTCAGTGCTCCTCGCTTGAATATAGAAAACAAACTAATCTGGCCTCTGTATCACAAACATATGTATATGCTTCAATCTTAGAGAAGCGGTCTGGTGATCAATGATTTTAGACTGGTTCCAGTAAAGTTCTGATGGTTTCATTGATTATATAGTATATAAATAACCAATCGCAATGGTATATTTCATTATTCTTCAGATCAACTCCGAGTATGCTGTTTTCTTGGTGGCAAGACATTCATTAGTTTAAATGTACTGATTTTGTCATCCGGTCTTAAATATGTGTACTTTGATTCAATTTTTTAATATATTGAAATACCTCTTCAGCATTTAGTGAAACACTACATGTAGTTCAACGACGTTATATTAGTCACTTCGGTGAGATTTGAATTGATGCTACCATTGAGACTATTTACTTTAGTAATACAAATAAAACATTTTTTGTGTATATCCAATAAATAAATAAAATGTGTTGATGTACGTCCGATTGTGTTGTTTATCTCCAGAACAATCATTGGAGCCGATATCTCAGAACCAAACGATAGTTGATACATACACTGTGGAGGTTGGAACCTGCCATAATAAAGTATGCCAGTAATATCGAGTAAAAAGGTTCGGAAGGTTGGCTTGTGTTTTACCTAAGTCCGTTGGCTATCTTTACCCTACGACAACAACGAAAACTGTGGACTGTGGTGTCTACGGAAGCCATAATGTAGAAGTTGTTACAGCCTGTCGTTGCTATAGTGATTTTGGCATTCTTTTCATCGGTGTAGTGTTTGATTCAAATAATCGGGATCCTGTCCCAAATATACTAATCACATAAAATGTCAAACGGCATTTCCATTGACGGACAAGAATGGTACAGTGAGCATGATTTTCTAGGTTTGCTTTCAAGGCAAGTGATCCAAATGGCAAATATGTTGAAACTGTAAAAGTTGTGGAACTTATACCAGGATATACATTCCCAGTTAAATTTGAAATAAGAATGGTAAGAAAGGCTGACTCAATTAATTGAAATCCTGTTTCAAAATCAACCATAACTATTTCAGAAGACTCGGATATTGTGCTGAGCGCTAATTCGTATTTTTATGATGACAATACACTTTATACTGACATCGTTTTAGCAAGCACGACTTTAATAGATACGTCACACGAAGATGCAAATGCTGACACTCAGATACCAGGACAGTTCCTAATAGAAAGTATGGATGGAGCGAACCAGGAATTGATGACCAGCGGTGTGTTTGCATTTACGCTCACAGATACGCAAGGTAATCGTTTAAGGAATGAAGTTACTGTCAGAGTGAAAGATAACATAAAGCTTTGGAGTCTTGAGAAGGTAACTGGAAGTTACTTCCTGTTAAATCATCAGGTCAACAAAGAGATCGACGGAGAGTGGATTAATATTAGCAAAATCACTGACGCTTCTAATTGTTTTTTCAAAGCTAGAATATTTAACGAAGCCGACGCTACGGAAATAACGAGTAACTCAGCTTCATTCAAATCTGGTGCCTTAACGTACACGACATCTGTTACAGCCGATCAAAGACTCCAGTTTTATTTAAAACCAACCGATTCTCCAAGTGCAATGTGCCACACAGTTCGATGCCCTGACCCATCCTCTGTACTGAGGGGATTCATCAACATGACATCATATGAATCCGTTACCATTAGTGGTAACTCGGAGCTGCTAACTACTTCACTTACACCAGTACCACTACAAAAATATGCTCACTCTATTCAAGACGTTTTGACCACTGTGCTGTATACCACACCTGCAAATGACATATACAATGCACATGTTGATTTCATTTCAAACTTCAATGGTCCGTTTTACACTACGACATGTGTCATACTATGTATTTGCCGTAACAGAAAAAAAGTTTAATTAATGGTGATAAGAAAACTAATGCCGAACTAGATAAACATTTACCACGGCAAAAACCAATAGCTAGTATACGATTGTCTCTGTGATGACAAACTAGTTTCATCATACTGTCGAACATTGTTAGCTCTTATAAATGTTTAGACGGCTCCAATATTCCAATCGCTGAATTCGCACAAAACCGTAATGCTATTCACATAATTAAGCATATGAATATGTACCATAAACAATCAGAGAGTTTAGAAAATATAATATTTACAGAGGAAATAAAAAAAGGTCGTCCTAGTTAAACGGGATATTCATTTTTATTCAAAAGTAAATTTACTAGATTAGATTTATCAGCCTTTACCTATTTTATATACAAATTCGTAGGAATTTGTACTAAACAGAAATGCTTTAGATTTTAAATAGATTTTCTTTGTACACATGGGTGCAAATAATGAAAGAAATCATTTTTGCCTATAATATTCCTATAAAAGCTCACCTGGCGGGATCCCTATATATCCCAGCGCCTTGATTTGGAGAATCATCATTTTCTTGCTGATGTAAGGATAATTTATATCATATATGAACAGAAAAGTTTTTGAGAGGATGACTTTAAATTTAATAATACTGCCCCCACCCCTGGCCCCTTATGGGAATTCAATCATCATTATTGATCAAAATAAAATTGACTGTTACTAGACAATGCTGTAATGATGAAGTTGAACAACATATTTACACAAAAGGACAAAAAATATGAGAATTTCCCAACAGTATTCGTACGTTATCTCGAAGTCCTCCGACAGGGCATCTCTAAGGTCTCACTACACAGTTGAATTTTGCTCCTTGTTCCATGTAAAATGAGGTCTAGGATTTCCCTTGTAAAAAAAGAATTCCACATAGAAATGTTTTGTAATATTTTTTACATAGCAAGAATGTAAACCCACATAAATATCCACAATAACTGGTAGGTTGACCACGTTGTTTTTTTTTAAAGAGGGTGCAGTGTCACCCTGAGATTTTTTGAAAAAAAAGAAGTCCTCAAATGCTAATACATACATGCATATGTTGAAATCCTGTAAAAGTCACCTTTTAACACCAGTGATGTCTTATTGCAGTAGATGCTATACCAACTTTTGCTCTACTCATCTGCAGCAAGGAATCACTACTACTATGAACCATTTTGAAAATATTTCAAAACCAAATCATAAGCCTTCTTTTTAAGCGTTTGAAAAAAAAGGGCGTAACTGTAGTGAGACGTATACATCCCAGTTCTACTTGATCTGTACAAATTTAGATCTTAATCATAGGGATAATGTAAATCAATTATGAACACATTTGACTACCGGTTGTTGAGAATAAGATTTTTGAAAATGTTCAATTTTAACCACTTTGTGACCCCATCTGGTCCCTTTTAAAAAGTCAATCCTTCTTACTAAACACACTCTTATTTGTTATGACTAGAAGATGCTTCAGAACTCAAACTGAATAAGAAAAATCATAAATGGATATAAAAAGTGTTTTCCCATAGTATTCCTGTATGTAATTTAAAATACCCTTACAGGGCCCCTATAAATATAAGCCCCTTGATTTGTACAAACGTTAAACCCATACTCACTGGGATAATCTATATCAAATATGAAAATAAATTGATTGGCTGATTGTTGAAAAGAATATTTTTTTGAAATTTTACTATTTTAACCCTTTTTTGACCCGCCCTGGTCACTTATGGAAAGTCAGCTATCCTTTTTGAGCCAAATTTATCTTCTCTGACTAGGTGATGCTTCAGAACTCAAACTGAATAATAATTATGCCCAAATGGATGAAAAAATGAGAATTTTCTGTTTTCCATAGCATCTCTACATAAAGTATCACTCAGTGCTGGTTCTACCCAGGGAGTGGACTCGGGAGCGGTTAATATAAGCTCTGAGATTTCATCGCAATCGAGCTTAAATAAATTAGTATAAACTAAATTAAAATGAACAAATTGACATACCGTTTCTTTAGAAAATAAGAGTGTAGAATCCAGTCATTGTTTTTAATTTGAACCTCCTTGACCAAACAATGCTTGGCAAAATCAGTTCCGTTTTTAATCTGAACCTCCTTGACCAAACAATGCTAGGCAAAATCAGTTCCGTTTTTAATTTGAACCGTTTTTAATTTGAACCTCCTTAACCAAACAATGCTTGGCAAAATCAGTTCCGTTTTTAATTTGAACTTCCTTGACCAAACAATGCTTGGCAAAATCAGTTCCGCTTTTAATCTGAACCTCCTTGACCAAACAATGCTAGGCAAAATCAATTCCATTTTAAATTTATTTTATTATAATGACCTGTCTCCTAATTTCGGGTAGAATCATTTTTAACCCCAGGTAACCCAAATATCTAATAGAACTATAGTTGGTTATCATTACTACATACATACTTTCGGGTAGAATCATTTTTAACCATAGGTAAACCAAATATCTAATAGAACTATAGTTGGTTATCATAACTACATACATATTTTCAAAATCTGTTTGACGGTTTATGAAAAGAAACATATTTAAGTTTTAAGACTCTTTTTAGTAACAGCGGAAAAATAAACTGTACTGTCTCCTAATAACAAACAATTTGGGCCCCGGAGGACCCCTCACAGAGAAAGGGGATATTCAAGCTTTAAAACACAGTTCTATTCTAAGGTATTTATTAGTATGTGTATGCAGTCATGTATAAGTTTTGGTAAACTTCATTTATTGATATATACCATTTTTGTAAATTGTACTGTGTTTTCTCTCCCAAATTTGACAATATTACCAAATTCGGCGCGTTGTCTCTGAGCTAATATAAGAAAATGGTACATACACCATTATATTTATTTGATGATATTCTATCTATCTATCAGACTATTAATTAACTATTAAACTAGTTCCCAGTAATGTTGATATTCCAATTATCGTTTAAGGGAAATATACTCTGATAACATTAATTAGAATGTATGCTTCGTTAAATTGATTATATATTTTACCGTTTTAATGGAAATTAAATGTTCAAATGTACGAATATTTCCACACCTGCTGGTAAATATCCGAATAGCATAGTTGTTGATATCAGTTTTGTATCCTTGGGTATTTGCATATTGTGTACATAGCTTATTTATACAAGTAAATTACTATGTTAATCAAAGAAGTTATGACAAATGCATCCTTTGCGTGTTGCATCGAGTATATTAAATATGAAAAGGGGTTTTGATAACAGTTTTGGATTGTTTGAATAGTTAGCGTCATTGAGGACTAACACTTATTTAACCTTACCATTCTCTCTAGGAATATTAGACATTATCTGACTGACTGGTAGCTTTCCCACTTGAATCAGCTACAAAAACGAATGAAATTGAGACAGTATGTCATATATCAATAATCATGGAAACTGTGGACGGGCAGAGATTCAAACTTACGACCACTGGATTGATAATCAGACGTACTACCACCTGATCTAACTGGGCCATACAACAACTAGCTATCAAGCTCTAACAAAAATTTCAGAATCGTAAACATATAAGGACTCTTAACAACAGCTACAGAAGAACAATCATAGAGGGGATGTTACAAAAGCTAAATGACACCGCAGTGGTACAGCATCTGCCTCGTATGTGGAAGAACGTGGGTTCGATCCAAGCCAGGTCATAGAACTACTTGAAAATGGTACTAAAAGCTTCCTTGCTTGATGTTCAGCATTTAGGACAGTTCTATATATGATCAGCCCGGTGTCAGTTTAATGTGACCATGTGTCAACTATTAATTTCTGAAGTAAAATCCATCGCGATATGACTGAACAACAAAAGTTAAATAGCATTAAATAATTAGAGGTCCTAACAACAGTCAAAGCAGATTACAAATATCGCATATCTAACAACAGCAGAGGAAGAATAAATATTGGGGCTTTGACTTCAGCTATAGAATATCATTAATCCCGGGACTCTTAACTACAATAATTATAAATATATTAAACACATACAATATAATCATGGGCTGTAGCAACAGCTAGTTTAAGAGCATATAACATGTATTGGAGCTCTAACAATAACTAGAACAGATTAAATGTAGAGGACTCTAACAATAACTAGATCAGATTAAACATAGATGACTTTAGCAATAACTAGAACAGATTAAAAATAGATGACTCTAACAATAACCGGAACAGATTAAACGCAGCGGACTCTAACAATAGCTTGATCAGATTAAACATAGAGGACTCTTACAATAACTAGAACAGATTAAACATAGATGACTCTAACAATAACTAGAACAGATTAAACATAGAGGACTCTTACAATAACTAGAATAGATTAAACATAGATGACTCTAACAATAACTAGAACAGAATAAACATAGAGGACTCTTACAATAACTAAATCAGATTAAATATAGTGAACTTTTAACAATAACTAGATCAGATTGAACATAGATAACTCTAACAATAACTAGAACAGATTAAACATATATGACTCTTACAATAACTAGATCAGATTAAACATAGTGGACTTTTAAAAATAACTAGATCAGATTGAACATAGAGATAATAATGATAACTAGAGCAAATTAAACATAGTTGACTCTAATAGTAACTAGATCAGATTAAACATAGAGGATTTAACAACAACTAGAGCTAATTAAACACAGATGACTCATACAATAACTAAAGCAAACAAAGATGACGTTAACAATAACTGGAGCAGATTAAACATAGTAGACTCTAACACTAACTCAAGCAGATTAAACATAGAGGACTCATACAATAACTAGAGCAAACATAGAGGACTCTTTACAATAACTAATGCAGATTAAACATATTGGACTTTAAAAAAAAAAGGAACGGCATTATTATCCGACGTAGAACTATTTAACTGGTGTTGGGGAATAACAGGGGATTGCATCAGTATGTCACATAGATATATTTAGCTGATGTTGGGGACTAATAGAGTATGACATCAGTATGTCACAAAGATATATTAAGCTGGTGTTGGGAAATAATAGGGGATGGCATCAGTATCACACAGAACTATTCAGGTGGTGTTAGGAAATAATAGGGGATGACATCAGTATGTCCCATAGAACTATTTAGCTAGTGTTAGGGAATAATAGGGGATGGCATCAGTATCACTTACATAACTTTTTAGGTGGTGTTAGGAAATAATAGGGGATGACATCAGTATGTCCCATATAACTATTTAGCTGGTGTTAGGGAATAATAGGGGATGGCATCAGTATCACACATATAACTGTTAAGGTGGTGTTAGGAAATAATAGTGGATGGCATCAGTTTTACATAGAACTATTTAGCTGGTGTTGGGGAATAATAGGAGATAACATCAGTTTGTCACATAGAACTATTTAGCTAGTGTTGGGGAATAATACGGTTTGACATCCGTATGACTGTCATAAAGATCTATTTAGCTCGTGTTTGGGATTAATAGGGGATAACATCAGTATGTAACATAGAACTATTTAGCTGGTGCTGGTGAATGATAGAGGATTGCATCAGTATGTCACATAGAACTATTTAGCTGGTGTTGGGGAATAAGAGGGGATGGAAACAGTATCACACATAGAGTTATTTAGCTGGTGTTGTTAAATAATAGGGGATGGTGTTCTATGTTGTTGTTACAAGAGCATATAATTGTTGATGTATTAGAAGCAGGAGCTACAGGCGTACCTGTATCTAACCATGGTGAGATTTCCAAGCATTTGAAACTGATTTATAATGCTCTTGCTGATGTTATCCATGGTTATGGTAGATTCATTGTCATTCGACAGATCAGTGTCAAACAAGCTTCCACTGGCGTCAGATTCGACGACAAGAGTATATTTCTTTCCGGATTGAACAACGGCACTTGTTTCCCTTTTGTGAACTGGTCGAGTTTGATATAAAAGAAGCTGATTCCTGAGTCATTAAACGCTTGTAAATCAACATAAAACAATGCAAGGTGCAGCACCGTCAATAAATATTCTATTTTCAATATTTTTGAAAGACGTACTAAACGCTAATTGAAAGGAAAATGAATAACAAATATTTGAAGATAATAACGATATTAATCTTAGTAGTTAGCAACACAAGTAAATGAAATAATTGACAAAGCAATACTTCCTGACCAATGCTACCCAAGTAAGTGTTTCTTCACATTTATATATTATAAACGGATTTACCCAATGTGTTATGAATATTAAAATAAAATACAGTGGGTTCTCATCGTCAGACATGCTATACTTTTCATTTCCTAAGATAATACACAACGTTTTCATAGCTATAAAAATATAATGTTATTTAATCTGGCAAAGTTTCATTTGTAGCTGTACTGGCCTGAATAGCGTATATGATGGCGCGTTGTCTGTCGAGCGTTGCCAGCATTTTCTCTGAAGACACTAGGCAAATTAAACTATTATATTCACATCGCTGCTTCTATTGCATAAGCGACTGTACAGTTTTTTTTTCGATCTGAATTTCAAGCTGGCCGCCGTAATTAAAAATAGTTAAAAAATCTTTAAAAAACAGATTTTGAAAAAAGTAATGTAGTATTTATATAACTAGAGTAATATTAGATTACAAATAGTGTCCCTGTGGTTGAAAATGGCCCCGCCTCGATGGTTCAATAAGGGGACTCATGTCATTATTTTTTTTAAATGGAACTGATATCGCCTATTTTCACAGAAGCATTGTTTGGTCAAGGAAGTTCAGATTTGTAAAAATGACTTGGTTCCACTGTCTTAGAGGGTCAGGAGGGGTCCGAAAACGGTAATGAACATCCAAACAGGGAATATAATAATTGTTTATTTTTCAGAACCGGTCAGTCAAATTTGTTCATATTTGGCATAAACTATCCCCATTGTGCAAGGGTTTGAATGAAATTAGGAATAAGGGGCTAACATTTTAGGGTCTCTCTTAGGGGACTTTTGGTGGGTCACAAAAGGGTTGAGATAGCAATTTTCAAAAATATTCTCAACTACCGGTCAGTCAACTGTCTTCATCCCTATAAATGAAGATCTGTAGTGTGTACAAATCAATGGGCTTGTATGATTAGGAGCCTTGTAAGAGAACGCAGGAATACTATGGGAAAACGGAAAATTCTATTTCTTTCATCTATTTTCTACTGTTTTATTTAGTATGAGTTCTGAAACATCTTCTAGTCAGAGCAAGTTAGATTTTGTTGAATTAAAAGGACTGACTGTCCAAAAGGACCCAGGTGGGATCACAAAATGGTTCAAAGTGTAAATTTTCAGAACAGCTTCTACTCAACAATCAGTCAGTTAAATACATTTATATTGGATAAAGATTATTCATATGATTATGAGTTCTAAGTTTGTACAAATCAAGGAGGAGGCACTGGGATATATAGAGGTCCTATATGGGGACTTTGAGATTAACATAGGAAAACTATGGAAAAACGAAACATTCTCATTTTTCCTTCCATTTGTGTAAATATATTGCTAAATTTGAGATCTGAAGCATTGTCTAGTAACAGTGAATTTTATATGGTTAAAAAAATCGGAAACAATTTCAATAATTGGCTAGGGGTTGGGAGAACTTATATAGTTTAAACTCTGAGTTTTATCAACATCCCGTCAGTCAAATTTGTTTATAATTGATATAATGATTGCCCACGGGATTTTAAGATTTTGCGATTCCTGGTGGCCTTGCAAGTTAACTTTGAGTTTTACATACGAATACTATGAAACTGAATAAATGAAAAATTCTCATAAACTTATCCATTTGTTGAATACTTATTTATAGTTATATATCTGAAGCATTGTCTCTAAAAGGACGATATCATTTCAAAAAGGACACAAAAAAGTGTTGAATTTTTTTAACTTTATTCATATATGGTATAATTTGTTTACACCAGCAAGGGATTGCATATTCTACAAAACAAAGGGGCTAGGATATATACAGACCCTTTAATGTGACTTTAACTTTAACATAGAATATTACATGGAAAAGTTTTATTTTCGCATCCATGTGAACAGAAATGCTTTGTCTACTCAAAGCAAATCCTTATAAGTGGGTTATTGATGTTTCAACAAATCAAAATGTATAAAAATCATGTTCGGGGTCTATTCTCATAGATGAATGGTATAGACTTTTAAAGTATTTCCTTTTCATAGTAACAAACTTCTTGTTCAGTAAGGGTGTGGTTAAGACGACCGCCAAAAAGTTTTTTTATTGTGAATTTCCAAAACGTGCTATTGCCACTGTGAGCCAGTATCGTCCACATGCCCTCTTGTTTATGTCTTTTAAAATGAAATCATATTTAAATTTATCACAAAATTAAACTGTTTTGTTATAATTCACCTTAAAAGTAAAGATTCATCTCACCATAGTACTTACTCAAAAACAAAATGTTCCGTCGCAATGTTCATGCAAGTATAACTCTCATACAAAATGTTCCGTCGCAATTTTCATGCAAGGGTAACTCTTATACAAAATGTTCTATGGCAATGTCGTGCAAGTGTAACTCTCATACAAAATTTTCCGTGGCAATTTTTACGCAAGTGTAATTCTCATACAAAAAAATATACCGCGGCGTGGTCTAGTGGCAGAGCGTCCGCCTCGCATGCGGAAGGTCGTGGGTTCAATCCCCGGCCGGGTCATATCAAAGACTTTAAAAATGGTACTAGAAGCTTTTTCGCTTCACACTCAGCATTTAGAGGAGAGTTCTAGGTCTGGTCGGCCCGGTGTCAGTATAATGTGACTGGGTGGGGTATCATACCTTGTGTCTGCGCCATGATACTCCTGTGTGACAGCGCTTAGAATACTGTCTCAAGTAGACACTGTCGCGATATGACTGAAAAATTGTTGAAAGCGACGCTAAACAATATACAACAACAACTCATACAAAATGTTCCTTGACAATTTTCATGCAAGTATAACTCATAGAAAAAAAGATTTCCATGTTTTATAGATTTAAAAATTCAACACATGTTTGGATTTATTCAATAGTCTGGCTGCAAGGTTATGTAAAACATATCTATCAAATAAAGACACGTTTTGTCTAGATAATCTGAGATAATGGGTTGCTGAGTGCCTTTAAAATGTGTAATTCAACTTTGACCTTTATTATTATGTCATCTTGAAAATTGAACTTTCTTTGAAAAGTATAATTCGACTTGGATTCAAAAATTAACTTTACCTATTACATTGAAGATGTTTAATTAATAAACAATACATATGGAATAATTCTTTCATTAAAAAGAAAGGCATTTTATATTTTTTATAAATCATGGTTGAGGCTAGGAATTAAAACAATAAATGATATATATGATTCTAAACACAAAATGTTTAATACTTTTGAAAGATTAAAATAATTGTGCACTAGAAATAACGCAGATTTTTTCAATAATTTCACTACAACCCAAAGCATACCAAAAGATGGAAAGAAATTAATAAAACACATAATATAACAGAATTTGAAATATCTCTAAGTAAGGAAACGCCACTATCCAAACAGAATGTTACATAATATGCAAATTTAGCAAATTAATATTGATTATGAAATAAAACCGCATTTTAAATGGGAAGAAATGTTGGACAGCCTTTACTGGAAACCTATTCATTATTAAACTTTCAAAAGTACCATAGACAATATTTCAATACAAATACAATATAATAAGTTTGTCTACTAACCAGTTTTTATCAAAATGCGTAATGAACAACTTTTGTATGATATTGTGTTATGTCTTACATGGAATAAAAGATATTCATCACAAAAATAATTCGACTTGGATATTCAATTTTGTATTTAACATGTGTACGTCAGCACGGAGAAATATTAATACATCTGGTTGATTTAACATGCATTGAAATACATAATCAAACTGAGTGGATGCAATTTTTTTCGGAATATTTACTTTAGATAAATTTGAGATTGAACTTTGTTTTCTCTTTTATTAACATATAAATCCAGGTCAGCTTGGAGAATGAAGATTTAAATATTTATTGCTCTTTTTCAATATAAAAATCCAGGTCATCTTGGATACTGAATATTTCTTTCTCTTTTTCAATATCAAAATCTAGGTCATCTTGGAGACTGAAATTTTTCTGATGTATACTCAATTCAACTTGGAGACTGATTTTTTTCTGATGTATATTCAATTCAACTTGGAGACTGAAGTTTTTCTGATGTATATTCATTTCAACTTGGAGACTGAATTTGCTTTGAAAATATAACTTGGTCTTAGAGATGGATGTTTTAAAATAAATAATTGAACTTGACGATTAACTCTTTTTAAAATATATATAATTCAATTTAAAGACTGAACTTAAATGCACACATTCAGATAATCTTGAATATGTTTCAAATATACAAGGTAATGTAGACTTCGAGATAATTGCATTTTTATGTATATCTATAAAGATCATCTTGAGGATAAATCTGTCTTTGAAATATAACATTTAACTTGGAAAATTAATTTTCTATAAACTATATACAAATATCTAGCATCTTAGAGACTGAGTTGTGAAGTATTTAATTCTAAATAAAAGTTAGTTAAAAATATAAAATTATTCTGTGTTGTATGTTTGTCTTGTTTTAACCATAAAACAAACTGGATTGTAAATAGTAACCTCTACTAAATCACTTTCCGTCAGTATGTTTGTATACGTTTCGGGCTACGCTGGACACAAATGTTATGATTTAAGTTCTATGTATACATTGTTTGGCAAGATTTCAATGCTTTTCGTACTTTGGTTATTATGTGTTGAAACAGCGCAATGATATCATTTGCAGTTTCAGTTGTCTTATCAAGACAAACCGTGCTTTTGTTTAAAAAAACAAAGTGTTTCACATTAAAGGAAAATAAACTTTCAGCCAGGCTATGAAAGAATAAAAAAATTGTTTAAATAGATTTGAAATTTCTCAATATTGTTATACTTGCTAATGTTTTATTCTGATTAAAGCTTTGTAAAGTTAACTCACAATACATTTAATACGAAAATGTCATATTTTATTTCGTGAACGTTTGCCATTTAAATACATATACTGTATTTCTTTCCAGAACCGATCTAAAGTTGCTTATTTCATTAATGAAAAATATTTTGTACACGTGGTTAAATCAGTCTAAGCAAGAGACCATTTAGTACCAAACAACATGTTGTCTTTATAAAAGTAATTTTAATATTGAACTATTTATAGTTTATGAAGAATTTAAATTGTGTGCGCGACATTGTCGCCTCTAAGACCAATACTTATAAAAAGGGAATTCAATATGTACTTACGAATTTGGCTGGTCTGATTTATAACTGGATGCCACACACAAATAAAATATCTCATAAAAAACGCAATGCTCATTCGCATCTCCTAACCCAACACCAAAATAAACATTTACAACTACATACAAACGCTGTCTAGACAATTTTACAGACATAAACAACAGTACATCCTATTGTTTGTAATACAGTACAGGCATTTCAATATAGTACGAAAGACAACCCTTGCTTGATTCGTTCTTTATTTAAATATAGTATTCATTCTTGTTTACAAAAAACGTATTAATGATCCAATGTGAAATTTTGTCCGATCAACATATTATTTGGATGGTGATGTAGTAGTAAACAAAGACAACATAATCACAACATGATGATGTTAAAGTACATTTTTTACAAATGCAGTAACTACTATAATCGTACATGATACAATAAGATGTTTGTGTGTTGAAAAATTCTAGAAATAAAATACTAGCTATATTCTTAAAGTAATTTATTTATTGACAATTTCAACTGTTACAATCAAACTAAGAAGAATAGATCTTTAAAACGCGATTCTTTACCAAGTCTACATAATTGTTCTTCCAGCACTTCTTACCTTTTGTCTATTTCTCCTTTATTTGAATAACTTCCTACCAAACCTAATCTCTATATTTTCCCTTTTCCTTATTTATATTTGATATAAAATCTATGAAACCTTTCAAACAAGTGTTACATACATGTCACACCAAACTTCGTAACCATAAACAGTAGAGCAATAAACATTCATGTTTCCATAGCAGAATATGAATATAACAAACTTAAGATTGCTTTATTTTCCGCAGTAATCCAATTACTCAATAAAGTCTCTTAATTTTGAGTTGGCAACTTTGATATTCATTGCAATATGATACCGTTATCTGTTTTCGATCACTTCCAATTATTACGAATATCGGACATGCGTATTTCAACTTCCTACACAATTTACCGTATTTACAAATAATATTCACATGGTCATTGAATGAAATGTAAAATATCAAATATAATGCTTCCAATAAGAGTGTCTTATGACAAAGAGACCTGCAAAAATATATATCTCACCATGTTAATTTTTTAGCCAGGCCCGATTATCTCAGTCCGTTATACGTGTGTCTTTCAATCCAGGGGTTGTGAGCTCGATTCCCTATCCGACATGTGTCTCATTGATCATGATATACGCCATTTGTCTCATTATCATTCGTCTCTCACCGCTGATTCAAGAGAGAAAAGAATCAGTTACTTATGGAAATGGGATGTGCTTGAGTAATGGTTAACCTTTCAGGATCCCTGGAAAGAGTGGTTAGGTTAACTGATCGTCTGTTAGCCCTCGATGGCATAAAAAGGGCGCTAAATATTCAATCAATCAATCATAAAACCTTGACATAAGCTAGGTTTGTTTACAAATATCAATTTCAACCACGTCTGCTGCAAATTGATGCAAGGTCAAAGTCAATAAATATTTATACATGCATATGTCAGATTGTAAAGAGGTTCCGGAGGAGTACCCTTCATATAGAACTTTTTATAAAATGAATTTGCTAAATGTAAAATAAAAATAAGTAAAAAGTTTGGTATAAGAAGTGGATAAGAAGAGATATATATATACCGATGCACTAGTACCGATGCACTAGTAATGTTTAATGTTACAAAGAGTAGTTTTAATCGGTACATTCTTTACTATGTCTATTTTTTTTAAATTAGATTTAGATGAAATAAACAACTGTTCAGTGATATGATATTATTGTGGAATGAACTCATTTAGAAATATTCACTCATGTGAAAGGAGAGTTTGGTTTTATCTGCTTTCATTTTCGTTACGTTATCCAGTCAAGTAACCGAATTCTGGTGACACCATTTTGTTGGAAGTTTATTTTGGGTTATGCGTGATAAAACGTATATGGTGAAGGCAATGGTCATGTATTTGTTATCTGTTTTGTAGAAATGTTTTATATTTATAGTTATGCAAACCTTGTATACAAGCATTTAGGGTCCGCATGCGTTTTGCATTGAAATATTTAACGGCGATTCTTAAGTGACCGAAAACTGGTAGCATCATCATACGTGTAATTAAAATATAACATGGTGTAATTACGATTCAGCCTCATTTACTATTTCCGTATCAGAATACCATAAACTTAATGATGATTGACTTTTATCTTTGGTTTCGTGACACAATTTACAGCAATAATTGTAGCACACGTATTTTTAGCGCCAATAATGCCATGCCGCCTGCAGAAACCATAGGAATACCATAAAGAGTTAAACCCAACTCTACATGTTCAATTTCTTCAAGGAGTCCATCCATAAAGCATAAGCACAGGAATGGCGAACTCACACCAACCACCTTGTCTTGTTTCGATATAAAAAACAAGAGGGCCTGAGGACGCTGTGACTCATAGTGACCATAGCACTTTTTGAAATTCCACAGTATTTATTACCCTCTTTGGAGGTCGTCTTAACAACTTATGGATAAATACCTCCACCACACCCATACTGAACAAAAACTTAATTGCTATGAAAAGGAAATACATGTACTTTAAATTCCCATTACATTCATCTGTAAAAAAATATAGTCCCCTGTACATAACCCTTATACAACCTAGCCGCTTAATTTGTCAGAACTTCAATCACCCTCTCTTAGTGATTTGTTATGAGCAGAAATAATTCAGATCTTAAAAAGAAGTTTTTTTGTACATATGAATACAAAATGAAAAAAATAAGTTTTCCCTATAATATTCCTGTGTAAAAGTCACATTATAGGGCCCCACTTTATCTCAGCCCCTTGATACGCAGAATCTTAAATCTTTGCTGATGTAAGGATAATTAATATTAAATATAAATTAGTTTTACTGGAAAGTTATCGAGAGGAAATTTGTGAAAATTCCAAATTTTAGCCTTATTGCCCCATCCACCCCATGGCCCCTTATGAAAATTAAATCCTCTTTATTGAACAAAATCAAATTTATTGTTACTAGACAATGCTTTAGATCTCAAATTGAAAAACATATTTACCCAAAAAAATGAGAATTTTCCATTTTCCCATAGTATTCCATGTAAAACTCAAAGACCCCTTACAGGGCCTCTAAACATCCCAGTGTCGCTTGATTTGTACAAACGTTAAACCATACTCATTGGGATAATCCATATCAAATATGAACATGTTTGACTGACCGGTTGTTGAGAAGAAGATTTTTGAAAAATTTCTATTTTAACCATTTTTTGGCCCACCCTGTCCCCTTATGAAAAGTCAATTCTCCTTATTGAGCAAAATCTTATTCCATATGACTAGATGATACTTTGGAACTCAAACTGAATAATAATTTTGCCTAAATAGTATCCCTATGTAAAATTCTAAGTCCCCTTATAGGGCCCCTATAAATTTTAGCCCCTAAATTCTTATCTGCAATCAAACCCCTACACATAGGGATAATTTATGCCAAATATGAACAAATTTGGCATACAGTTTCTTAAGAAACCGACTTTTGAAGTTGCCATTTTTTATCCTTTTGGGGGGCCCCTCCTGACCCCTTAAGACAGTGAAACCTGAACCTCCTTCACCAAACAACGCTTCTGTGAAGATATAGGCAAATTCATTTCCATTTAAAAAAATATAAATATATTTAATATAATGACAATTGTCCCCTAATTGAACCTTCGGGGCGGGGTCATTTTTATCCCTAGGGACACCATTTCAACAAATCTAACAAAACTATAGTTATCATTACTACATAAACATTTTGAAAATCTGTTCTTCGGTATAGTCTCCTATGCAATATAAACATCTATGTGCAGTTTCAGTTTAATTGGCCTAGTGGTTTCAGAGAAAGTGCTGCTAGCAGACGACGGACAACGCGCCATCGCATAAGCCCTTCTGGTATTTTACCAGTAGAGCTAAAAATGGAGATATATTACGCTTATGAAGTACTTGATTGTCTATTTTTTTATATAAATTTACAAATGATTTCATGGCATACATATTTAATCCGAGCTCGTTTCTTTTTTAAAATGTTCACCAATGTCAAGGTTTGTCAAATGAGGTTTTAACAACAAAGAAACAAACATTATCATCAAGTGTACTATGCGCATTCATGTAATAAAGTACGTCATTATTCAACCATTGGCTTTTTTATACTGAAAAGGGATTTGCACGTTAACAGGACTGGTTTGGTGTCGCAGGTCGCAGAAACATGCAGTACTCTTTAATACATAAAGACGTGTACTTCATGTTTGTTATCACAGACAATCCTCGCTGTAAACTGTTTGATCGTCTTTGTTTCGTAATATTGCATCATACCAAAAACCCACCGACGCAAATGTCATGCGACGTCCTCTCTCCCCCAATCGCTTTCTTGCGTTCTGTACTATTTCATCAGACGAATAGCACCGCTCTGGATACCAGCGGTAAACCCATACACGACTACGCTTAATGTCGATTTGAATCCATTCCTCAACAACGTTTCCTCTTGCGAATAGTGTCTTTTTTAAATAGATCACTTTTATGTCGTCAAATGCTGATGCAACTTCAGTAACGATGCCATAAACTGAACGATTTCGAAAACCGTACCGTCTTTTATTTTTGAACTGTATGACTGATCCAGCATTTAGTTCCTTAATAGCAAACACTTCAGTCATTTGATAGCGCTTATTGCATGCTTTGCCTATGTCTGGAATAAGTAGCACTTCTTCATTCTTATCGGTACCGGATGTACTTCTGACGACACACGGCGATTGTATCACCCTGACCCAATAACAGAAATTGCTAGATCTATTTCCCTTTAATCTATACTTTCTTTCGCCAAGACGATTCTTCGCCCTGTCAACTGAGACATGGTTAGGATATGGTGTGTAACCTTCGAATGTTTTCAAATATATTTCATTATTATCAAAGTCAACGTCCATGTCAGTTTGGCGAATTTTTTTTCTATCGTAGTGGATAAGTGTGATGCGTCCTTTAGATCCGCTGAAGAATGACACGTGTTTTTCAATAACGACAGCGTCGTGGCGAATACATCCATTGGCGCGAAAAAAACTAATTACATGACCTTCTTCAAAATCGCCAAACTGTGTTATCCGTATATAATCCTTTCGCTCACAAATAATACTCATAATGAAGGCTTTATCACTCGGAAACCAGCATCGTTTCACGCTTAAGCTTTTAGCTCTTCGGGTGATTTCTTCTCTCGATGCAATATGGGCTGGATGATATAAGTGTAACTTAACATTCTGTGTATTCATGTCTACCTCAAAGTCGCATTTCGTTACTTCATTTGTGCAATTCAACTTTGCAACACATAATTGACATTGTTTGCTTTTAACTTCGCTTCGTAAAATTGTCAATATAACTCCGACTTTCCCATCAACTTCAATAATTTCTCCCTCCCTTATATCATCAACAGTCCAAACGTTAATGTTTTTTATTTTAAGAGTACTAGGATGTCTTCCTCTTTGATTATTTTTCGTTAACAATTTTGCATTTATATTGTCTTTTCCATCCAATTCTTTGCTATATGAGATTGAAACGGATTCGTTTTTATGATGTGGGAGATCTAATATGACCTTTGTCCAAAAGCATAGATGACTAGATCTGTTTGAAATACAGTTATATCTTTGTTCTCCAAGCCTGCTCTCGGCCTTATCGAGCGTTACGTCGCTAGTAAAACAAGTGTGTATTGAGAAATCCCTGATAGTGACAAACTGATTACAACGAAATTCCTCTTTCACGACCTCGCTTTTCGATAAAAAATTCACTTTGTAATGTATCACAGTCAGTTTCCATTGGTTGCTTTCTGTTTCCCAGTTCTTATCATATACAATGCAATCATGATTAAGTTGAGGTAACCGAATAACATCACTTTTTTCAACAGCCGATACATGAATACGTTTGGATTTGCCTTTGAATGAAGAGTGTATTGTTTGGCATACATTTGGAACTAACATAATGATAAAGCAAATCAGCAACGGCAAAATAATTAGTCCAAATTTTCTGGTAGCCTGAGCGAAACAAAACTCGAGAGTTATTGCGAGACAAGTTGTCTCTGTCAGTACTAAAGCGACAAATTTGATCCATATTTTGAACATTGTCAATTTGAAGCAACTTCTGCAGATGGATCGTTGGTCAGAATATTTCCAACTCAAATGTTTTGTTTCAAAGATACAAATCGCAAAAACCAACAAAAGAAGATGCCAAATATACCACGAACAACAGGTTATAAGACACAGATAACCAATATTCAAACAAACAGACCTCGCATTTCGTACTTGTCTACTGGCTCGTACACCAGCAATACACTCATAAGCAAACATTTCACAATTCTTTGTTAAAAGATTGTATTTTTCCTTTTTCGTTATATGCTCTTTAGCCTTTTTGATTATCTGCTCTGGCTTGTCATTTTGACCGCTATACAAACTTTTCTCTTTGCACACCTCATCTACAAAGAGATCAAGCTGTATGTTCGTTTCCCGTTTTTCAACATTAGCGTTAAATGGATGTGAATAAAAATGGAAACAGTGCACAATTGCTCGAAACGGATTTCCATTTATCAGTGCGACTTTGTCAACAATTGCATGATGTGTATATAAATGTAAAAGTCGGTTCAATATGTTACAGCATGTATGTTCGCCGGGAAAGGAAATGTGATCTCCTTGCTTCAGCTGATGAAAACTTGTGATGCGGGTTTTATTTACACAATATGTACACCATACGTTGCGGGTTTTGTTTTTACTGCCACTTTTCTCATTTACACGTGTATCAGTATTTGGTCTAATTGTTTCTCGACAAAATGCCAATTCATTAAGCCATGTCAAGTATATAATGTACCATAGACGTTCGCATGTCACTCTCAAATAGCCAAACATTGTGACAAAAACAGAAACTACCATTGTTGTAACTTGCATGTTTCTTATCGTTTGTTAAGAAGCTGATATTTTGTTTCTTCAGTTCACTTTCTTTCCGTCCTTTATTAGCGTTTTCTTTTGTGTGTTCACATTCTTGTGTTAATACTAGATAATTTCCAAGTCTTGTTTGATATGGAAGGTTGGCATTTAATTCGTTTATTCTGTTCGTTCCGGAAAACTACTGAAATATAGTACAAAACATTTTTGATTAAAACAGTTATTTTACATAAATGTAAAATAATAAAGAAACACGCAATACAATTGACGTTCATTGGTGAAGGTACACAATCAATTATTTTGTCATTTCATTATGTATTTATGAATTTATATATATTGTATGTCAACGGAATGAATGAATAATCCACGTACGCATTATGTTAGCGAATGTTTATACATTATGTTTGTGGAAAGTGTCATTTTGAAAACAACTTTAATTTAGGTAACAACAAAGTCAATACATTTGTTCTGTAAAGTTTCGGTATTTTCAGCTAAGTATTTTCAACTCTAGCTAACAAACTAAAAGGAATTAAGGGCCCTACCTTCACTTTGGGGGAATGGGGGCCATGAGGAGAGAAAATTGGCTTTGTTTTCAATAAGTAAATATACCTGTAGTAAGCCCGAAAACCCATGATACATGCATAACAGCATTACCAGCCGCATGTTTCCTTAGTTTCTTTAACCAGAAAAATTCATATAATAACAATAACAAAAAATTAGGGTGAATTTCATAAAAATGGGATGAGGAGTACATTCAAGGGCAGGGGGTAATGAAGCCTAATATTGACCGAGTCAAACGGAGGCCCTGAAATCAATCTAATCCGAATCTAACCTTTTGTCCCTCTTATATGAGAACAATCAATGAAAGTAACCCGCAGTCCGGAAACCAAAAGGGGTCAAGATATTGAAGGACTCGATGAGTTTTAAAAAAACACTAGTGTAATTACGCTACTAGTTTTAATTAAAGCACTAACGTACTGATGGGGCTGGAGCATATACGATGTAAAATGTCGCTGATGTTTTTGTTGTTTTTTTTTCAATATACAAACCGGTCAGTTTGAACACGTTGAAGTAAAATAATCCCAATTACCATTGATTCTAGTACAGATAACAAACTATACATGTTCTTTGCCAAAGGAAGACACTATTTTCGAAAATGTCAGAAACAGTAACTGAGAGTGTATTTGTCTGCTATATAATAAGGATGTTAATAACTCTTAAATTTTGCAAAAGTCCAACTCAAATATATTTGTTCAGCTCAATGATATGAGATTTGTACATACAAATACAAGTCCGTGATATTTTCAGAAATGCCAAGCTTTCCATCATTTATGAATTTTCAAAGAGCTCTGAATCTAGCACATTCAAATTCCACTTTGAGTATATTCATTTATCATTTTCTTTATCGATTTCTCTAAAGAAACAGTAAAACATTACATTATAACACAAAAGTAGAAATGTGTCTGTCGACATTAATAGTTATTTCTTAAACTTATATTTTCCATGGCTCTAAAACGAACCCCGTAAACGGGATCGTTGTAGCCAAACATGTTAAGGCGCCGACCTTTAGACACATCTGGATATTTGCGTATTTTTGTTGAGGAAAATATAACATACATGCTTTAACTTTAATATGTTTAAGTGGAAATATTGAACAGTTCCAAATAATTGTAAAGATAAGAAATATTTATGAATTACCAAAAACTAGAACTGACATCGATCAATCTTGAATTATTTTCAGGAATGTAAGTAGACAATCTTTAGTCTATTTTTAAAAAATTTGGAAAAAACTCGCCAGTCACGTGATCCCCCTTAGTAATCTCTTTTTGTAGAACGAGTATTGATTGCCGATTAATCCGATAATTACTGTGTTGATTGTTCATTGTGATAAGGGGGAGATTTAGAAAAGTTCTCTTCCCCGTACAAATGTTTTAAATGATAGAAAATAGCCAAAGTCAGACTCCCATATCAAGGACTTATATAAGCCATTGCCGAAATATATGTGCGCTAAGTGATAGTTATATACTCCGTGACCTAGATTTGAAACTATTAATTGGTATTGCTTAATGGCACTGAATTGATATGATATAGAAATGGTAATATTTGTCTGCGGGGTTAAACATAACTTTACGTTGTGTGTGTTATAAAACATGTAGCTACGCCTCATGTATATTGGAGTTACGCGAAATTACTTTTTTGGAAATGTGGGGGAGGCGGGGTTTATGAGTGGTTATTAGGTTTTCAAACGAAATTGTAAAACTGGTACACGTATTCATACGCTTAACTATTAGTTTAGTAGTGATAAATGCTGATTATTATCACTGAATAAATACGTAAATTTATACAATTGTATATAATTCTTTACATGATAGGTTAACCAAAACTGCACGTTATGCATATTCAATTCATGTTATCGTTGAAGATCGCAGAACTACTTTATGTTTGGGTAGGGAGGGACTTTTGGCGCGGTTATTAGGTTTATAGTAAGGAAACGTGATTAAGAAATCATTTTAGCTCTGAGCGCGGTCGCTAAAGCATCTCCCCCAAAAACAAAATGGAAATAATTTCTTAAGTAATATTTAGAGAATATCACCATATGATTATATTTATACGTGTTCATGTATTTGTATATTGTTTTGACGGGTTAATATATAGGTTAAAATAAAGATGAGCATTACTGTGAGCCTTTAATACATTGGTAGGTGAATTTATAGGAAGGGACATGTACAAGAGTTCTACATAATCACATATCAAGTTTTTTGGATTTGTTTAATTTCCTATCAACGCTTTTAAGAGGTAATAAAAGTGCGTTCACCCACTGAAACAAAAGTTTCTGTAGTTATGTCCTATTAAAGCGAATAATAAAACCATTGATTTTCCCATGTCCAAAAAATGCTCAATATCAATTTCATCTAATACATTTATATATAGCAAGTATATTGTTGAAACTGTTTAATAAACAATTTAAACTTGACGTTTTCAAACACGTCATCTGCGGAACAAGTATGCATTTTTCCATCGTGATATTATGAATGATCTTACTCATTTTATCTCGGTCGACACCGGGTCACGTCAGAACAACTGAAATATAGCATAGAGTTTACTCCTTCATTTGATATATGTGTTAAGTATGTCTAAAGATGTTTACGGTGATAAGCAAACGTACACCGCGGTGGCCAAATTGCTAAACGTCTGACTTGAGTAAAACAAATATAAAACAAAATTATGAAAATGGTTGTTTAACATTGTAGCGTTGTTTCATGGGATAACAGACGATCCACTCTTTTCTGGAAGGTAACAGGTACTCAGGAAAACCTTTCTCTGCAAGTGACTAATATTTTTATAAACGTTATGAAGAGATAGCTACTAAGCTGCACTATTGTACATCAATCATCACGGAGACTGTGTCCAGGTGGAAAAACGAGCTCACGACTCGTGAATTGATAGTCAGACGCTCTACATACTGAGCTAACCAAGCACCGTGCTTGAGACCTCTACCCAATACTAGGACATGCTACTGGCACGTGTCGGTGAAATATTACATCTGTGTGTCCGCCTTGCAGTAGTGTTTCTATGGCACGTGGCGGTGAAATATTACATCTGTGTATCCTCCCTGCAGTAGTGTTTCTATGGCACATGGCGGTGAAATATTACATCTGTGTGTTCTCCCTGCAGTAGTTTTTCTATGGCACATGGCGGTAAATATTACATCTTGTGTGTCCTCTCTGCAGTAGTGTTTCTATGGCACATGTTGGTGAAATATTACATCTGTGTGTCCTCCCTGCAGTAGTGTTTCTATGGCACATGGCGGTAAAATATTACATCTGTGTGTCCTCCCTGCAGTAATGTTTCTATGGCACGTGTCGGTGAAATATTACATCTGTGTTTCCTCCCTGCAGAAGTGTTTCTATGGCACGTGTCGGTGAAATATTACATCTGTGTGTCCTCCCTGCAGTAGTGTTTCTATGGCACGTGTCGGTGAAATATTACATCTGTGTGTCCTCCCTGCAGTAGTGTTTCTATGGCACATGGCGGTAAAATATTACATCTGTGTGTCCTCCCTGCAGTAATGTTTCTATGGCACGTGTCGGTGAAATATTTCATCTGTGTTTCCTCCCTGCAGAAGTGTTTCTATGGCACGAGTCGGTAAAATATTACATCTGTGTGTCTTCCCTGCAGTAGTGTTTCTATGGTACGTGTCGGTGAAATATTATATCTGTGTGTCCTCCCTGCAGTAGTGATTCTATGGCACGTGTCGGTGAAATATTACATCTGTGTGTCCTCCCTGCAGTAGTGTTTCTATGGGACATTTCGGTGAAATATAACATCTGTGTGTCCTCCCTGCAGTAGTGTTTCTATGGCACGTGTCGGTGAAATATTACATCTGTGTGTCCTCCCTGCAGTAGTGTTTCTATTGCACATGGCGGTAAAATATTACATCTGTGTGTCCTCCCTGCAGTAGTGTTTTTATGGCACATGGCGGTAAAATACTACATCTGTGTGTCCTCTCTGCAGTAGTGTTTCTATTTCACGAGTCGGTAAAACATTACATCTGTGTGTCCTCCCTGCAGTAGTGTTTCTATGGCACGTGTCGGTGAAATATTACATCTGTGTCTCCTCTCTGCAGTAGTGTTTCTATGGGACGTGTCGGTAAAATATTACATCTGTGTGTCCTCCCTGCAGTAGTGTTTCTATGGCACGTGTCGGTGAAATATTACATCTGTGTGTCTTCCCTGCAGTAGTGTTTCTATGGCACATGGCGGTAAAATATTACATCTGTGTGTCCTCTCTGCAGTAGTGTTTTTGTATGGCACATGGCGGTAAAATATTACATCTGTGTGTCCTCCCTGCAGTAGTGTTTCTATGGCACGAGTCGGTAAAATATTACAACTGTGTGTCCTCCCTGCAGTAGTGTTTCTATGGCACATGGCGGTAAAATATTACATCTGTGTGTCCTCTCTGCAGTAGTGTTTCTATGGCACGTGTCGGTGAAATATTACATCTTTGTGTCCTTCCTGCAGTAGTGTTGCTATGGCACGTGTCGGTGAAATATTACATCTTTGTGTCCTCCCTGCAGTAGTGTTGCTATGGCACGTGTCGGTGAAATATTACATCTGTGTGTCCTCCCTGCAGTAGTGTTTGTATGGCACGTGTCGGTGAAATATTACATCTGTGTGTCCTCCCTGCAGTAGTGTTTCTATGGCACGTGTCGGTGAAATATTACATCTGTGTGTCCTCTCTGCAGTAGTGTTTCTATAGCACGTGTCGGTGAAATATTACATCTGTGTGTCCTCTCTGCAGTAGTGTTTCTATGGCACGTGTCGGTGAAATATTACATCTGTGTGTCCTCCCTGCAGTAGTGTTTCTATGGCACGTGTCGGTGAAATATTACATCTGTGTGTCCTCCCTGCAGTAGTGTTTCTATGGCACGTGTCGGTGAAATATTACATCTGTGTGTCCTCTCTGCAGTAGTGTTTCTATGGCATGTGTCGGTGAAATATTACATCTGTGTGTCCTCTCTGCAGTAGTGTTTCTATGGCACGTGTCGGTGAAATATTACATCTGTGTGTCCTCCCTGCAGTAGTGTTTCTATGGGACAACGTCGCTACTAATGTGAAATATTGCTGAAAGCGACATCCGCACTTCAGAGCAAACTTTTCATTTGACAGAAAATCAATGAATAACCTTGATCAGAATGCATTGTGTATGGTTTACATATATTGTGAATATACACACCACCTTGTACAAGTATGTGTAATCACCTGTGATGTGTTCTGCGTGCTGCACTATGAAGGGTGGTGAATAGATACCGTACGAGGCGACATATTGAGATAAACCTGCTGTTTTACAACTATCAAAGATTTGTTAAAGTATAAGTTTATAACTGATCATTCAATCCATACATGGAGAGTTATTTAATTCTGAAATATGCATTTATTTTGGCGTCGCGACATATACAGATGTATATGTAACTATTTTGTGTTTGAACGTCATAAAAAAAGTAAGATTAGTCCTTCGTCTTTCCGCAAGTAACTGACAAACGTTTCCGCATTTTCTTGGACTGAGTTCGAACTCTCTACCTCATTGTTGAGAGTTAAGTGGTAATTAGACCACAGTGCATTGGACCGATGAGAGGTAAGTAGTAATAAGACGACAGCGCATTGGACCGTTGAGAGGAAAGTGTTAATTAGATGACAGCGCATTGGACCGTTGAGAAGTAAGTCGCGATTAGACGACAGTGCCTTGGACCATTGAGAGGTAAGTGGTAATTAGACGACAGTGCAGTGGACCGTTGAGAAGTAAGTTGTAATAAGACGACAGCGCCTTAGACCGTTGAGAGGGAAGTGGAAATAAGACGACAGTGCCTTGGACCGTTGAGAGGTAAGTGGCAATTAGACGACAGCGCATTGGACCATTGAGAGGTAAGTGGTAATAAGACAACAGTGTCTTGGACCGTTGAGAGGTAAGTGGCGATTAGACTTCAGCGCATTGGACCGTTAGAGGTTAGTGGTAATTAGACGACAGCTCATTGAACTGTTGAGAGGTAAGTGGTAATTAGACGACAGTGCCTTGGACCGTTGAGAGGTAAGTTTTAATTAGACTACAGCGACTTGGACCGTTGAGAGGTAAGTGGTAATTAGATGACAGTACCTTGGACCGCTGAGAGGTAAGTGGTAAATAGACCACAGCGCCTTGGACCGTTGAGAGGTAAGTGGTAATTAGAAGACAGTACCTTGGACCGTTGAGAGGTAAGTGGTAATTAGACCACAGCGCCTTGGACCGTTGAGAGGTAAGTGGTAATTAGACCACGGTG
Source organism: Panopea generosa (assembly GCA_029582155.1). Lineage (NCBI taxonomy): Eukaryota > Metazoa > Mollusca > Bivalvia > Adapedonta > Hiatellidae > Panopea > Panopea generosa. The sequence goes on from CM055905.1 coordinate 51,568,683, forward strand.
CATTGGATCGTTGAGAGGAAAGTGGTAATTAGACCACAGCGCCTTGGACCATTGAGAGGTAAGTGGTAATTAGACGACAGCGCATTGGACCGTTGAGAGGAAAGTGGTAATTAGACCAAAGCTCATTGGACGGTTGAGAGGTCAGTGGTAATTAGAGCACAGCGCATTGGACCATTGAGAAGTAAGTGGTAATTATATGACAGCGCATTGGACCTTTGAGAGGTAAGTGGTAATTAGACCACAGCGTATTGGACCGTTGAGAGGTAAGTGGTAATTAGACCAAAGTACCTTGGACCGTTGAGAAGTAAGTGGTTTTAAGATGACAGCGCCATGGACCGTTGAGAGGTAAGTGGTAATTAGACGACAGCGCATTGGACCATTGAGAAGTAAGTGGTAATTAGACCACAGCGCATTGGCCTGTTGAGAAGTATGTGGTAATTAGACAACAGCTCCTTGGACCGTTGAGAGGAAAGAGGTAATTAGACAACAGTGCCTTGGACCGTTGAGTGGAAAGTGGTAATTAGACGACAGCGCCTTGGACCGTTGAGAGGTAAGTGGTAATTAGACAACATCGCATTAACCGTTGAGATGTAAGTGGTAATTAGACCACAGCGCCTTGGAATATTGAGAGGTAAGTGGTAATTAGACCACAGCACATTGGACCGTTGAGAGGTAAGTGGTAATTAGACGACAGCGCATTGGACCGTTGAGAAGTAAGTGGTAATTAGACGACAGCGCATTGGACCGTTGAGAGGTAAGTTGTAATTAGACCACAGCACATTGGACCGTTGAGAGGTAAGTTGTAATTAGACCACAGCACATTGGACCGTTGAGAGGTAAGTGGTAATAAGACCACAGCGCATTGGACCGTTGAGAGGTAAGTGGTAATTAGACGACAGTGCATTGGACCGTTGAGAAGTAAGTGGTAATTAGACTACAGCGTATTGGACCGTTGAGAAGTAAGTGGTAATTAGACCACAGCACCTTGGACCGTTGAGAGGAAAGTGGTAATTAGACCAAAGCGCATTGGACCATTGAGAAGTAAGTTGTAATTAGACCACAGCGCATTGGACCGTTGAGAGGTAAGTGGTAATTAGACCAAAGTGCATTGGACCGTTGAGAGGTAAGTGGCTTATACCACAGCGCATTGGACCGTTGAGAAGTAAGTGGTAATTAGACGACAGCGCATTGGACCATTGAGAGGTCAGTGGTACATGTAATTAGACCACAGCGCCTTGGACCGTTGAGAGGTAAGTGGTAATTAGACCACAGTGCATTGGACCGTTGAGAGGTAAGTGGTAATTAGACCACAGCACCTTGGACCGTTGAGAGGAAAGTGGTAATTAGACCAAAGTGCATTGTACCATTGAGAAGTAATTTGTAATTAGACCACAGCGCATTGGACCGTTGAGAGGTAAGTGGTAATTAGACTAAAGTGCATTGGACCGTTGAGAGGTAAGTGGCTTATACCACAGCGCATTGGACCGTTGAGAAGTAAGTGGTAATTAGACGACAGCGCATTGGACCATTGAGAGGTCAGTGGTAATTAGACGACAGTACCTTGGACAGTTGAGAGGTAAGTGGTTATTAGTCCACAGCGCCTTGGACCGTTGAGAGGTAAGTGGTAATTAGACGAAAAAGCATTGGACCGTTGAGAGGAAAGTGGTAATTAGACGACAGCGCATTGGACCATTGAGAGGTCAGTGGTAATTAGACGACAGTACCTTGGACAGTTGAGAGGTAAGTGGTTATTAGTCCACAGCGCCTTGGACCGTTGAGAGGAAAGTGGTAATTAGACCACAGCGCATTGGACCATTGAGAGGTAAGTGGTAAATAGACCACAGCACATTGGACTGTTGAGAAGTAAGTGGTAATTAAACCACAGCACATTGGACCATTGAGAGGTAAGTGGTAATTAGACCACAGCACATTGGACCGTTGAGAGGTAAGTGGTAATTAGACAACATTACCTTGGACCATTGAGAGGTATGTCGTAATTAGACCACAGTGACCTGGACCGTTGACAGGTAAGTGGTAATTAGACCACAGTGCATTGGACCGCTGAGAGGTAAGTGGTTATTAGACGACAGCGCCTTAGACCGTTGAGAGGGAAGTGGAAATAAGACGACAGTGCCTTGGACCGTTGAGAGGTAAGTGGCAATTAGACGACAGCGCATTGGACCATTGAGAGGTAAGTGGTAATAAGACAACAGTGTCTTGGACCGTTGAGAGGTAAGTGGCGATTAGACGACAGCGCATTGGACCGTTAGTGGTAAGTGGTAATTAGACGACAGCTCATTGAACTGTTGAGAGGTAAGTGGTAATTAGACGACAGTGCCTTGGACCGTTGAGAGGTAAGTTTTAATTAGACTACAGCGACTTGGACCGTTGAGAGGTAAGTGGTAATTAGATGACAGTACCTTGGACCGCTGAAAGGTAAGTGGTAAATAGACCACAGCGCCTTGGACCGTTGAGAGGTAAGTGGTAATTAGAAGACAGTACCTTGGACCGTTGAGAGGTAAGTGGTAATTAGACCACAGCGCCTTGGACCGTTGAGAGGTAAGTGGTAATTAGACCACGGTGCATTGGATCGTTGAGAGGAAAGTGGTAATTAGACCACAGCGCCTTGGACCATTGAGAGGTAAGTGGTAATTAGACGACAGCGCATTGGACCGTTGAGAGGAAAGTGGTAATTAGACCAAAGCTCATTGGACGGTTGAGAGGTCAGTGGTAATTAGAGCAAAGCACATTGGACCATTGAGAAGTAAGTGGTAATTATATGACAGCGCATTGGACCTTTGAGAGGTAAGTGGTAATTAGACCACAGCGTATTGGACCGTTGAGAAGTAAGTGGTAATTAGACCAAAGTACCTTGGACCGTTGAGAGGTAAGTGGTTTTAAGATGACAGCGCCTTGGACCGTTGAGAGGTAAGTGGTAATTAGACGACAGCGCATTGGACCATTGAGAAGTAAGTGGTAATTAGACCACAGCGCATTGGCCTGTTGAGAAGTATATGGTAATTAGACAACAGCTCCTTGGACCGTTGAGAGGAAAGAGGTAATTAGACAACAGTGCCTTGGACCGTTGAGTGGAAAGTGGTAATTAGACGACAGCGCCTTGTAGCGTTGAGAGGTAAGTGGTAATTAGACAACATCGCATTAACCGTTGAGAGGTAAGTGGTAATTAGACCAGAGCGCCTTGGAACATTGAGAGGTAAGTGGTAATTAGACCACAGCACATTGGACCGTTGAGAGGTAAGTGGTAATTAGACGACAGCGCATTGGACCGTTGAGAAGTAAGTGGTAATTAGACGACAGCGCATTGGACCGTTGAGAGGTAAGTTGTAATTAGACCACAGCACATTGGACCGTTGAGAAGTAAGTGGTAATTAGACCACAGCGCATTGGACCGTTGAGAGGTAAGTGGTAATTAGACGACAGTGCATTGGACCGTTGAGAAGTAAGTGGTAATTAGACTACAGCGTATTGGACCGTTGAGAAGTAAGTGGTAATTAGACCACAGCACCTTGGACCGTTGAGAGGAAAGTGGTAAGTAGACCAAAGCGCATTGGACCATTGAGAAGTAAGTTGTAATTAGACCACAGCGCATTGGACCGTTGAGAGGTAAGTGGTAATTAGACCAAAGTGCATTGGACCGTTGAGAGGTAAGTGGCTTATACCACAGCGCATTGGACCGTTGAGAAGTAAGTGGTAATTAGACGACAGCGCATTGGACCATTGAGAGGTCAGTGGTAATTAGACCACAGTGCATTGGATCGTTGACAGGTAAGTGGTAATTAGACCACAGTGCATTGGACCGTTGAGAGGTAAGTGGTTATTAGACGACAGCGCATTGGACCGTTGAGAAGTAAGTGTTAATAAGATGACAGTGCATTGGACCGTTGAAAGGTAAGTGGTAATTAAACAACAGCGCATTGGACCGTTGAGAGATAAGTGGTAATTAGACCACAGCGCGTTGGACCGTTGAGAAGTAAGTGGTAATTAGACCACAGTGCATTGGATCATTTAGAGGTAAGTGGTAATTTGACCACAGCGCATTGGACCATTGAGAAGTAAGTGGTAATTAGACCACAGCGCATTGGACCGTTGAGAGGTAAGTGGTAATTAGACCACAGCGCATTGGACCGTTGAGGGTAAGTGGTAATTAGACCACAGCACATTGGACTGTTGAGAAGTAAGTGGTAATTAGACGACAGTGCATTGGACCGTTGAGAAGTAAGTGGTAATTAGACCACAGCGCATTGGACAGTTGAGAGGAAAGTGGTAATAAGACTACATCGCATTGGACCATTGCGAGGTAAGTAGTAATTAGACGACAGTTTCTTTGTCCGTTGAGAGGTAAGTGGTAATTAGACGACAGCGCATTGGACCGTTGAGAGGTCATTGGTAATTAGAACATGGAGTACTCCGCCAATTGTGATTAAATATATAAATACTAACAAATATGTATTGAAACATAATCGATGATTAAAGGAGATGTAGATCTATTTACTTAGATATAAGTATGATATTAAAGGATGTATTGAAACATAAGACATGCAAATTTAGACATAATAAGTATAAATATAAAACTATATCGTTCCATTGGTGCAATAAGGTACGAAGTGTATATGAAACAAGAAGGCACTTGGTACCATTTTGCACCAATAGGGCGATATTAAAATGAGCAGTACAATACTCCGTTACGAACCATTGCAAATGAAAACACTTACGAAAATGTCAATGAATGATTTCTTTTATAAAAAGTAGTCTCTTTCGTAAATGTTTGTCACATAAACAAACCGAAAGTAAATTTCGCTGAACATGTATAAGAGAAGGAAAAAATGAAATAAAATAAATTACATAAAGCTAAACTAAACAATATGTAGAATTGTATTTGTAAGAGCATTTTGTTTAGTAAATAAATATAATAAATGTGTTAAAACATTAATACCTGTTTCGTATCCCATAACTTCTTCCGTATCGATCGTATTTACAAATATGGCACTGTTCCAATTTAATTTAATGGTGGCAGGTACTACGCACTGCTTAAGAATTGCATAAGCAAATATTAACAGGTAAAATATATCAGTTATACTATACAGCCCTATGAGATATGTTTATTCGTTCTTCCTACCATATCTATAAATTCGGTTATATCATTGAAATAAAATGCTTGATATCTAATTTGAGGTTAAGATTAAAGACGCACCTGCCACTAATAATAAAACCAGTTAACCATGGTGATATAAAACTGCTGAACCATGGTGATAAAAAAACAGTGTACCATGATGATATCAAACCGCTAGACCATAGTGATATAAAATTGCTGAACCATGGTGATATCAAACCGCTAGACCATAGTGATATAAAACTGCTGAAACATAGTGATATAAAACTGAACCATGGTGATATAAAACCTATAGACCATAGTGATATAAAATTGCTGAACCATGGTGATATAAAACTGAACCATGGTGATATAAAACTGATAGACCATAGTGATATAAAATTGCTGAACCATGGTGATATAAAACCGTTTGGCCGTGGTGATATAGAACCGATATACCATGGTGATATAAAATTGCTGAACCATGGTGATATAAAACCGTTTGGCCATGGTGATATAGAACCGATAGACCATGATGATATAAAACTGCTGAACCATTGCCATATATAAAACCAGTGTACCATAGTGATATAGAACCGTTAGATCATGGTGATAGAAAACTGCTGAACCATGGTGATATAAAGCCGTTAGACCATGGTGACATAAAACCGTTGGACCGTGGTGATATAAAACCGTTAGACCATGATGATATAAAACCGCTAGGCCATGGTGATATAAAACCGCTATACCACGGTGATATAAAACCGCCAGACCATGGTGATATAAAACCGCTAGACTATGGTGATATAAAACCGTTAGACCATGGTGATATGAAACTGCTGAACCATGGTGATATAAAACTGCTAGACCATGGTGATATAAAACCGTTGAGCCATGGTGATATAAAACTGTTGGGCCATGTTGATATAAAACCGTTAGACCATGGTGATATAAAACCGCTGGACCATGGTGATATAAAAAAAACGCTAGACCATGGTGATATAAAACCGCTAGACCATGGTGATATAAAACAGCTGGACCATGGTGATATAAAACCGCTGGACCATGGTGATATAGAACCGCTGGACCATGGTAATATAAAAAAAACGCTAGACCATAGTGATATAAAACCGCTAGTCTATGGTGATATAAAACAGCTGGACCATGGTGATATAAAACCGCTGGACCATGGTGATATAAAACCGCTAGACCATGGTGTTATAAAATCGTTGGGCGACGGTGATATAAAACCGTTGGACCATGATGATATAAAACAGCTGGACCATGGTGATATAAAACCGCTAGACCATGGTGATATAAAACCGCTTGACCATGGTGATAAAAAAAAACGCTAGACCATGGTAATATAAAACCGTCGGGCCATGGTGATATAAAACCGTTGGGCCATGGTGATATAAAACCGCAAGGCCATGGTGATATAAAACAGCTGGACCATGGTGATATAAAACCGCTGGACCATGGTGATATAAAACCGCTGGACCATGGTGTTATAAAATCGTTGGGCCATGGTGATATAAAACCGTTGGGCCATGGTGATATAAAACAGCTGGACCATGGTGATATAAAACCGCTAGACCATGGTGATATAAAACCGTTGGGCCATAGTGATATAAAACTTATGGGCCATTATTATATAAAACCGTTGGGCCATGGTGATATAAAACCGTTGGGCCATGATTATATAAAACCGTTGGACCATTGTGATATAAAGCCTTTAGACCATGGTGACATAAAACCGTTGGACCGTGGTGATATAAAACAGCTAGACCATGATGATATAAAATCGCTAGGCCATGGTGATATAAAACCGCTATACCACGGTGATATAAAACCGCCAGACCATGGTCATATAAAACCGCTAGACCATGGTGATATAAAACCGTTAGACCATGTTGATATGAAACTGCTGAACCATGGTGATATAAAACTGCTAGACCATGGTGATATAAAACTGTTGAGCCATGGTGATATAAAACTGTTGGGCCATGGTGATATAAAACCGTTAGACCATGGTGATATAAAACCGCTGGACCATGGTGATATAAAAAACCCGCTAGACCATGGTGATATAAAACCGCTAGACCATGGTGATATAAAACAGCTGGACCATTGTGATATAAAACAGCTGGACCATGGTGATATAGAACCGCTGGACTATGGTAATATAAAAAAAACGCTAGACCATAGTGATATAAAACCGTTAGACCATGGTGATATAAAACAGCTGGACCATGGTGATATTAAACCGCTGGATCATGGTGATATAAAACCGCTAGACCATGGTGTTATAAAATCGTTGGGCGACGGTGATATAAAACCGTTGGACCATGATGATATAAAACCGCTGGACCATGGTGATATAAAACCGCTAGACCATGGTGATATAAAACAGCTGGACCATAGTGATATAAAACCGCTAGACTATGGTGATATAAAACCGCTTGACAAAAGCATTGAATTTAAAAAAAAACAACCTGGTCAAGGTATATTTTTTTTTTCTTTATAATTGCATATCTTGAACCAATGAAGAATTTCAGACACATGCTGCAGAATTTAATTTTTCACTCTGTTTCGGACATAAATGTTACAATGGAGCCCTATGGGAAATGTAATAGTGGTGTGAGACGTATAAAACCACTAGACCATGGTGATATAAAACCGTTAGACCATGGTGATATAAAACCGTTGGGCCGTGATGATATAAAACCGCTAGACCATGGTGATATAAAACTGCTGAACTATGGTGATATTAAACCGTTAGACCATGTTAATATAAAACTGCTGAACCATAGTGATATAAAACCGCTGGACCATGATGATATAAAACCGCTGGACCATGGTGATATAAAACCGCTGGACCATGGTGATATAAAACCGCTGGACCATAGTGATATTAAACCGATGAAATATGGTGATATAAAACCACTAGACTATGGTGATATAAAGCCGTAGAGTATATTACATATTTCATATATCTAGTGTCATATTACATATGCATATACTTAGTGTTATAGAGTTCGGTGTACCATTGTTAATGCAAACATCAAATCTGGAACTCCATTGAAAATATCAGATTTTTTTGTAGTCTCGAACATGTAGCATTGTAAACGATCCTTTAATAATCCTATATTTGTTATAATAACTACCCTGACCATTATGATTGTATTTTGTGAAGACTTAACATGCACTAAGAAATCAAATAAAAAAAAATGAGGTTAAAACCTCCATAAACCGGACTTTTTGTTCGGTCCATAGATTGTCCGGTTAACGGTGTTATATTGTAATAGTAACCAGAGATGAAACAGAATAATTCCTAAAATAATAGTACAACCCGTGACGGACATGTATCAGTAAAAAAAATATAGCTCATTTAAGGTTATTGTTTATAGATGCAACATCTCAAGCGGGGTGGTAGTGTAATGGATAGAGTGTTGGCCGCTCAAGCCAGAGGTTGCGGGTTCGATCTCCCTCTCAACCAGATGCCTCTCATAAAACAACACTCAGTACTGGTTTTACTAAAAAAGCGGGTTCATATAAGCTCTGAACTTTCATCGCAATCGAACTAAAATAAATAGAAATTAAACATGTAGGTGGTTAAAATAAAGGAAAAATCAAATTATGTACAGTAAATATACAGTATTATAAACAAGACTACCCAGCAACCTTAAATAGAGTTTATTTTTACATCCTTGTAATGTTATGTATTTATATGCATGTCAGTATGTCACTTAAAGTTGTTATCTCTGTTTGTTTACATATGGTTTTAAACTATCTTAAAGCCCCTGTCTTTATATTGTACTGTTATTATTACATGGCCAGTACAATATTCTGATGCATCGTATAAGTATTGATTGTACGTTACCAGTAATACGACTAGTACCAGTTAGTTATATGTTTTATTGGAGTTTAACACCATTTTAAACACATGAACAGCTGTAAAATATATGACATTCAGGTCGTGTTGGTTCGATACGACCTAAGATTGAATCTTGGTAGAGCCGATTCCTTCCACAAATAAATGGCAGACCGGCTTTTACACATAACGCAATTAATCTACGATTGGCTCAAGTCCATTACCTTGAGTGATTGGAGGACGGTGCTTTAATGGCGGAGGACCATTTCTGGCATTTTTACAGTCGTTTCAACAGTCATCAAAATAGTATTTGAGCTGTAGTTTGAGCTGGTTAATTTGCACACCGGTTATTTTCACCTTTCATCCTTTCATTATTCCAAACACTGGCTTGATAAACGGCATCTGTTATCCATGTAGTGTACGTGTATATCATGTTGTTAATGAAGAAAAACAAGAAATTCGACAAAATACTTTAAATATTATATTATAGTATTTCATAATTCGGATTTTTATGTAGTAACATACAATGTATACTGAAAGGAACAGCTAACCTACCACTTTCTTATTTCCAATACCTTCGTCAAAATAGTTAGTTGTGTTATTAAAAAACATAAAATGGCAGGTACCTAAAATGTCAGGTGGCGGGTTAGCTGTTCCGTTCAGTATATCATAAAAAGCAGGTACACACTAAAAGGGAGTACTGTTCTATACGCAATAATGGCTTCTAATTCTAGCATCTAGCCTCTGTTACCATATGTCAAAGCACAGGTAAATGTTGAAGCGCGGGATGATGGTTTTGGTATAAACTATTGAACACATTTTTCCCATATGACAAATTTAACCCTTTACTCCATAGATACGCGTTTTCCCGCACCAATCTGAGAATGCCTTTGAAAACAGTGCAGGAAGAGTTCAGTTTGCTCGTAACGAGCAATCTGAACACTTCCTGCACTGTTTTCCACTCTGTCAGTATATATAAACATAATTCACCCATTGCTGATACGTGGTGAATTAATGCTTTCAATTTGGAAGAGTCCAAGAAAATGCTTATGGAGCAAAGGGTTAACACGGCCTAAATGTAATCTGTGGGTTAGCATGTTGTGCCTGTACATTAAGAGTAAGCTTGGAATGTTTAATTCATGATGCTCTATAAAACTACATACAGAAAATATTTATATGTAATTTATTTAGAAGCATACCTTTAAAAGACACACTACCGTATATAGGGCATACAGTGTATAATTTCTTCCCAGATAAGAGGTTGGGAAACCAAAATTGACAGCGGTTACGATAAACATCTTTTTGGCAAACCAGTATTGATCGTGTAGTAAATGTAAGACGTTACACAAAGTGTTTTACATAAATGTATGAGATAAGGGTAGTATATTGTCATACATTATAGTTATAACATTCCTCGGTGCAACTGCACTGCTAATCGAATATTCACTGTAAACTAAAGATTAACGTATACTGATCTATTTCCACGTTATGAAATCGCGCAAGTTTATCACGTATATTAAAGGAGAATGGCAAAGGTGGAGAGGTGTGTGCTTCATTTATAATTTCATATTTCATAAATATAACTAAAATAACAAATTGCAACTCAGTACAAAAACTAATATATCTACAAAAATGTAAATTTATAACAAATTCAGAATTATTTAGGGAAACATGTCCATTTTGATCAATGTTTACTATTACTAAAATTGTATGAAGTATATATGCATGCATGAGACTAGAATGTCCATGTGTGTGTGCCGACCATCAGAGCTGGATAGAGATCTTTATATTGATATGTTAACTCATGTTGTGCATATACGCGGTCATATTATGAAAAAGGCGTGTACTATATAGTTTATTCTGATCAGTTTTTATTCAGGCATTAGAAAGAGAATCTAATGCACTATCAGAATTTCTGAATAATTTTTCCTCATATTTCCAAAACTAGCGTGACAACACTTGTGTTGAAAACGAATATACTCATAGGTTCATCAATACGACGTATCAGAGAGTAATACATATTTATATTGACATCGGTTCAAAGACGCAATTATAGACTTTTCTTGTTATGACTAATGAGCACTGAGAAGATTCCATTTCAATATTACTTTGTGTGCCAGAAATACACCATGTAAAAATTAAAAAAAAGATTGGATTTTAAGTGCAACATATATCACATCGTTCAACTTGACTGTTATATTATAGACGCTGAACCCGACATAAATGGCCTGAAATCGGTTGGAATGTACTGAAAACTATTGCAGGAAAAATGTTGCAATGTTGTATAAATAGTTTTCTTGTTCAAACTTAACATTTTTGTTGTTAAATTGTACATATATAAAAAAACTTAAATTAACCTTAATTTAATATGTTTGTTGTAATTGTTTCTTATATCTATGTTCTTAATTTAACACTAAGAATGTAAAACGAATAACATAAATATAAAATCTAACACCATAACATGTACAATTTAACAACACAAATGTTAAGTTTGTAAAAGAAAAGAATTTATACAATATTAGAACGTTTGCTTGCCAACGAAGACCACTGAATTACCATAACTGTATTAAAAATATAATATGATATATCTATAAGTGAATGGCAAATATTCCACTCTGTCACACGTAGCTTACATGATATACGTGTTGATGATGTGTCGTTACTTTGCATTGCCATAGTACCATAACAGATTTAGTTACATTAGAATAAAAAGTTTTAAAACTGTTGTTACGCGAAAGTGACACTTTTCTTTAGTTTCATACAAAATGTCAAATAAACATACAGACATTCCCATAAATCACAGCGATTTGTTTACATTTATTTTGATTATTAAACATGTACATAAATATACACAAAATCAAAGTTTTTTTGGTAACATAATTGCATTCCTTATGGTACATGAAGAAATTCCATATATACAATATCTTACGCTGCTCCTTTAACTTTCGTAGAACACGGAGTGCAATTGTTTAAAATGTTTAAAAATATTATAGCTAACTAATTAAAGATCACCACTAAACACATATGAATTTCCTGTATCACACCTACTGTCTATCTAAAAGTATCTAAACTACCGGCACCAAACATCAATTTGTGGGTTTTCATCTGACGTTTGTTATTCAACTGTTCTTGCCTCGACCAAGAAAAACTTTCTCCAGTCCCATCATTGGTGATTCAAATGCCAGTGACACTACGAACGCTGTTGCATACGAGAGGCACGCATGACCAAGAAACAAATAAATCTGGAAATAAGTAAATACTATGTGATGAATGGATTTCACAACCAAGAAATTTAAAATAGTAATAAAGATTTTATGATGCCATTTTGTTCATGTTTATTTGGATTAAACACAACACCCATATAACACCGACAAGCGTTTTTTTCTATTTTCGAGTATCATTGACCAAGGAGGTCTGTGGTCTCAAGGAAACAACAATAATACATAGAGCCATATTATAATTTAAATTATCGTCCAATGGCAGAGTATCAGACCAAGGATCGTATGTTCGATCCTCCTCCACGGTTGTGTTCTTGAGCAAGACACTTTAGCCGCGTATGCTTAGTACTGATTCTACCCAGGAAGACTTCGAGCGTGATTTATCTAAAGTAGTAATAACTTATTTTACAATGGCGAAGTAAAATGAATAAGTTTAAATAATTATTATTTAAGTTCCATATGGTTTTACTGATTTCGCTTACATGTATTCAATACAGACGCAGCGAACCCTTCTGTTATATCGTTTAAATATATATATATATCATCTAATGTAGCTATGTGAAATCGTATATATATGTATATATATATCATCGAATGTAACTATGTGAAATCGTATATATATATGTATATATATATCATCGAATGTAACTATGTGAAATCGTATATATATATATATATATATCATCGATTGTAACTATGTGAAATCGTATATATATATGTATATATATCATCGATTGTAACTATTTGAAATCGTATATATATGTATATATATATATCATCGAATGTAACTATGTGAAATCGTATATATATATGTATATATATCATCGATTGTAACTATGTGAAATCGTATATATATGTATATATATCATCGATTGTAACTATGTGAAATCGTATATATATGTATATATATCATCGAATGTAACTATGTGAAATCGTATATATATGTATATATGTGAAATCATTTCGGCATACTGTAAATTCTACCAACAACTTGATTATCTAATAATATTCGTTGAGAATTATAACAAAGGTATCATCCAGTCAAAGTATTTGTTATACCATTAATAGTTTGTGAAATTATATCATAACGTGTGTTATCTTACCTTTTTCTACTATGGTACATAAATATGGTTTACTTATAAGCAAAACAAAGGAGTTTCTTTTTTTCTAAATCGTATTAATACAGAATTGATAGTAAATAACCATTTCCTAATACATCTTTTGTTCATCTATGTAATAGTTAGTGTTCATTAAGTAAAAAATAACAATTAAGAAACTCAAAGGGAGCGACCGCAGGGTTAGTGTTAAACGTCATTTGACTGACTCTGGGCAGGAACTACAATGAAAGTTGAAATGAATGACTTTTGAAAATTGACGTTTGCTAAGGCCGTTTCTAAGCATAACTCGCGCGGCTTTGTAGTTTGTAGCTGACTCGTTCAGAATTGATATCAAGGGCAGAGTTTGTGCAATGTCATTCACGCGTGCGCAGGGATGACGATCTTCTTAATAATTAGGAACGAACTTAATAAACAAGTTATTTTGTAGGCTGTTTTAACAAATAAGAACGTCACACTTTTGAAAGTTGAAGCGATTCCATTGGTTTTGACAACCATTAATATAAACGAGAGCAGTAATTTACCTTTTCACAATTTTACTAGCAAGCATTGTACACAATTAAACACATGTACGAATACTACGGAGAACGTAATAACATAATTATATGGTTATTAAATAAACAAATGTTTAAGCATTTTTTTTCATTTGAGATCGTACCAGTTATCAAGTATTTAGTAACTATTTTCCCGAATATCAGCAATATACAAATATAATAATTAAACATGTATACATAACTCGTACCAGTTATTAACAGTCACGTTAACTACTTAGTATATAATAATATTACCAGTATACGCATAATATATAATTATGATTTATTAATTAACAAATTTATATAAAGTAACTTGCCTGATCGTACCAGTTATTAAAGCCTCATTAAACTTCCGAAATGTACAGTTTTTGATAATAATAAAAATGATTGTAATTAGATGTGTTAAACGTAACTTACAATTTCCAGATCGTACCAGTACATGAGCGTCATTCTCCTCATATAGTATGTGTACATGATAACCGGGTGTACAAGGTACGCACAGTACGTCAATCGACTTAGTGGAATAATTGCCCGCCATGACAGCAACGTGTTCACAGGACCTACAATCGCAATGCAACACCATGTAACGAAGTTAAAGCCGCACTAGTCACATACCATTGTAAAGTAATGGACTTGTCCATGCAGCGCACCGAATATTGAAGACAAGAAAACCAGTCTCCGTCAGATATCAACCATATGGACTTGGGCCAGGAACCAGGGGGTCAAAATAGTAGTTACCAACCATCTTTTTCCGCAATTATCTCTCATACACTCAATGTGGAAACCACAATAGTAATGTATTCTTTAAATATTTGTACTAACTTACTAGTAAGTTTTTACAATAGTAACTGTTACAGCACAATATGTAATAGCAAAAGTGTATATTTATATGTATAGTCTGTGTATCTCCATACAAAACCTCTGACTTAGACCCGGCTTCAAATTACAAACTCTCAGAAGTGTGCTTGTAATCTGAAATTAACAGGTTAATTACCATTTACTCTTTACTAATTCATAATTTCAATATTGTTTTGCTCTCTTTTCTCTACAACTTTAGAACTAAATAATAACTGCTTATTTCTATAGAATATAATTACGATCGCATATCCAATGCTTGCCATCTTCGTATGTAATTAATCTCTAAGGAGAGAAGCTGATTTAGTTTATTCTATCGGTCGAATCCTTTTCACATTGTATGCATGCCCGTCAATTGTTTTATAAAGACGTTCATTATGAAATAAATATGTTTAAAATAAACCAATAATAGTTAAATGATCAAACATTTATAGTGATTGTTCAAGATGGTGTGAGTTTGCATATACACTTCAAAGGTAACATTGCAATGTTGAATGTTATCCAAGAGATTGGTGTAAACTTGAGTGGAATCCTAGCTATAACGTACAGATGCGAATACTTCCTACACGGTTAAAAATTTGCATAATATGACTGGTTATACCTTTTTATGTTGATACAGTGACACCTACTTTCAATTTTAACAAACTAGAGCAATTGGGAGCAGTAATGGAACGATAGTACTGATGTGGTTTGTGGAAGAAGTAATCAACACTTTATGAAGTTTATTAATTGTATTCGTTATTTGTAAATGTTAATATATCAAGTAGAGCTCGTATAAAGTACGAATTATAAATAGTAACACATGTGGCCGTAGAACAGCACAATACTCGTTTAAGTTCAGTAATCGTTATGAACGTAGAACCAATGTCCAGTAACGAAGTTTCTAAAAATATTAAGTAATCGGAGTATTTCCAATTGTTATTAATTGAAGTAAATAAATTAAGTTGGTTATGGTTTTCCAACTTGAATTTAGAATAAATACACGTTTTTGAAATCTTAGTAAGAACGGAAAATATCCACTTCTTAGAGACGGTATAATTACATTACGTCCGAACTCTTTGACTGCCGAAATCAGAATGTATTGTATCGATACTATAGACATAAAGTAGACTGTATTAAAACTGTTGTCATAGAAATTAAGACACAACGCTGACCTGTTTGATAAGCCTTAAATGCAGATATAGACTAACGATAAAAGTTGTGAAACAGGTGTACACTATCTAAAAACATAATGGCATTGAGGTCTAAGACTTCATAATAAAGCCGGAAATTAGAAAATGTAATCTACTTAATGAATTAATGAAATGTTTAACTGATAAAACTGATATACAATAGTCAGCCTTTGAGTTTATATACAAAATGTGCAAGGCAGAGAAACAGCCTTGGAACAGCAGTGAATGCTCATGTTTTTATGTTCTGTTTGTGTTCTGCTTGAATTGAATATAAATTTAGTAAATGCTCATGGAGTTTGGGGTTCCAGAATAAGTACTAAAGTTCTTATATTACGGTTTATGGTAAATTAATGGTTAGTCAGCTTCGTAAATATCAGAGGGAGCAAACATTCACAATACACATCTTATTCTATGAGAATTACAATAGGCGAGAAAACCACTTTGTGTTGAGTTCAACTCGCCTTAAAAGGTCATGAATATCATTGTAAGGATACCGTAAATAGCCTCGTTTTATAATATATTTACATATGCCATTTAAATTAAGATGGTGCCTCTAGAAAGACAGTGTTATAACTTACATTCTAGCCATCAGTGAAACTATGAATTTCAGCCATGGTGGTCCAATGTAGACTAAGATTCTCTCATAATTTTTTAATACGTGGGACCGGGGGTCGGTTCCTACTCTTGTAAAGAATCTCTTCCTACATACTGTACATGTCACTCTGTTCATGTCATTATGTACTTTTAATACGTGGGACCGGGGGTCGGTTCCTACTCTTGTAAAGAATCTCTTCCTACATACTGTACATGTCACTCTGTTCATGTCATTATGTACTTTTAATTTTTGTTTTGTTTCTTCAGTACATAGCATGTACAATGTTCAATAATATCAAGCGGTCGGTCTGCTAAATTCTATTTGGGATTGGGGTCCAAGTTATATTTTCTCTGAGACATGTAACTTCTTCAATAATAGTACAATTGGGGTTTGGGGATTAGTGAACTGTCTTCCACGCTAAATCCAACAGTTGTTAAACGAGAACAATCAGTATATGTTAATTCGTTATGGATCGTTCCGTTCGATTAAACACCCTCGTTGATGTGACTAAAGTTTATAAACCAGGGGTTACAATGTCAATGGAACACAAACACGAGTCACGTGACCATGGTAATCTCTCAAATACAACAATCAGTAGTTTTTCTACCTAGGTAACTTTTTTCGTAATTGAACTCGAATAGATTAGTGAAACGTATATTTGTTTTATACCAAAAAGTAGAATAGATCACACATGGTAAATATAAAGTCTAAAACTTCATTATGTTGCAAATATAAAATAAAAGCGTTAAACCTCCGTATCCGGTTGCGCACGCAAATATCACCCAGGCTACAGCGATTCCCCAAGCTGTTCGAGCCGTTGCGTTATACAGAGCTGCAACTTCTACACTGAAATTAGGCTCCGATCCATCCGATTGGTAGAGGCCATACAGGGTCAACATGGCCAGTGCCGTCGCTATCAACCAGCCAATTGTGTTTACAAGCTGTAAAAATAAATAATTATCATCAACTTTATTAAGATATATATAATAATTAAAACATAACTACATATGTATCATTCAACATAAGTACTATACCACGTATGCTGTCTCATTGTACAGATAGCCGTAGCAGCCATACGCTATTAATATCAGAAAATAGCCAGTCTAACCCACAGAATAGACCACCAGTCTATTGATGGGGACGCCGATTTGTTTAATAGTGAATTTTCATATATACATATTGAAATAGTTAAATCAGTCTGTTAGGAAAAAAAACATCTTAAAAAGTGTCAACAAAGTGTCAATAAATATGTGTGGAATAATTTTGCACACTTGATCCGTATGCATTTATGGAATGAACGCTTAACGTTTTGGCAAACTTCAAAGTCCGGCACGTTTTGACTTTGCATGTTATATGTATGTTTATGCATGTTATATGTATGTTACAGTTATATGTATGTGAATGTATGTTATATGTATGTTTATGTATGCTATATGTATGTTATATGTATGGGCATTTTTAAATCTATGCCTGACAGTATATGGATATTAAACATAACGAATATGTTTCTAGTACACCAAATTGTGTTTCCAGCACATTAAATTTTACACTGACACTTACAAATTATTGTAAATGTATGTTTGTTGTACAACTGTATGTTTGTTGTACAAATGTATGTTTGTTGTACAAATGTTTGTTTGGTGTACAACTGTATGTTTGTTGAACAACTGTATGAAGTTTGAACCGGTTAACAGAATAGCAAAGGTGATTCGTTTGTTTTACACCAACTGCATGAAGTTTCAATCGGTTAACAGAATAAATGTAGCAAAGGTGAAACGTTTATTGTACAACTATAATAAGTTTGAATCCGTAAACAGAATACCAAATTAATGGTGATACGCTTATTGTACAACTATAATAAGTTTGAATCCGTTAACAGAATAGCAAATTAATGGTGACACGCTTATTGTACAACTATAATAAGTTTGAATCCGTAAACAGAATACCAAATTAATGGTGATGCGTTTATTGTACAACTATAATAAGTTTGAATCCGTTAACAGAATAGCAAACTAATGGTGACACGCTTATTGTACAACTATAATAAGTTTGAATCCGTTAACAGAATAGCAAACTAATGGTGTTACGTTTATTGTGAAACTATAATAAGTTTGAATCCGTTAACAGAATAGCAAATTAATGGTGATACGTTTATTGTACAACTATAATAAGTTTGAATCCGTTAACAGAATAGCAAACTAATGGTGATACGTTTATTGTACAACTATAATAAGTTTGAATCCGTTAACAGAATAGCAAAATAATGGTGATGCACTTATTGTACAACTATAATAAGTTTGAATCCGTTAACAGAATAGCAAACTAATGGTGATACGCTTATTGTACAACTATAATAAGTTTGAATCCGTTAACAGAATAGCAAACTAATGGTGTTACGTTTATTGTGAAACTATAATAAGTTTGAATCCGTTAACAGAATAGCAAACTAATGGTGATACGCTTATTGTACAACTATAATAAGTTTGAATCCGTAAACAGAATACCAAACTAATGGTGACACGCTTATTGTGAAACTATAATAAGTTTGAATCCGTAAACAGAATACCAAACTAATGGTGATACGCTTATTGTGAAACTATAATAAGTTTGAATCCGTAAACAGAATACCAAACTTATGGTGATACGTTTATTGTGCAACTAAAGTCAGTTTGAATCCGTTAACAGAATAGTAAACTAATGGTGATACGCATATTGTGAAACTATAATAAGTTTGAATCCGTTAACAGAATACCAAACTAATGGTGATACGTTTATTGTGAACTTATTATAAGTTTGAATCCGTTAACAGAATACCAAACTAATGGTGATACGTTTATTGTGCAACTATAATAAGTTTGAATCTGTTAACAGAATACCAAACTAATGGTGTTACGTTTATTGTGCAACTATAATAAGTTTGAATCTGTTAACAAAATACCAAACTAATGGTGTTACGTTTATTGTGCAACTATAATAAGTTTGAATCTGTTAACAGAATACCAAACTAATGGTGTTACGTTTATTGTGCAACTATAATAAGTTTGAATCTGTTAACAAAATACCAAACTAATGGTGTTACGTTTATTGTGAAACTATAATAAGTTTGAATCCGTTAACAGAATATCAAACTAATGGTGTTACGTTTATTGTGCAACTATAATAAGTTTGAATCTGTTAACAAAATACCAAACTAATGGTGTTACGTTTATTGTGAAACTATAATAAGTTTGAATCTGTTAACAGAATACCAAACTAATGGTGTTACGTTTATTGTAAAACTATAATAAGTTTGAATCCGTTAACAGAATACAAAACTAATGGTGATACGTTTATTGTGCAACTATAATAAGTTTGAATCCGTTAACAGAATACCAAACTAATGGCGATACGCTTATTGTGCAACTATAATAAGTTTGAATCCGTTAACAGAATACCAAACTAATGGTGATACGTTTATTGTACAACTATAATAAGTTTGATTCCGTTAACAGAATACCAAACTAATGGTGATACGTTTATTGTACAACTATAATAAGTTTGAATCCGTTAACAGAATAGCAAACGAATGGTGATACGCTTATTGTACAACTATATTAAAACAATATATCACAATGTATGCGCAGTACGTACATTTTATTAAAATAGTGATTTATGACCGCCGTAAATTTTGCCACAAGCAATTTTTTTAAGATACTTAAAAGACTGCATAATTAAAACTGGAAGCAGATTCACGAAAACATCGTTAATGCTAATAGATCCATTTGGCTACAAAAAAGCATCGTTTAGTTCAGTAAAATGCAGCGGTTCTTATTTACTGCAACGCAACATATGGTTAAGAAACAATGCTTTAAAATCTAACTAATATTCTTGAAAAAATTACGTAGAATTATAATGGCCAAAACGTAGATTTAAACTATGGATTAAGACAATGGAGTAGTGGCCTTTAGATAACCGACCTTGGACATCTTCACTTTACAATCTGTTTTATAGAGTATGTATCCTGTGAGGAAACCGATGACGTAAGGTGCGATACGACACCACGGCTTCATGTAAAATTTGCTCATATATTCGCCACTGGACGCCCTGAAAAGAATATACATTAACATGTAAGACGTGCTTGTTTACATATCACATGGCAATCTGTGTCCAACAACATGCCGAATGGAACTTAATGACTTTAAAGGTAGTATATGAGGGAAAACCAAATGAAATGTACGATATTTTGATCGAAGTGGTAAATCTCTTAATTTAAATATAGACAGCACTTACATACTGCTTGACGAATTTTACATCGTCATTTGGACTCTTTCGACGATGAAACAAATAAATCAAGTCAGTACAACAGATCAAATGATAATCAAAATGAAATCACGTGACTCATGGTTTACGTTGGATTTTTTCGACATGCCTGGACGCATAGGCCAGTGAGGAAATTGCCTTCCAATATGCTATTTGTGGATGTTTAAATAGAATATTTATGGAAATATCAGGTCAGGCATAATATATTTGAAACGAAGGTTTTTAGCGAAATATAAAATGTTGAAATAATCCTGATATGTTTTTTAAACTTACCAAAATATTTAACGAACACGTCAGACGTGCCAATAGCCCACCTC
Organism: Panopea generosa; assembly: GCA_029582155.1. Lineage (NCBI taxonomy): Eukaryota > Metazoa > Mollusca > Bivalvia > Adapedonta > Hiatellidae > Panopea > Panopea generosa. The sequence goes on from CM055905.1 coordinate 51,589,771, forward strand.
TATATGTACATTCGTCAACAGAAAAAGCTTCATTGAACTTGAGTTTTATTTTATGGAGAACAGAATTAAAAATACATGACTTAACAAGTTTTTATTTTGAAAAACGATGTGATCTAGTATTGGCTCGATTACTTTAAGCTTACATTTGTTTGTCCATTCATAGCATTTGCATTCTCAATTCATCTTCGTTAAGCATAATACAGTATTGATTATATCATATGATCTCAGACAGTTTTTAAACTGGTCAAATCTGGTAATTGAGTTATGGCCTGAAACGTATCATTTTGGCATTGGTGAGCTTGCTAAGAAAGTGTCTTTTGTTGGAAATCGCCGAATTTAAGTATTTACGTGACGAAACAGTAGGTAGATATTTACAACACATGTCTCGTGTTCGTTATATATTCTTTTGTATTGTGCGGTGACAAATATCGCTCTTTGTATTTTGTAATATTGTAATCGTTGCCATAAAATTATAATTCTGCAAATAATGACATTATATGATAATATATCATATATAATCATTAACAGCCAGACGCTCAAAATAAAGGCAGGATATGTCCAGCAGGAGCAGTAGGACAACAGCAAATATCTCAAACACAATAGGTACATGTACATACAGTGACAGATTGGATAATGCAGGCACACAGAAGAAGTGACAACGGTGGCCAGCCTTTGTAGCAAGACTGCAATTAGGGAGCATCCAGCCTCGCTCTTTCAACCATTTACACATCAACTCTGAAACTTTACTTTGAATACTCTGCTACAACCGAGGAATTATCTTATATTTTAATTGTAAGAAAAAAGAACTGCTGTCAAAATACATAGTCTTGGGTTATTTCTAACTGATACTTACTGCGAAAGAATGCTGTTTGCCGGGAACTCGTAATGTTTGGATATGAGGCCGGCGCTGATAAAGTTAGCCAGTATAAAGACGAAGCAGGAGATGCTTCCCCACAAAGGTGAACTGGAAATAGACGATACAGACGTAAATACGTCACGTATACATAGAACATTTCAAAACTGATTCATAACACAACTTTTAACAGTCTTGCCATTCAAAAGAGCTCCAAGAAATTGTATATATGATCTCAATAATTATTATCTTTATACATATTGGTAAGTTCAGTATTTATATCATGAGTTTGCGATTAAGCAAACCGATTATATCAAACTTACAGATTGTGACTGATAAAATTATAAATGATAATACTTTTTTTTTTTACATTATTTTTCGATTCACTGTACATGTATTTCAAAAAAATCATTAACTGAATGTTTCAAGTGATCATTTTAGAGAAATACTAATTTCAGGGAGAAACTTTATATTAAATCAAGAATAACAAAAAAAAGATAAAGTTGATAAAACTCCAGTTACAAGATTCTCCAATAGTTTACAACTCGCTCTCTAGATTGAGCTTTTATGGATAAATATAAATAGTTTTTATTGTATTTACTCATCGAATAACATGCACAATTTGTTTGAAAAAGAACGGTGGTGATGAAAAAAAAAAATTTTACATTTCGTTTAAAACATTTCTCTGTTCCAAGAGTTTTGGTTGGACACGTCTCAGTCAAGTGCGGCATGCGATTGGTTGAATATGTTTATAGTCGTGATAGAACATAACGTTCGGTTGTTTTGATTAATATCACTTTTCTCAGGTGAATATCACTTTCTGTTGACACGCGACCAATAATCGACCAATCGTAATAGCGGCAATATGTAAGTCTGTAATACAACTTTGATTTCCAATTTCTTAAGTAAAAACAGTTGAAAAAAATAAGAATCTCACTAGTATAGTGGTATCAGGAACACTGGGCTGATCACATAAAACTGCATGTCGTTAGCCAGATACCAACTCCATCCCATGCACTGGAAAAAAAACAGAGGTAAACATACAAGAAAAACATTTCATAATAGGTTAAAAAAACAACAGTCATGGACACTGTTATGGGGTAAAATGCAACACAAATAAAAACAATGTTTAATCCGTTATTGACCTGACGTGGGCTGTCAATCAAACAAGTCGATGATCTAATCAATGATCGATATTGTTTACAGGGCCGCCATTTTCCATGTTCAAGCGAACGGTAAACGCTTCATTGTCTTACAGTATTTCATACAATTAGACAAATAACACCACCTGGTCGATGGGCGGAGCGGTAGTCGCTGTCGCGTCAGGTCAATTGAACAAAAAAACACCACGTGGCCAATGGGCGGAGCGATAATTGCTCTCGTGTCAGGTCAATTGGACAAATAACACCACATGGCCGATGGGCGGAGCGATAGTCGCTCTCGCGTCGATCAATTGAACAAATTACACCACGTTGCCAATGGGCGGAGCGATAATCGCTCTAGCATCAGGTCAGTTGGACAAATAACACCACAAGGCCGATGGGCGGAGCGATAATCGCTCTCGCGTCAGGTCATTTGAACACTATATTCAACAAGTATGCGAATTAAATCATTGAACCAATGGTCATTTGAATAAAGATGCGAACAAATGAACATTTGAACCAACATATGTCCATGTATATTCTGTGTCACAAATAACAGTTTTTATTCTACAGAAGATTTAGTATAAACTAGAAAGAAGCGCCATCTGTGGTCTAAAGTGGCAAAGTTATGTCTCAAGATCCTTTTTACCAGACACAGCTGAGGTCGAAGATTCGAGTCTAGATCGATCCAAAAGTTAAAAGTTATCAAGTGCAGACGAATAGTGATTTTACTCAGCTAATATATCATGACTGTGTTAATATGTTTTTTTCTTTTAATATCTAGTGTTTTATTATTACACATGTATATATATATATATTACCTGATTACTGGACTCGTACACGTTGTTTATATAAAATATATTTTTCCACCAGTTGTTTTTGCAGTGATTAAACTCTGTTCCTTGCTGCGCCCACATAGGACCGTTTGACCAGTACTGCATAGTGGGGACGTAGACCATGATCCACAGCATATATGGAGGAGTCAGTCTGTGATTTAGTGACAGTAAATTAGTATGTCTTAAAGTATATATAATATGATTACCACTATACAATTCTAGTTTAATATAAATCCCCCTTTACCCTTACCTCCATAATCTTTAGCATGTGCATATACACTCCCCCTATTACGAACCTCCCCATATATAGACGTGTTACATTTACTGAAATCCTTTCAAAATATACAGAAGTAGTACTTTTACTTCACAAAATACATATTTATTTTAATTGCTAGAAACGCATAAACGCCACATAATACACAAAGTATATTCATCATTTTCTCTACCTCCTGAATTTATGGAAGAAGTTCATTCTTCATTTTATTTACCACCTAAATGTATGGAATAATTAGATTCTTCATCATACTCACCTCCTAAATAAGGGGAAGTAGTACAGTCATTTTTACCCTCACTTCCTGAATCTATGACAGATATAAATTCTTCATTATACTCACCTCTTAAATATTGGGAAGTAGTATATTCATCATTACCCTCACTTCTTGAATCTATAGAAATACATTCATCCTTATACTCACCTCCTGAATCTAAAAAAGTAGTACATTCATAATTATACTCACCTCCTGAATCTATAGAAGTAGTACATTCATCATTACCCTCACCTCCTGATTCTATAGAAGCAGCACATTCATCATTATACTCACCTCCTGAATCTATATAAGTACTGCATTCATCATTATACTCACTTTCTGAATGTATAGAAGTTGTACATCCATCATTACCATCACTTTCTGAATCTGTAGAAGTAGTACATTCATCATTACCCTCACTTTCTGAATCTATAGAAGTAGTACATTCATCATTATACTCACGTGTAGAATCTATAGAAGTAGTACATTCATCATTATACTCAACTCCTGAATCTATAGAAGTAGTACATTCATCATTACCCTCACTTTCTGAATGTATTGAATTTGTACATTCATCATAACCCTCACTTTCTGAATCTATAGAAGTTGTACATTCATCATAACCATCACTTTCTTAATCTACAGAAGTATAACATTCATCATTACCCTCACTTCCTGAATCTATAGAAATTTTACATTTACCATTACCTTCACTTCCTGAATCTATAGAAGTAGTATATTCATCATTATACTCACCTCCTCAATCTATAGAATTAGTACATTCATCATTATCCACTTTCTTAATTTATAGAAGTTGTACATTCATCATAACCCTCACTTTCTGAATCTATAGAAGTTGTACATTCATCATAACCATCACTTTCTTAATCTACAGAAGTATAACATTCATCATTACCCTCACTTCCTGAATCTATAGAAGTTTTACATTTACCATAACCTTCACTTCCTGAATCTATAGAAGTAGTATATTCATCATTATACTCGCCTCCTCAATCTATAGAATTAGTACATTCATCATTACCCACTTTCTGAATTTATAGAAGTTGTACATTCATCATAACCCTCACTTTCTGAATCTATAGAAGTTGTACATTCATCATAACCATCACTTTCTTAATCTACAGAAGTATAACATTCATCATTACCCTCACTTCCTGAATCTATAGAAGTTTTACATTTACCATTAGCTTCACTTCCTGAATCTATAGAAGTAGTATATTCATCATTATACTCACCTCCTTAATCTATAGAATTAGTACATTCATCATTACCCACTTTCTGAATTTATAGAAGTTGTACATTCATCATTACCATCACTTTCTGGATCGATAGAAGTAGTACATTCATCATAATACTCACCTCCTTAATCTATAGAAGTAGTGCATTCATCATAATACTCACCTCCTGAATCTATAGAAGTAGTGCATTCATCATTATACTCACCTCCTGAATCTATAGAAGTAGTACATTTATCATCATACTCAATTCCAGAATCTATAGATGTAGTACATTCATCATAACCCTCACTTTCTGAATCTATAGAAGTAGAACATTCATCATTACCCTCACTTCCTGAATCTGTAGAAGTAGTACATTCATCATTATACTCACCTCCTGAATCTATAAAAGTAGTACATTCATCATTACCATCACTTTCCTAATCTATAGAAGTAGTACATTCATCATAATTACCTCCTGTATCTATAGAAGTAGTACATTCACCATTATACTATCCTCCTGAATCTATTAAAGTAGTACATTTATCATTATACTCACTTCCTGAATCTATAGATGTAGTACATTCATCATAACCCTCACTTTCTGAATCTAAAGAAGTACTACATTCATCATTATACTCACCCCTATAATCTACGGAAATACTACAATGCATCATTGCACTCGAGACTAGACTCATTTGTTATAATATTTACATAAAAAAACATAACATAAAGATATTCCATAACCGCATTACACTCACCTCCAGAATCTGTGGAAGTAGTACATCCCCCAGTTAAACTTGAACATGCCTCCCCTCTTCTTCATTTCCTTCAGTGATAAATACGCCACGAGAAGCCCACTGAAAACATGAACGGAATCAGCGTGTATACACAGAAAGTCAGTAATCATGACACATAATGTTGTCGACGTATAGCTAGTATATACTTTATTATACATACTTGACGAGCATTCAGAACTGGTTCTACACTGTTTTCAAAAACCTTCTATATAAGAGGTCCGTATGAAGTATGTAACGATTCGATTACAGGGTCTTATTTCATGAACGTTCAGAAACCAATATATCGAAAATATTTATGGCTGTGATAAAATGAAACTAAATGAATTTTCAGATTATGATAAATATGTTAGTATTAATAAGGATATGTATATTTTACTGTTTTCGCTTTATGAGGCCTGGGGACCGGTTTCACAAGATATCTCACGCTATGATAGTTACTCAACTAAAACTATTAAAGGTCTCAAAATGATTGCTTGATCTCATTTCTTACATATTTGACGTTTGAACAAATCTTTGTTCATTCGTAAAGGACAACAGGCAAAACCGATCAACGTAACAGAAGTTATAGCATTTGAAATAGTTGGGTTGATTTAAATCTCAAATTAAGATATTTGATGAAGCTGAGGGTCGGGCTATCTTACCTAAGAACGAAGAAAGTATCAACTGCCACGGTTGCATTATTGATGGCTTGAAATGTGAATCTTTGCAGCATTTGCCAGAGAAATATACCGGAGTTTTCTGTTGGAATAAAAACATTGATTAAATATCAATTTAAATTTATAAAATGTAAATTATTTGTAAATCGTCACAAATATTATAAAATAGTATGGGTTATAAATATATTGGTACGGATCCTGGTGTTTCCACCATCTTGTCCGAAAATAGACCACCGCGTAAAAGTGGGTGTTAGAACGCGTGGTTGAAGATGTTGTATATTTCATTGCCCCCATGAACAGACGCAGTCAGGCCAAATCTGATAGTTTATAGTCTTTGCTTTCAAAGGATAATTCTATCAGACAATATCAAGTGAAATTATGTTTGGCATTTACTTCAAAGGCATGTTTAAGTTCAAATAAAAATACTAAAATTTAAAAATTATTAAATAACTAAGAAATTATCTTATAGGTATTAGTTTACTGTAATACATTGAAGTAAATACTTTATAAACACTATTTTTAAGAAATGTTTAAACAGAACAATAAAAAAAGTTTCCATGGACTTAACGATGTTACTATATATATACTGAGTAAAACTGACACTAAAACCAGTGCTTATAGCGTTAGTCGCTTCTGCTGGTCTAGTCTGAGAAAACAACTTTCAGGACTATATTTATTTTACTTTTTTGTAATACTTCAAAAAGACACAAAAGCCAAAGCAGTAAGTAATTCTAGATTATATAAATATATTAAACGTTTCGGTTGTAACCTTTATCAGAAATAGACTCTTTGCAATAGCTGGCATAAAACTAGATATGTTAAATCTGTCAAAATTGTCTTTTGTTTTTTATCCCTATTTCTTATAAAATGCATTGTTATGTCTACAGCAGAGCAATTGATAAAAGTAAGTGGTGAAATACGAGAAGAACAAAATTCAATGTATAAAATAACTCGTTTTTAACGTGTTTTGGGGAAATATCCGAATTACTGTTTACCCCAAATTACCTGTACTTTGTAGTCCAAACGCGTACGTGTGTCCAAGGATGACCCAGGTCATGCTAATAAAGCGGATACCGTTGACAGCCGTCAGAGTCCCGGCCGGTTGAGAGGTGCCGAGTATCTTTGAAGCGTTTGTATACACAGAAAATGATAGCAATGCTTTGCCTAAAATACCTGGAAAAGCATTTGCAGAAATACATTGGATGATTGTAAATTAATGTCAATACTTCCTTTGTAAACTTCTGTTTTATTGTGTTAATGGCATTAAACCCCTTTAATGGGTAAAGTAACAATAATGTTCGCTAAAAGACACGAGGTTTCTTTGAAAATAAGCTTGCATCTTATATCTGTCTTTTATGAATAATTAATATAGGAGGCATTGTTTAATCATTCGTGATTTGTTCGGTTCGTTTGGAAGTTTTCGGTTCTTTAGGTAGTCTTTCACCAAAGATCGAGGATATGGAATTTTCTTTCCGAACGTCAAACTCATGCAATATTCTTATATTGTAAAACCATTTACGGTAACTTTCCGTGACGCCAGTTTGGCCTATTCATCATTGAGTAATATATAAACTTCAAAAGTTCACATAGGTTTAAATAACCTTAAAATTAAAACCAAAAGAAAATATTCTGTAATGAAACCCTGACATCATTAACTTTAAACAGATCAAAAAGTAAACCTACTTTAAAATTTGGGGATTTGTAATAAAACAATAATGCAATTACCTGGTTTATACGCATTATCCACATGTTTTGGTTTTGTTTCGTATCTTCCTATCTTTTCCACGTCGTGTTTGTCATGAGATATAATTCCGTTTTTTACCGCAGTATCTACCACGATATCATCCGAGCTCCCCAACAGGTCTGAATTATGATTCCCCAGAAGTGGTGTTTTATCGGTCGATAAACTGCTGTCAACATGTTTTACCATACTACCATATTTAGAACTTTTATCCTAAACAAGCATAATCAATATTATATTATTAAAATCTATGTTCAAAACTTAGTATGGTTTTGCATTGTAGTCTAATGTTTACCCCATATGTGTCACAATTGTAAGGGAAATTTACACAGTGTATGATGTGAAGACAGGGGAAAGAGAGAGGTTAGGTGTACCTGTAATTCAGGCTTAAACTCCCCAGTTGCTACGCTTGTAGCTCTAGTCTATATATCTAATTGTACCAAATCCGAATATTCGTATAAAATAAATAATGTTTACCCGTAAGTAGAGGCTGTTCAAACTTTTAGGTCACCATTGCGATTTCCACTGACTTACATCATAACGATTGACCAATTTTCACTATTTCTAACATTCGCAAACCGAAAAGTCACATATCGTATAAAGTACTATCCAAGACTCATATACAAATGTCTAAAAATGGGGTCAAATGTATCACTCATCACCATCTTATTTCCTCTGATTGTACAATTTCCTTAATAAAATGAATTTAATCAATCACAGAAACATATTCTTTTATTGACACAAATATAATAATCTTATATTATAATGTGCTCAGTTGCCGGTTCAACATTTTCATCCAATCATATAATGCCCTGAACATCCCTATATTTTTTCAGCCAATCAGAGAGCTCGCCTCAATGGTAGTAGCTGAACAAGTTAAGCATATGTACATATTAACTCTAGAGTTTATATAGATGTAATTACGATAGTATCTGTGAGCAAATTCTGTCGGACAGTGTGGTTAGACTGACACGTCACGCTTATTCTAAAATTGCGAGCCGACAAACAATTACTCTCCATGAAATACTGGTCTCTTTTGTGACCATGGTCTAATATAATACTTTACGAATTTTTAAAAAAAAAAATTTTTTACAGAGGTTTTATTATAATATGACATTATAGATATTCATAAAACAGTATAAATAGGTTTATATATATAGATCTGGAGTTTGGCCATCCATAAACAGAAAATGCAAAATTTAACCAATATTTTTTATATTCATATTCACACGGTCACTTATTATAAAATTACTCTCGTTTTGTTTTGCAATAATTCGCTTAACGAAATGCACATTATTTGATCATATAGCACTACTAGAATAAATGTGATTGCATAACTTACTTTAGACGGTTGTTTTGACAACCAATAGACTATAACAATATCATAAGCAGTAGCTAGGGCCATTATCGCCATGAAAATACTGCAAACAACTCTGCAATAAACAGTGTATAATATTCATTAACGGAGTATGATATATAGTAAAAGGCCTACCATAATCGAAGTGAGGCTGTGAGGAAATATCTCCAGTTATGTATTGTTGTTTTACCTTTCGTTGCTATCACGTGAATTATTACATAAGGTACGGTACACTTGTAAATAAATCATATAACTAAAGGTTAATAGCGTGTAGTGTCCTAGAACAAGACACACTTAAACTAAGTACTGGTCCTACCTGAGCGTGATTTGTTGTAGTTGTAACAAGTTCTAAGAACTTGTTTCACAATCGACGTAAAATAAATAAGTTGAAATCAATAGCAATGTTACCAAAGCACTGTCAGTGTGGAAAACAATTCCAAGTCCAACGTTCATGTATCACAAATCTAATGCGAATGCTCAAGAAATGACTGTTTGTTTGATTGAAATCAATATCTTATATCCATACATGTAACTATCATTGGAAACCATGGACACAATATTTTAATACATTGATATGCACATCGAGTAGTGACATTGCACAGATTGTGCGAACAATTTTCCTAATTAATATTAATGAGGGTTATGTTTCTATCAGTGTTACCCGTGTATTATCTCAGTAATTAAATTGATTCTGTTACTTTGAGGATTATGTTTCTATCAGTGCTACCCGTGTATTATCTCAGTAATTTAATTGATTCTGTTACTTTGAGGATTATGTTTCTATCAGTGCTACCCGTGTATTATCTAAGTATTTAAATTGATTCTGTTACTTTGAGGGTTATGTTTCTATCAGTGCTATCCGTGTATTATCTAAGTAATTAAATTGATTCTGCTACTTTGAGGGTTATGTTTCTATCAGTGCTACCCGTGTATTATCTAAGTAATTAAATCAATTCTGTTACTTTGAGGATTATGTTTGTATCAGTGTTACCCGTTTATTATTTCAGTAATTAAATTGATTCTGTTACTTTGAGGATTATGTTTCTATCAGTGCTATCCGTGTATTATCTAAGTAATTAAGTTGATTCTGTTACTTTGAAGGTTAAGTTTCTATCAGTGCTACCCGTGTATTATCTAAGTAATTAAATTGATTCTGCTACTTTGAGGGTTAAGTTTCTATCAGTGATACCCGTGTATTATCTAAGTAATTAAATTGATTCTGTTACTTTGAGGATTATGTTTCTATCAGTGCTACCCGTGTATTATCTAAGTAATTAAATCAATTCTGTTACTTTGAGGATTATGTTTGTATCAGTGTTACCCGTTTATTATTTCAGTAATTAAATTGATTCTGTTACTTTGAGGATTATGTTTCTATCAGTGCTACCCGTGTATTATCTAAGTAATTAAGTTGATTTTGTTACTTTGAGGGTTAAGTTTCTATCAGTGCTACCCATATATTATCTAAGTAATTAAATTGATTCTGCTACTTTGAGGATTATGTTTGTATCAGTGATACCCGTGTATTATCTAAGTAATTAAATTGATTCTGTTACTTTGAGGATTATGTTTCTATCAGTGCTACCCGTGTATTATCTAAGTAATTAAACTGATTCTGTTACTTTGAGGATTATGTTTCTATCAGTGTTACCCGTTTATTATCTCAGTAATTAAATTGATTCTGTTACTTTGAGGATTATGTTTCTATCAGTGCTACCCGTGTATTATCTAAGCAATTAAGTTGATTCTGTTACTTTGAGGATTATGTTTCTATCAGTGTTACCCGTTTATTATCTAAGTAATTAAGTTGGTTATGTTACTTTGAGGATTATGTTTCTATCAGTGCTACCCGTGTATTATCTAAGTAATTAAATTGATTCTGCTACTTTGAGGATTATGTTTGTATCAGTGAAACCCGTGTATTATCTAAGTAATTAAATTGATTATGTTACTTTGAGGATTATGTTTCTATCAGTGCTACCCGTGTATTATCTAAGTAATTAAATTGATTCTGCTACTTTGAGGATTATGTTTGTATCAGTGAAACCCGTGTATTATCTAAGTAATTAAATTGATTCTGTTACTTTGAGGATTATGTTTCTATCAGTGCTACCCGTGTATTATCTAAGCAATTAAGTTGATTCTGTTACTTTGAGGATTATGTTTCTATCAGTGTTACCCGTTTATTATCTAAGTAATTAAGTTGGTTATGTTACTTTGAGGATTATGTTTCTATCAGTGTTAATCGTTTATTATCTAAGTAATAAAGTTGATTATGTTACTTTGAGGATTATGTTTCTATCAGTGTTAATCGTTTATTATCTAAGTAATTAAGTTGATTCTGTTACTTTGATATAAACAAGTAATTCAAATAAAATTAAGATTTATGGATATTTTTATTCTTAAAAGTGCAGTTCAACGTAAAGTTGTCACTAAGGCCATCGTCAAAAAGTTTGTTTTATATCGTTGCAGTACATACATAATATAATGCATACCCCAAAAAACTGTTATTTTACTCTTATTTTTTTATTTTCGTAATTTTGTTTCAATATTCGAAAGGCCCAGTTTATAAGCAATGCCAAACATATTACACTCTTTTACGATTTCTCGTTGTTAGAATGACTTACATCACAGCAATAGCGCTGTTGTCCAATTCCAAGCTTCTTTTTTGACATTCAACACGCGGTGGTATGACGCTGCTGGGAGGTTCGGAACCAGAAAACAAACTTGCCACTGAAATATTGGAATGTTTATCAACAACCGATCATTAAATCTACATCCGACCTTAAACTGTTGAACACTCCTTAAGGAATTATATACAACACGTTGATATTTCGAAGCTAACTACGTGATAATGTAATATCATTTAACACTCTCTTTAAAATAAGGATAACATTGTAAGAATAACTACTTATATTATAATTTATAAAAGTCATGTTTATGGACTAAAAGTAAACATATATGCCTCTTGCACATCATACACAATAAGTAAATAAAAATGATGAAATATTAATACACGACTGTATAATAAAACATGTAATGTGGGACTGATAAACAAGGAAACTTCGTGACATAATATTATCAATATCAGATCATAACCATATCGGGTCAGTTCGATTTCTATCCCAACCTTAATTATCTAATATACAATGACAGAAAAAAAAATTGAGCTTTTTTTACTATATATTAGGTGTCCCTATATGCTTGCAAATATTTTGACCAAAAATGGTCTTTTAAGTGTCTTCAAAATTTGCTCTTGCATTCAAGTCTAAGACTATTCTTAAGGAAGATTGGTGAATATTTACTCTGATCTAAAATAGTTACGATCAATAGGCGAGCCATTTATTTTTACAAAAAGAATATAATTCTAATTATTATTTCATTTCAATTAGTTTTCTTACGTGTTCTTGCTAGGGCTTTGACATCGTATTCGTTGCACGTACTTGGGTAACACACGCCTGACGTTATGGAAGGAATGATCTGAAATATCAACATTATAATTGTTAAAATAACTGTCATTTCATAAACGAGCATAGTATTCCAAGAGGATCTTGAGTCGGTTGTCAGTTTTATGTGATGTTATAAAAATACTTACCCCCTTAGTAATAAATGTAGTTCTGCAGTATTGTCCCTTGAACGGGTGTGACACGGTGGTGTTAGTTTCGTACACGGAGGCCTCTACTGCCAAACACTGCTCCCATGATCCGAGCCATACCACGTGTCCTCGTAACAGTCCACTCATCGGCTTACCGGCAGCATCTACCACTGAAGTAAATGTTAATGATGGGTTAATACAGCTGTCGGTATGGTGAAGCAATAAATAAAACCAAGTTGATATAGAGGGAGGTTCCGCCATAACCAAGTTGATAACGATGTTCTGAATTAAACAAGACATAGCTAGTAGATATTAATGTGTGTTCTGAATTAAACAAGACATAGCTAGTAGATATTAATGTGTGTTCTGAATTAAACAAGATATAGCTAGTAGATATTAATGTGTGTTCTGATTAATGTGTGTTCTGAATTAAACAAGACATAGCTAGTAGAAATTAATGTGTGTTCTGAATTAAACAAGACATAGCTAGTAGACATTAATGTGTGTTCTGAATTAAACAAGACATAGCTAGTAGATATTAATGTGTGTTCTGAATTAAACAAGACATAGCTAGTAGATATTAATGTGTGTTCTGAATTAAACAAGACATAGCTAGTAGATATTAATGTGTGTTCTGAATTAAACAAGATATAGCTAGTAGATATTAATGTGTGTTCTGAATTAAACAAGATATAGCTAGTAGATATTAATGTGTGTTCTGAATTAAACAAGACATAGCTAGTAGATATTAATGTGTGTTCTGAATTAAACAAGACATAGCTTGTAGATATTAATGTGTGTTCTGAATTAAACAAGACATAGCTAGTAGATATTAATGTGTGTTCTGAATTAAACAAGATATAGTTAGTAGATATTAATGTGTGTTCTGAATTAAACAAGACATAGCTAGTAGATATTAATGTGTGTTCTGAATTAAACAAGATATAGCTAGTAGATATTAATGTGTGTTCTGAATTAAACAAGACATAGCTAGTAGATATTAATGTGTGTTCTGAATTAAACAAGACATAGCTAGTAGACATTAATGTGTGTTCTGAATTAAACAAGACATAGCCAAGTCTTTATTAATGTAAGTTCTGAATTAAACAAAACATAGCCAATGGTTATTAATGTATGTTCTAAATTAAACAAGATATAGCAAAGTTGATATTAATGTAAGTTCTGAATTAAACAAGACATAGTCAAGTAGATAATAATGTTTGTTCAGAATTAAACAAGACATAGCCAAATAAATATTTGATAATATGTAAGTTCTGAATTAAGCAAGACATAACCAAGTAGTTATCAATGTAAGTTCTGAATTTAACAAGAAATAGCGAAGTATACATTTATGTAAGTACTGAATTAAACAAGACATAGCCAAGTATATATATAAATGTAACAAGACATAGCCAAGTAGATATTAATGTTAGTTCTGAATTAAACAAGATATAGCCAATTATTTATTAATGAAAGTTTAACTTTTACAAAGGTCAAGTAAATGATAAGAACAACACAAACATTCTGTGGCAAAGTGGTCACTTTCGTGTAGTATTTTTTTTTTATTTTGTCCATTTTATGCTTAATCTACACAAAGGCCAATAACACACTTGAAATTAAGAATGTATGTGACATGTACGTAAATATGTAGATGCTGACAGACAAAACAAATAGGTAACTAATTATACGTCCACAGACGACTCAGTATTCAAAGTATCAACATACTAGACATAGAAGTAGATTAACACAAATATTTAGTTGAAAGGTTATTTTCTGTATCCTTTCTGCATAATTATATTGCTATATGTATGAACTTGGTTTACACTAATTTATTTGAGTTTGATTGCGAAGACAGCTCAGAGCGCTCTCGACTCCGCTTCTTATGTAGACCCAGTACAGAGAATTGTTGGGTTGAAGTAGGGATCGAAACAGCAACCTGTAGCGTAAGCGGCCAGCACTCTATCCACTGCACTACCGACCAGTTTGCATTTTTTTCAAAATATATGTGCTCGTATGTGAATAAAATACTGCTTAAACAGTTGGTTACGGTATAGAAATAATAACAAATATATTCAATAAAGAAGAACAATACACTCGGTATGAATAGCAACGGCACAGACATCAAACATAATCATGGAGCTTTTGTTTGATACGGGGTTATATTAGACATAAATACACATTTCTTCAAACACAAAGTGATTTTATTAATTAAACTTTTAGGTTCAATGTCAACTTGAGGATCTCAGATAACGGTATGCGCGATTTGTGTGTGTTTTTGTTTTGATTGTTTGTGCGTTTAGAGCTGTATTTAAAAAATAAAGAAATACAAAACTTTATCTAGGGAAATGTGATAATCATTGTCATACTATGTTTCTTTTTAATCATTGAAGTTTTAAATTTTTCATGTTTATTGGCACAGGTACTTGTATATACTGATATATGCATTTAGCACGAAATGAGTAACGCTTATTAAAAGCAATATTGTTTTAATGTCCTAGACGCCTATATTACTATCACAAGGTCAATAGCCCGGTATTTGTGATTCTATATTCAATGGTTATGCTTATGATGTATGATTTTTCTTTTTAAAACAAAATAGTTACTTCCAATCATTTACTTCGATAAGTCATAAGCTGTGCGCTAGTGAAGCGGATAGATTATTCGTCGCTCTTGCCAGAGGTCGCGAGTTTGACCCGATTGACTGTCAAAACCAACACTTAGTATTTGGTTCTACCCAGGAAACGGTGCCTAACATATACGCTGTGAAAATTTTGCAATTGAGCAAAGGCAAATTAGCATGAATTAAATACTTTGATATTGCAACAATGTTGTGTTAATCATATAGAAATACTGATGGCTTTTAACATCTTGAATAAATAGTATTCTTTTGTTTAGACATTGACAATGGACTTAAAATAAAAAAAAACATATGTTATAGAAAATACGAGACGTGTCATTTAAGGAACACAGTCAACACAACAGGATAACGTAATTAATAATAGTCCTCATTACAACCGTCATACAAAATAAGTCGATTGTAATGGTGAAATATTCTCTACATTGAACTTTGGTCATGGTCTTATTTTGTATTTATTTCAGTGACTTAGAAGCATGAATAATGTTCATATATATTAAAATAGTGCATACGTACTTAACGGTACATTTTGTCTAATTAAATCTTAAATCATGGAAGCTGGATCTACAGTAAGCCAGTTTAGTTGACATATGCGTCCAATACAACTGACAATACTGTCCTACTGTCTTCAACGGGTCAGTTGTTCAGTCAAATATTACATTTGTTCGCATGCTGCTAACGAGTGTGAGGTACCATAGTTACGATGTCCTTCAAATCAAATAAACCAGGAGCCATGACTAAATAACTATAAACATAACTAGTATCTTAATAAAATCAGAAGTCTCCGGGCACTCTCTCTGCCCTGCCTGCTCTCTTTAGTATGTTTCAAGTATATTCCAATATCAGTTTGATTCAAAATATAACGACCTTAGATAATGTATTTATCACATTGCGGGTGTGAACAAATTCGCAGACAATTTCTTAAAAATATAGGTGGACATACCCTTTAACTGGCATTATTGAGGGGAGGGGGCTGCAACAAAAACACATTACTGCGATTAAATTATGTTACTGGTACAAATGAAACTGTAAACCAAGTACGGAAGCGATCTCTAAAGCTACAGAAGTTGAGGGGCGGGAGGAGGGATATAATAAAAACATTTCTCCCATCGGTTAGTGGGGGCATCACTTTATTTTTTAGAATAAACAACATACGAACAATGTTCGATTTTGCATTAGTATAAACCATATTTATTTTAATAATTGATAAAAAATAGACTAGTATGACTGTGGTTAATCATGATTACCAGGGGTTACTGATTAATTGTAACGTTGGTTTAGATAGTGCAGAGATAAACGCCTGTCAAAATCTGTCTCACTCATGTATCAGGGTTTGTGGGTATCACTACATCATGTCTATAGTACATATTCAAGTTTGATAAGCGCAACTGATAAAACATGGACTGATTGAAGAGCCATGTTGTAAGATTTCCGCCAATAAGAGTATTTATAACTGTGACATTAAAAATCACATGGAAATGATAAATCTGCTTTTCTACACGATTACTCGATATCTAGGGTTGTATTATGGGTTAAAGTTTGACTAACATACATTTTACCTCAGTCGCATGACACAGATCTTAATGTGAAACGCAAGATGGAATGTAACGCTAGCTCAAATTATAGGTTAAGTTCCTTTTTAACAATGATATTCAATGCAATATTGAGGTATAAATTGAATTGAATTGATATATATTCAATTGTCCATTATTACACTTTTTACATCCGATCAGGTGTGGAACCTTCATTTTCATATGTAAATTGTAGCCGTATTTTGACTGGCTAGTTATTTTGACCAGTTCTGCTAAGTAAATAACTTTTGAAACCACCAGCTGACGGCAACTGTCAAGAATAATACTTAAGAACTAACAGCATTGTACACAAACAGTCAATTATTTGAGTTGGCAAAGTATGTGTTGAATCCGTTAATTAAGACATTAGGTAGTAATTATAATATAATGAACTCAAACTGAGACTTTGAACATAAATTTGTGGATGGCAGACGAAATTCAATGGCGTGTACGTTTTGCCATACATGAAGGCTATTCGTATAACTTTGAAAAGTACACAGAGGTTGTCAAACTGGTATTTAGTGTGAATAGGTAATCATAGGATTTTCGTACCATTGTTAAAGTATTAACTTTACAAGAGCACATTTTCACAGTGTAAGTTGGGCGAAATTGCACCTTAAGCAGGCTTTATTTGAATATTAACCCATTTTTCATAAAAAGCTACATTTTAGATGCAAAAATAAAACATCACACTTACTAAGTTTCTTTTACATAGTGTTTGTAAATTGGTTATGGAAATATATTAAATGATTCGAACAATTCCAGAATTGGCACGGTTATTCATTATTCATTGTATTTGACCTCTGTCAGCTAATCAGTATATACGAGCAAAGCCTACACTTACTTTCTAAAGCCCATTGTTCTCTGTCAAGGAGCGCTTGAAGAAATAGTTTCGTGTCATTAAGGCACCTGGTGCTGACATCATAACCAGGAACGGCATCAGCTGCAAGACCTGTTTCGAGAAGTTGTTCGGCACGTTCAATGGCATTCTTGTAAGTGTTTCGTACGAAATCATCTTCGGGTATCTTTTCGTTTGTGGATTTGAGGTATTTCTGTGCACGCGTGTTGAGTTGGTGCGCATGCTCCAATACTGCTGCTAGGTCCTTCTTGTTATTTGTATCTTGACTGCCTGTTACTATACATGTTACACATAACAGTAAACACACTGTAGTTTTCAATATTCTGAAATACATTGTTGTAGGTATAGCGTATCCTGAGATGAGATTATTCCAAGCGATTCTTAAGAATAACGAAATTGTTTACATATAGAGAAACTGATACAGAGAGACTGACGTTTGCTTTCAAGCAAGGCTTTCGTCAAAAGTGTCACTTATTATATGTTGGTATCCATATAAATAGTTTATCTTTTAGATAGTTTATCCGCTACAGTAGCAATCTCTGTATACTGTTTATTTACTATCAGAGGTAGATCTGTTATCAAGCCTTTAATTAGAACGAACATTGTGAAATACGAGTGACTTTTACTCACCTTTATAAACTTGGACTACATTACTACCGACACTTCATTTATCACCTCTTGTTTTGATGTTAAAGCTGCCTGTCTCCTGATTGATCACTACTTTCAATAAAAGATATATGTATTTTTAAATGGCCAGTTATTTTAATATAGTTTATTGGTTTGGTTAACCCACATTAAACTGAAAAACATTATAAACCGAAATACATTTTGTATATGATACCAATAATTCTTTATAAATATAAAACGATTTTCCATTGACTGATTTGTAACACAAGGACATACCTGATGTATATAATTGACTGGTTGTTTTATGTCTTTCAAAAACAGCGGATTGGTAGTTCAGTGGTTAAGGCCTTGGACTGCAAACCCAAGGGTCGCAGGTTCGATCCCCGGCTCCTCCACATAAAGAATACTTATCAGTATTTCGGATGAGATTTTAATCGAAGTCCCATGTAGCGGTGCTTTAAATCGGGCATGTTAAAGAACCAGGGCCGCTACAAATGGGTCTTCTGGAGCTCTGCACTATCCTCCAAAAATCTGAAGATATTAATACTCTTCTGGTGGGAAAGCGGTGGCGACGATCAATAACATTAGCATCGTCGTGTCTTTCAACGCCGTAAAATGTCTGCTTTACTTGAAACTCTTTCCAAAACATCGACATATCGTTGTCTATCGATTATCGACACCTGGAATGTTTTTTAAACAATAACTTGTAATTATTCTATTTAAATGATAATAATTTAACGAAGGTCATGATATATAGAAGTCAAATACACTACTATATTAAATTATGGTGAACAGTAGTCCATAATCTAGATATAAATTTGGCAAAATTCTACTAGCTCAATGCACGAATAAGTCCATTTTTTTGCGTAGTTGGACTATAAATGGAGTATAACTTACGGACAAGGGCTCTTCCTTAGCGTGATCCTTCCACCACCAGACTGGGTGTATAATAGAAGTGTCATAAGCTGTAGCTGGGGCTATAATGGCAAGGAAAATGCTACACACAACTCTGGAATAAACATGACTTGTTTTAATGAAATACCGAGATAAAAAAAGAAATACTTGTAATAAGAGGTCACGAGTTTTGGATGTGTTATGGTCTAACTTACAAAGTTCTTTACATAAAATCACTTTTAGCGTATTGTTTAATAAAAAGATCTCGTCTTTAGATTGTATTTTTCCTTACTTCGGACTGTTATATAATCAAGTATTGAAAGATATAACATTTGTAGTATGTCGTCGACAGGCAGTCATAAATAGGGGAAAGCATTTGATGGAGCATTTAATAGAAATATGCTACCCCACACTAAAACGAAATGCTTATTTCAGATCATCAAAGTATCTCACGGAAGAATCAAGCAAAATGTTTTATAAGAAATCTAAAACAAGCTGGCCTGATAGCTATATATATATATATATATATATATGTTATGGGAGATCAAGCATGTCCAAGGTAATGATCCCACACCACTTATCTTATATCTGAATGAGTGTATTAGACCGTGTAAATATATTTAATGAAATAATATCAACATACAGAACAACGATAGCATTAGTGTCATACTCCAGTGGTTTTTTCTGACATGTAACCAATGGGGATGGCAAAGTGGTCACATTTACGCTAGAAATGAGACTCGCCACTGAAACAGACGATAAATAAATGCACATTGTATAACTAGGTATACACACCTGTTTTACCATAACTTGATTTGGGTCGTCATGGCGCTTCTTAAACCGTGTGACAAAGCTCCTGAGAACTTTATCTAGTAGGTCGTTTATTACGTAGTGTGCCGCAGCGTCTGTTTTCGCTTATTTTGAATCGTTTGTGATGCTTAAAAACAAAGTTTACTTTTCAAGAGTGAACATTGTGATTTACTGGTAATTGACCTCACGCGACGATTATCGCTTCGCCCACAGGTCACGTGGCATTGTTTGTCCAAGTAAATACATTTTTGTTTGTATAAAGAAATTGGCGACATAGAAATCACTATTGATCGCTGATTGGATAATCGACCTGTTTGCTTGACAGCTTGCGACAGATCAATTACGTGAATTGGTGTTCAAAATGTTTCTGTTCAAACACCAGCAATGGCTTCATCATTTGTGTAATTATGTAAATGAAATATTTCAACGCTTTGATTTTCTTCGATTGAAGGATCTACAATTGATGCATCGGTCGTTCCTACATGATGCATGTGAAGCATAATTACCTGACATAGAATTAACATTAAAATGTGTCTGATAGCTCTATGTCTTAACAAATTAAGATTTACCATAAACAATCCTTACCGGATTGAAAATTATTATGTAACACTAAGTTTAAATAATACTTTCATTTGAAACATTTTATTTCATTTATTGTGAATATTAGGCTATTGTCTTTCCATACAAAGTTAAGTACACGAGGCTTAAAACGCAACAATGGCGAGCAATTGTTGCGTTTTCGTGCCGGATGTAATAAACTTTGTAGATAAAGAAAAAAAACTAGTATTATATTTATCCTATCGAATTAAAAATAAAAGTTTTAGTAAATGCAAACAAAAAACAGAAAAATGTTTAATTTTTTATTTCATAACCTATTTATCGTGCTTTACACGTAGAAAACGATGTCTTGAACTGTAGTTCCGGCCATATGTTTTAGTTTCAGTCGCAACATCTCGGACATTAGATGAAGAAATGAAAATAATCTGAAATTGAAGCATATTTGATTTCATACCAAATGAACCTAGATTTATTCAGCCATCCCTTTATTTTGTCAAATAATGACTGATGATAGGGTAAAAGCCTTGTTGACAGATATGACACCCGCTCTTCTCAAAAACATAAATAAACATAACACCATTGAGAAAAATACACTTACACGTCGTCGCCAGTCCTCGAGCGTCTGGCTGACTACAGGAAGTTGGGAAACACATACCGATCATCAGGGCAGCTTGTGTCGTCTGCAGTATAATTACGTATCTCAGGCATACAGGTAAACTATACTCATCATAGATACGTTACTGGTTTATTTTAAAAGGAATATATCAGGATTTTTAAAAAAATTAAAATTGGCTAAAACAATTTGTTACCATTATACTATGCCTATATATATATATATACACTATGTATTGCCAAAAAGATATCTAGTTAAACATGACAAATAAATTGAAAAGGCTACGCGCCGAAGTTAGACTAAAATAGATTTCCCGCTTAAAATAGCAACATATTTTGTGACATATTAAATGAGTCAAGTGATTTTATTTTGATTTCAATATGGTTTACATATAGTAAAACGTGTTCAATCTTAGAAAGAGACCGAATGACGATATGATGGTATTTTTAGAATGGGGATTTCGTTTCAAGTTTTGCGGTCTAATTTAAATAACGATTATGTCAGGCTTTGGTGGAAATGACACACAAAACCATTTAGATATTTTTAAACGATAAGTATGTTGTAATGAAACCAAAATGTTTCGTTAGATATGAACTATAAAGTAGATTACATATATCATATTATGTAGTTGCATTACGGAAGAAAAAAAATGTAATTATTTTATTTGCATACGCCGCAAGTCGAAGGGAAATGGAATTAAACAATAAGACTACTATGTATGTTATATTACATAACTTACCATGCAATAGGCGAACGCATATGACTTATTTCTTCAATTACATTTTATAGGTCTCACTTCTAAACGCACCAAATTATGCACCACTGTACACTTAGTGTATATTATGTTTTCAAATATATTTGCAACTTGAAGCATTTCGTTAAGACATGAGACTGAATGAAACTTTGATGAAGTAAGAAAACTTAAACAATCTGCCTTAACCAAACCCTCGATTAACGCTGTGCTATTCACTTATATTAAAGCCTTGAAAACACGCCCTTTGAACACAATACATCCGCATATTTCAGTGAAAGTGATGGAAACATATACACTCTTTGATGTCAGGTGATATTAATGGAACCTTTGAGAAATAGCTGGAAATATTACTCGACGTTAGTCTTTTTCGCCACCCCCTATATGCTACACATTTATTATTTTCGATAAGCCATATCATATAATACAATCAAGCTTTTCTGAAATTACTAGATCCATCTTTGTTGCTTGGTTTATTACTTCATTGATTGTAAATGACACTCGGCAATATTGTCCAGTAAACGGATGTGTTGATAGAGAATTGTTTATGGTCGCTTGCACGTTGATACATTCATCGTATGCCCCTAACCATTTCAGCTGTCCGTTCATCAACCCGCTAGTGGGTTTACCCACAGAATCTATCACTACACAATAACGGATATTAATTTAGCTCTTAAAGCTAATATTCAGTAATATCGCGACGGGGTCTACATGATACAGTATTCTAGGCACTGACAAACTGAAGTATAATGCCGCAGGCACATGGTATAATACCCTTCCCTACAATTTGCTACTACCCGGCAGACCTAGAACTATCCTCTAAATGCTAAACGTAATGAAATGTATGAAAGCTGAATGGAAGTATCTCAATGATGACCTTACAAAGGAGCCAAATTGACGTTTAAATCACACGAAATTACTGTTACCCTTAAAAAAACAACCTTCCACATGTCCTTTAAATATCCACGTACCTGTACATTTTGACCCGTATTGTTCACCGTCATATCTAATACTGTATATACATAGTCGTAAGTGATTAGGGTACGTGAGTCAACCATCGATCGTGTGTTTACTTAGTTTGTATTACAAAGTTTACAGGAGGTAGTTATTTAAGTTTGCCATGATAGATCAGTAGTACGTAGCTCGATATAACCAATATTTTAATATTTAAAAAAAAAACAAAAAAAACAAAAAACAAAAAAAAACAATAAAACTTAAAACTTAGTTTTTTTTTTATTTAATATATACATTTTTGCTTCAGAAAAAAATAATCGGCGTTACCCATCCACTTTTTATATGGTTTGTTTTAATAAGAAATAAATGTTGGGATATCTTTTTATATATATTTATTATATTTTAGTTTCCTTTGATCAAATGTAAGCTCTTTCAGAATTTGTAAACAAAACCATATGTTATCGTACATTTTAAACAAATATTTGTCAAATAACTTTCGATAGTGTATATTCTGGTGCCATTTTAAAAATGTTACTATTTGATAACATCAGAAAATAATTAATGTTATGTTTTAGTTTAAAATTAGTCTATTACATACCATCATACACTTAGACAACTTTTTGAAATAACAAAACAAGATATTCTCTTTTGAAAACAATATTCGTTTTACTTAAAGTACCCCTACCCCTATTTTGCTTGGCAAGAACATGATGCCAAAAGTTGAAAAATATTGATTTTTTTTTTAAAATGGTGGTTTGTGGCTTAAATCGTTCAATGTACCTATATCCATAAGTCTGTAACAAAAAAAGGTTTCTCAAAAGAAATACAACTTCAACTTAAGATATATAATCCGTAGTCATAAAAATCTGGAAACACACGAGCCGACGTCCTTAAGTGTTTCAGTATAAGCAGTGTTCTTAAAGCAATTCATTGGCGCATACAATTATCCCGTTGCAAACAATTACGGAGGGATTTGCAAGATAAAACGATCACGTGCGACGTGCATTAGCTGCAAAATATATGTCGGTTTTTAGCAAGACATGAAGTGGGTTTTAAAGAACCTGGTAATAGGTATAAAGTAATGCATGTATTTATTTAGACATGAGAGACGCCTAGTTACAGTATGCATGTGCAGCACCATCAGACAACAATCGGAGCCCCACTCGGCCATTTCCGCCTACGTACGAAATAACCTCTGAGATACGTGTAGGTCCAATCGGAACATCGTACGGCCATTTCCGCCTATTCGTCTGGGCGGAATTCACCGGGCAATGTTTCAACTCCCTCAAATATAGGACTCTTATTATATAGAGGTTAATTAGTGCCATGTAGTGTTGATCAAGTTGTCGTTAAGGTGGGTCAAAAGGACAATAGATTATGTCCAACACGCGATAATCACTAACATGACAACACGTTTTGGAAAGTGCAAGGACGTTTAATGTTGCATCGTCTTGAAATGTGTCATTGTGTCGCATTTGTTTGTCGTCATTCCGAGCCGGAAGGACGACGCAATGGTAGAACAACAGTGTATACTGTGCTTTCTTTTTAAATAATTAAAAGCCGAATTTTGAGTTTTCATCGAGTGATGAAAAACATTAGGCTTGTGTAATGTTGCCGAGAAGCCCTCTTCACATAAAGCTAGTCTAATGTTTTTCATCACCCGATGAAAACTCAAAATTCGGCTTTTAATGCTTATATTTATAATATATTCTCCAGCTTTTTTAACTTAAACTGTTACGTTATTTTTGTATTTTTTGATATTTAAAACGCAAATTATACGTTTTAAACCGCAAAGTCAATATCATGAATGTAACGGCGACGTTGTTAACATACTGAAAAAATGCACGAATTTGTAGGACAACTTACGGCAAACGTCACGTCTCACCAGCAAAACAAAGTCGTGAAACCAATGAAATGCAAACTGGTCCTTTTAGCTCCGCCCAGCTGCAATGTTTTTTTATTGGGAAATGAAATGCAGTTAATGTATAAAGTTCAATTAGGCCGATTGACCTGGATATGTAAATATTACGGGACGGTAGAACAGCAGGGCAAATAATGCGTTAGATGTCATGACGTCAGCAAGCGATCGATTGAGTGACAGTTTTGAAACAGCAAAAGGCTAAAGAGAGCTTAACTAAGGCAACATAACTTCCGTTCATATAAGCTATTGATCCTTAAAATTATGTTCATTACGTCTAGTTAATATTTATAGTCATTGTGT
Organism: Panopea generosa; assembly: GCA_029582155.1. Classification (NCBI taxonomy): domain Eukaryota; kingdom Metazoa; phylum Mollusca; class Bivalvia; order Adapedonta; family Hiatellidae; genus Panopea; species Panopea generosa. Next base: position 51,615,009 of record CM055905.1, read on the forward strand.
CATTTTCTAAATCACGTGGTACTGATGTATCATAAACCGCACCACGGTTGAACTGGTAATAATATGTAGAGTCGTCACTGTGACTCACGCTGACAAGTATGGAGATCACACGGCCAATACATAATAGTTTATAAACGTATGTCTAGTTATTACAAGATAAAATCATGTTTGTTTTGGGTTTAGTATCACATTGTGGTTATATGAGAACGTAATATATTGTTTATACGAGAATTCAATGTAAAATGTAAAAAACAATAACTATATTCATGCTTGAATACAGCTTTAATGTCTGGTGTTTAGTTGAATACAGCTTTAATGTCTGGTGTTTAGTTGAATACAGCTTTAATGTCTGGTGTTTAGTTTCATACAAATGGGTCCTACGGCGGCAGGGTGCCCAAGACGTTGTTGGCAAATGTCAAATTACATTCTGAATTGTTCCTCCACCAACAGAACTTGATATGCCACATATAATATGAAATTATTTGAAAATGGCGTAACCATAAGGTGATGCATTTTTCTCCCCACTGTCAATGATATAATATTGATACCAAGATAGTTGACTGGATAAAACATTTATACTTCTTATATAATAAAGATCACTCCTTGTGTCCCTATGTGCAAAAAAAAGTTCAATATGACCTTGCTGAACTTGAACATGAGGACACAAACGTAAAAGTTCTGAAATATTCCCGGTGTTATATAATAAATATGCCAAAGTCTTTTGAAATACATCCATACATGCCAGAATGTCATGCATTATGATCGATATAAGGGTTCTAGGGACTCTTTCCACAAAGCACTTTTACAGTAGGGCATACTTACAACTAGTCTGGGTTTAGGGTTTTGACTCAGGCATTTTTAGGGATTAAAGCGATACCTAAACCCAAGCTTAACGAAAAAAGTTACGATTCTCAAAAAAAAAGTTTTTTTAGGTCAAGGGTTTAGCTCCCTTGAAGCTTTAGATATCGGAATAGCTCTGGATTCAAAAAGTTTCGGGTGTCACTAGGTGTGTTTGAATTGAAAACTTAAACCCAATAGAAAAAAAACAAATACAAAACAGTTTTACCAAAAGTAGTGATAGGTTCAGAACCTGAAATCCAAATTCTGATGTATTTCCCTTTGAAACAATGTGGTTTTATTTTTGGATGAGTTGGGTTGAATCTGAAGGTATCATTGGAAAGATAATTCAATTACGAACGCAGAAATGTATTCAGTATGTATGTACTCCTTTTTGACAGAGTTTTGGCCCTTGACTTTCGGGTAAAAAATTTATATGTTGAAAATTTCCCTGAGAGGGACATAATGCCATGTTTGGGTTTTAATATATTTTAATTAGGGGTTTCCGAGATCCCTAATTAACAGAAACCCTATGAATATTTATTCCTAAGGTGGGAGACATGCAACTTTTATTGTAACTGTTAAGAAATATTTTTATTTCGCAATTTTGATTTTTGAGAAAAAATATTAATTTTTTAAAATGCTATATCTCAACATTGCAATGCTTGATCTTTATAAACTCTTTACCAATGAACTTATCCTATCCTACTTAACAATTCCTGACATTGACATTTTACCCAAAAGTCAAGAGGACTCTGTAATTTTTGTATAAATAATGTGTAGAAAAAAGCGTTCAGGTCATAGAAGTATACTTAAACTTCTGATCTTGCCGTATTGCAACCAACAAACTCCAAGCCCTTTTGGGGAAGCATCCACTTGCAATCTTTCTGACAGTCGTAATAACTTAGTGCAGGGGTTTGTGTAATTACCGTTTTTACCTTGTGGAAAGCGTCAGTCTGTGCACAATCCCTTTGAAACTCTACGTCTTTACGTAACACTGCTCGCATGGGATTTGGTGCGAATTTGGTCAAGTTCGTGATCATACCGAGCAGTGTTTCTAACTCGGAACGGGGGTTTTCATGTTGGGAATCGCGCTTATTTTCTCAGGATTTCGTTTCAGTCAATTAGCACTGATCACGTGACCAAAGTATTTGACCTCTGTTGATGCTATAACCATTTTATCTGGGTTAAAGCGTAAACCCACTTGATTTGCTTTGTCAAAGGCGTTTCGGAAATTTCAGTCATGCTCCGCGCATGTGCATACAAATATCAAACGATCGTCCACAGTTGAGGTCACACCTGGACAATTTTTCAAATATTTTGTCAATTTTTCTCTGAAAATATCCTGGGATGAACGGAATCCCATTGGAAGACGAAGCATTCTGTTTCTTCCGAAAGGCGAGTTAAATGTCGTCAGAAAAGATGAATCGTCATCGAAACGACCTGACCAGTAACCTTAAGTTACATCTAATACACTAAAATACGAAGCGTCAGTCAGTTTTGATGTTCATCAACTGCACGCATTGGGTAGTGGGGTCTGAGAATGTTGTCATTTTAAGCTTTTGGGTCTAAGCATACTCTTAACTTACCAGTTGCTTTCTTTTCTACTCAAACTAAGGAGTTGACCCAACTAGTCGGTTAGGTGACTTTGCATATGATTTGCTATGATTAAATAGAATCAAGTTCTGTTTTCAATTTTTCTAATAACCCGAAGGGAACTTCACTTCATGGGCGTACAACTGGGAACAGTATTGTCATTTAAATGCAATAAGCATACTTGGTAATAACCCAAAACCGTGAAACAATTCATTGTACTCACGGAGCACACTGGCCTTATCTAGGTCAGTCTCACATTGATCCATTGAGTAGGACGTCTAAGTGTATGTTTTTGTAAATTGCCGCAATGTTATGGAAAAAAGTCCCAAAATAATGTTTACATTAATCCATTTTTCGAATGGCGAGCTCAAAACATTATGTGATACAAACTGTTTACATCGGTCTACAAACAATAACATATGTGTAGTATAATCAATAAATTTTATTGCCAAATAAACATCTCCTAAAATGTAAGATACATATTCATGAAAGCAGAAACACAACAAACGATATGAAAATAGTATAACAAACATTTTACGAAACAAAAAATATAATGATTATGTGTTATGAGTGTTGTATTATTTCGTGTAAAGAGTAAATTACCATTTACATTTAATGTATAAATCAATGTGAATATTTCAAACTACAATGTTGAATTCCGAAGATAAATTAATTTTGTCTCTTTATACAGCAAATCAATACTGTAAGTACTATTGATGGGATCAAACTGAACGTGTTCTGACAGCAATCGTAATTTTATCAGAACTATTTAGAATTTCTTGATTACCGATTGATGCTAAAAAGAAGGTTAAATATTGGATTGTCTAAAACTAATATTCGGTATAATAAAACCTACAGTTAATTGTATTTGTAGTGATTTTTATTGAAAGATGTGTCCATTACATGTTGATAACTTTAATTTGATTTCAAAAAATGGTTTCTAATGAAATTATAGAAAATGAGATATTTATGACAGAATATTGATCAAATCACTGGAAATGATTTTAATACAACCCAGTGATTTTCGTAGAAACTATATACATAGACAAATCGACTGCTTTATTTACCAAATTTTCATTAATCTCTATCCAAATTTAGTGCCGAAGACCAAGTGAATACGTCTCCAAACCCACTTACATCTTGTTCTTGTGTCAGCTACATCCGAAAACCTTTATATGTGAAAGTGTGCCAGTTACTAGGGGAAGGACGGTCGTCCATCTTAGATTTGTTTAAGACGCTTTCTCTACAAATAAAATTTGATCGGCAAAAAACAGCCTAAAATGTTAAAAAAGCGTTGAGCCCAATTTAAAAAATGTTCCATTTCCGATACTTGTCGTATTTCCCCCTCCAAATGCCTTATAATAATCACTATTGTCCCTGCACGAAGAAGCAGCAGGATGTTTATAGTTACTATAGTGCATTATTGTGTCTGCATTCAGTTTTTCTTGCCTCTACCGAGTAACACCTTCTCAAGTCCCATCATTGGTGATTCAAACGCCAGGGACACTACGAAGGCGAGCGCATATGCCACACATAAATGTCCAAGAAACAAATATATCTGAAAATAATGAGACAGATTGATACAAAGGCCTTAGAGACATACAGATATTTTGAACATTCAATCGTTATTTGTTGCTATCAAAACCAAAAGATAAACTGCATCATGAATATCTAAATATCATGACCTGATTTTTAGTAATTTATGCACTTCAGTCAGGGGACATCATTATGTGTTGAAAGCTTTACCTTCGATAAAAAAACAAAACTTAATAAAATTTCTGAAACTGTTGTGTCTATAATATAGTAGATCTATACAATTATAATCATTATGTTAAAATAACTATGTATGATCCTTAATTATTTCGAATCTGTTATTGAAAGGGGCATAAAAGTGGCGGATGATTTAAAGATGTATTGTATTCTTAAATATATGTTGTTTTTAATTTGTCAAGCATGACATATTTTATAAGTTATTATTAAGTTATTATTAAAACTATTTTCTCAATGTGAGGTTTCAGAAAGTGCGTGTTTGGGCAGATTTGCTACGTGAACACCATGAGTTTATAGCCGTGTGCCCCAGTTACCGAGTCAGATAAGATGAAAATCTATCTGGAACTGTCTTTTATTTTTCAGCAATGATATAATAGTACTTAGTTATATTTTCGAAGTTTTAAAAGAGCGACATAAGGGCTTATAGACAAAGTCCTTTATTTATTAAATGCAGACAATTAAATATAAGAACATGTTAAATCAGATAGCAAAGTTATTATGTTGTCTAGAGGTAATGCGTGATTCATTTAAGGATTCTGCCAGGAGATAGGTTTGGGTATATTAGCAACTGTAACCAATCTATGAAAGTCCGAGAGAAAATATGTTAGTCCATTAATCAAAAGTTTTTTAATGTTCGCTCTTGTTCGTTTTGATCAAGATGGACCAGATACTACTTCAAGTGAGCTACCATCTGATGATACAGGCAATTAAACAAAATGTTTATGTTTTTGTTTTACTATATACAACTCTTGTCATTTAATGATCGCCCCAGTGCATCGAGATCGAGGTGTGCATGTCCGTCGTACCCATAACACTTACCATTTCAAGATCGTACCATACATCAGGGTGTGCCTGATTATGTAGTATAGACATAGCACTTACCATTTCAAGATCGTACCATACATCAGGGTGTGCCTGATTATGTAGTATAGACATATCACTTACCATTTCAAGATCGTGCCGTACATCAGGGTGTGCCTGATTATGTAGTATAGACAAAGCACTTACCATTTCAAGATCGTACCATACATCAGGGTGTGCCTGATTATGTAGTATAGACATATCACTTACCATTTCAAGATCGTGCCGTACATCAGGGTGTGCCTGATTATGTAGTATAGACATAACACTTACCATTTCAAGATCGTACCATACATCATGGTGTGCCTGATTATGTAGTATAGACATATCACTTACCATTTCAAGATCGTACCATACATCAGGGTGTGCCTGATTATGTAGTATAGACAAAGCACTTACCATTTCAAGATCGTACCATACATCAGGGTGTGCCTGATTATGTAGTATAGACATAACACTTACCATTTCAAGATCGTACCATACATCAGGGTGTGCCTGATTATGTAGTATAGACAAAGCACTTACCATTTCAAGATCGTACCATACATCAGGGTGTGCCTGATTATGTAGTATAGACAAAGCACTTACCATTTCAAGATCGTACCATACATCAGGGTGTGCCTGATTATGTAGTATAGACAAAGCACTTACCATTTCAAGATCGTACCATACATCAGGGTGTGCCTGATTATGTAGTATAGACATAACACTTACCATTTCAAGATCGTACCATACATCAGGGTGTGCCTGATTATGTAGTATAGACAAAGCACTTACCATTTCAAGATCGTACCATACATCAGGGTGTGCCTGATTATGTAGTATAGACAAAGCACTTACCATTTCAAGATCGTACCATACATCAGGGTGTGCCTGATTATGTAGTATAGACATATCACTTACCATTTCAAGATCGTGCCGTACATCAGGGTGTGCCTGATTATGTAGTATAGACAAAGCACTTACCATTTCAAGATCGTACCATACATCAGGGTGTGCCTGATTATGTAGTATAGACAAAGCACTTACCATTTCAAGATCGTACCATACATCAGGGTGTGCCTGATTATGTAGTATAGACATATCACTTACCATTTCAAGATCGTGCCGTACATCAGGGTGTGCCTGATTATGTAGTATAGACAAAGCACTTACCATTTCAAGATCGTACCATACATCAGGGTGTGCCTGATTATGTAGTACAGAAATCACATTACCATTTCAAGATCGTACCATATATCAGGGTGTGCCTGATTATGTAGTATAGTCATAGCACTTACCATTTCAAGATCGTACCATACAACAGGGTGTGCCTGATTATGTAATATAGACATAGTACTTACCATTTCAAGATCGTACCAGTACACCAGGGTGTGCCTGCTCATGTAATGTAGACATAGTACTTACCATTTCAAGATCGTACCAGTTTATCAGGGTGTGCCTGCTCATATAGTATAGACATAGTACTTACCATTCCAAGGTCGTACTATACATCAGGGTGTGCCTGATTATGTAGTATAGACATAGCACTTACCATTTCAAGATCGAACCATACATCAGGGTGTGCCTGATTATGTAGTATAGACATAGTACTTACCATTTCAAGATCGTACCATACATCAGGGTGTGCCTGATTATGTTGTATTGACATAGCACTTACCATTTCAAGATCGTACCATATATCAGGGTGTGCCTGATTATGTAGTATAGTCATAGCACTTACCATTTCAAGATCGTACCATACAACAGGGTGTGCCTGATTATGTAATATAGACATAGTACTTACCATTTCAAGATCGTACCAGTTCATCAGGGTGTGCCTGCTCATATAGTATAGACATAGTACTTACCATTCCAAGGTCGTACTATACATCAGGGTGTGCCTGATTATGTAGTATAGACATAGCAATTACCATTTCAAGATCGAACCATACATCAGGGTGTGCCTGATTATGTAGTATAGACATAGTACTTACCATTTCAAGATCGTACCATACATCAGGGTGTGCCTGATTATGTAGTATTGACATAGCACTTACCATTTCAAGATCGTACCATACATCAGGGTGTGCCTGATTATGTAGTATTGACATAGCACTTACCATTTCAAGATCGTACCATACATCAGGGTGTGCCTGATTATGTAGTATAGACAAAGCACTTACCATTTCAAGATCGTACCATACATCAGGGTGTGCCTGATTATGTAGTATAGACATAGTATTAACCATTTCAAGATCGTACCAGTACACCAGGGTGTGCCTGCTCATGTATTATAGACATAGTACTTACCATTTCAAGATCGTACCAGTACATCAGGGTGTGCCTGCTCATATAGTATAGACATAGTATTTACCATTGCAAGATCGTACCAGTACATCAGGGTGTGCCTGCTCATGTAGTATAGACATAGTACTTACCATTCCAAGATCGTACCAGTACATCAGGGTGTGCCTGCTCATGTAGTATAGAGATAGTACTTACCATTTCAAGATCGTACCAGTATATCAGGGAGTGCCTGCTCATGTAGTATAGACATAGTACTTACCATTCCAAGATCATACCAGTACATCAGGGTGTGCCTGCTCATGTATTATAGACATAGTAGTTACCATTCCAAAATCGTACCAGTACATCAGGGTGTGCCTGCCCATGTAGTATAGACATAGTACTTACCGTTCCAAGATCGTACCAGTACCCCAGGGTTTGCCTGCTTTACCATTTCAAGATCGTACCAGTTCACCAGGGTGTGCCTGCTCATGTAGTATAGTCATAGTACATGTACTTACCATTTAAAGATCGTACCAGTACATCAGGTTGTGCATGCTCATGTAGTATGGACATAGTACTTACCATTTCAAGATCGTACCAGTACATCAGAGTGTGCCTGCTCATGTAGTATACATACAACACGACCGGGTGTACCAGATATGCGCAGTAAGTCAGACGACTTAATGGTATCATTGCCGGCCATGACAGAAATGCGTTTACAGGACCTGGATGGATTTAATAATTGTACTTCCATAAATAAATTTCAAAACATCCAATCAGAAATAAAATGTTATATATATTGCATAAAAGCAAACTTAACCATTACGCTCAGTACATAACATAAAACATAAGTTCATCTCACTGTCGGTCGTCCAGCCCAATTTTGTGTATGTGTAAGTTACTGGACAAAAGTTTTCTTTTTATAGGAATAGTTGCTCTGTTAAAAAACTCATTGTAAAGGGGCATTTAATTTGTCTGTTTTATTATTCCACTTCTGCAAATTCATACAATAAATATTTCTCAACAATATGATACCATTTCCATTCTTCTGCTACATAATTTGATGAAAATGTGGTCTTTTCCATGCACAAAAAAGTATACATAATTTTACCAAATTCCCAGTGACAAAACTGTACTTCATTTCAAATTTACTTAGACACTTGACCTTCAATATTTGAACTAATCATTCTTGTTTTTTTATATAATTTTGGAAACAAGTATATCAACATGTGATGATAGCTTTGCATATTAACTTTTATGATTCCTTTGCATAAAAAATGTGTATACATGATAATTTTATACCCCACCCACTAAAATTAGATGAAAAATGCTAAATTGACCATTTGCTCTTATTTCATAAAAAATGTGTCGATATTTTTATAAAGATGTCGAATGCATTTGATTGAATGAAATTAACAACTGAATGATAAATTAGACCATTTCGTAAAATTTCAGACCATTCAGTAGTCAATATAATTTTAGACTTTTTAAAACTTAGTAAAGGAGCAGGTATATTTAAAATGAACAATAGTGTACTATTAGAAAAAGAATATCAAACTAATATAAGAAAAAGTATCGCAGAGACAGTTTACATAAATAAAGATTCAAACCCAAATACATTATGGGAACTTATCAAAGGAACGGTAAGAAATGAAACAATTAAATATTCACTCAAAGGGAAAAGGAAAAAAGGAAGCCAAATAAATATCAAAATAAACAAATTAGAAACAGAAATAGGAAAAACAACTGATAGCATAACGATTGAAATATAAAAAACAGAATTAGAAAACTGTAAATATGAACTAAATGAAATAATTGACAATAAAATAAATGGTATGATCATACGTTCAAAGGCAGACACTGTGGAATATAGTGAACGAAATACAAAGTTTTTTTGCAAATCTAGAAAAGAAAAAGTCAGAATCTAAAATTATATCAAGGTTAAAAGTAAAAGATGAGATAACCACAGACCAAAATGAAATTCTTAATGCACAGAAAGAATTTTATGCAAAACTATATAAAAGAAAGGAGTGCACAGAGACAAATTACGATTTTTTTAACCACAGAATTAAAAAGCTTAATGACATTGAAAACCAATGTGTGAAGGAAAGTTAACAGAATATGAATGTGCAATTGCTCTTAAAAAAAAAGAATAATCAGAAAAGTCCTGGAACAGATGGAATAACAACAGAATTTTATAAGATTTTTTGGAACGACATGAAGCAATTTCTTATCAACTCTTTAAATTACTCTCTTGAATCTAAAAACATGACTGCTTTGCAAAAACAAAGTTTAATAACATTATTACCAAAGCAAGGTAAAGATAATATTATGTTAGAAAATTGGCGTCCGATTAGTCTGTTAAATGTAAACTATAAAATAGCATCGAAAACCATAGCAAATAGAATAAAAAATGTTTTAAACTCAATAATAAATAATACACAAAGCGGATTTATAAAAGGGCGATATATTGGAGAAAATATAAGAGTATTAAGTGAAATTTTAGATCACATAGAAGAAAATCAATTACCAGCACTCATATTTTTTTCAGATTTTGAAAAGGCTTTTGACAGTATTGACCATGAATTTATGTATAAAACATTGAAACATTTTAATTTTGGAGAAACGCTCATAAACTGGGTACGACTCTTCTACAATGATGTACAAAGTAGTGTGACAAATAATGGTCATATGACTGATTTCTTCCCAGTTAAGAGAGGTGTTCGACAAGGTTGTCCATTATCTCCGTACTTGTTTATCATTTGTATTGAACTCCTGTCATATGAAATATCAGAGAATGAAAATATAAAAGGGGTCGTCGTAGGCAATTGTGAAATAAAAAATAGTCTTTTTGCTGATGATGCAACATTCTTTACTGATGGTTCAAAAAAATCATTTGAAACACTTATCAATGTTCTAGATAGTTACAGTAGTATCTCCGGACTAAAGTTAAGTACTTCAAAATGTACAATATTAAGAGCTGGTTCGTTGAAACACTCTAATATTACTTTTTGTCAAAATTAAAAATTCATTTGGAATTCTGAAAAAACGAAAACGCTTGGAATAGTGTTTAGCACTAATACAAAAGAAATGTTTGCACTAAATATAGTTCCTAAACTTGAAGAATATAAAAATTGTTTGAAAAGTTGGCAACATAGAAAGCTTACTCTACTAGGGAAAATTACTGTCATTAAAACATATGCACTTCCAAAACTGATTTATCCATTGTCAGTTTTACCAAACCCACCACCAAGTATAATTAAAACAATAATAAACACGATGTACTAGTTTATATGGGACTCAAAACCTGATAAAATAAAAAGGACAACACTAACTCAAGACTATGAAAATGGAGGTCTAAAAATGATTGATATTGAAATGTTCATAAACTCTCTTAAATCAAGTTGGATAAAAATATTACTTGATAACAGTAATTCCGGTCAATGGAAAGTCATATATCTAAATAAACTCAATAAGTATGATTGTAAACTCATTTTTGAAAGTAACTTGCAAGAAAAAGATGTTTTGAAAATGTATAAAAACGATTACTTTCTAAAGGAAATCATAATATCATGGACCAAAATTAACAAGTTTGATAGGAAAATGAACATAAATAAAGAAATTTTATGGAATAACACAAATATAACTTTAAATCTTCATACGTTATGCAACATTGATTGGTTAGAAAAGGGAATCAAATATATACAAAACATATATGATTTTAGAAAAAAATTTTTTTATAATTTCAGCGAACTTAAAACTTTATATAGATTATCTAGTTCAGAAATTCTTAGATATAACCAATTAGTATCGAGCATACCTAACGAATGGAAAGAAAGATTAAAAGATGAACCAATCGAAACCCAAGACTATGTAAACCTATTACAAAAACTAGTTTTAAGCAAACAAACAAATCAATTTTTATAAAGGTATCAAATGACAAATGAACAAAAAACTAAAGTTAAATCTGAAATAAAATGGGAGTCAGACTTTCAACATATTCAGTTGGACTGGAAGAAAATATACACTATTCCAATCAAATCTACAATTGATCAAAAATTAAGAAACTTCCAATACAAATACTTGATGCGCATAATCCCAACAAATAAGTCATTGGTGAAATTTAAAATAGTAAATTCAAACTTGTGTGAATTTTGTAATGGTTATATAGAAACAACTAATCATTGTTGTGGGAATGCTTTCATGTGCAAACATTCTGGACTGAGCTAAGGACATATTTAAACGATATAAACTTTAATATAAATATATGCAAAGACACAGTTTCCTTAGGAATTGTAACAAACAATCTTAGTATAAATAATTTAAAAAACTTTATTCATATATGTGCAAAATATTTCATATTTGTAAGCAAATCATAAAAAAGAGTTCCAAAAATACAATTGTTCAAAAAGTATATGGAAAGAAGAATCGAGATAGAACGAGAAATAGCTCTCAAACATGACAAATTAGAAACTCATGAAGCAAAATGGAGAGTTTATCTCCGTTAAAATATTATAAATGACAATAATATTCAAAACTGGGAAAGCTGTTAGGAATTGTTAATGATATTTACATGGACGAGACAATCTTTTTTTTCTTTTTTTCACTCTTTTCATTATAAGTCATAAAAAATCAAAATCTTCCTTTCTTTTCCTCTGTTTTTTTTTGTGTGTTTTTTTTTTCAACAAAAAAAATAAATATTGTTTTTATCATATTATCATTTTAAGTAGATTTTTCACTTACTGGCAAAACATGGAGATGTTGTTTGTTATTGAGACTGTGTTGATATATATGAAATTAAAACTGAACTATGCGAATTATAATAACCAGAATGTATAAAAAACATTATCATGTTTTGTATCGTTTATGTAATAATATTCATACATTGATGAAATAAAAGTTGAATTACAAAAAAAAATTTCATTGTCGCTTCGGTTAAAGAATTACATTGGGATTACATAATTTCCGGTAGAAAGAGAGCCTTTCGGAACATCGGTTACCAAGACAGAAAAAATGTCATATATATTTAGCGTTTTAATATTTCTTTAATCCATTGAAATAGGTATACATCCTTTTCTATGTCTTAAATTAAAAAATATGTGGAGATGACAGAAATTATATCAAAATCAGTCAAGCGTGAAAATTCATAATTTTTAGTAGTAAATCACAATTATTACCAGTTCTAACGAATTTGGGGCACAAAACACACCATTTTCTTGCACTCCAACATTCTAGTTATAAATTATTCACCAAATGTTACATTTAAGGGAAAAAAAATGTCAGACAAAATAAGACTAAATGGAAAATATTTCCAAAATTATATAACTCAAGTATTTCTTGAATGTAATATGTTTAGATTGTGAAGTGATTTAGCAACATTGAAGTGCAATAGATACTACCAGGCACCCATTATTGCAACTATTCAACTGGTTTTACGTATAACTGCACAATAAAAGAGGTTAAATGTGAAAAATTGCCATATAATATGGCATGACATGCTGGTTTTGAGTGGATAAAAATGAAATAAATGTCAAAAGTGAGCACATTTTCAGTACAAAATTCAAATTCAGTACCTAAGTACACATATTTTGAGCTTGGAATTCAAAATCAGTACTTAAACCTACTATTTCATGTGTATTTTTGTTTCACAATGCAATTAAGATCATTTTTAGTGTTTTCAATGGTTTTTGAATATGCGATTTCAGCGGACAAGGCACAAGTTATCGCAATAAATTGAACCTGGCATTTTAACCAAATTTTCCTAAAATGGCCTTATACGGCACCTTAAAAGAAAATAAAAAAGTATATTTTGTCAAAATTGAACATATCTATCATCATTCCACTGTATTCCACTTAAATGCACTTAAAATGCTGAGTAGAACATACTGTGGGCTATTTAAAGCCGTATGGCCCTTATTTTTAACAAAAACCTCTAAAAAAAAATGGCAAAAATTGATCAACCCGCGGACATTTTTTTAAATTTTATTGGTATTTCCCTATAAGTACCTCAGTTGCGCTATTTACAGAAAAAAAAAGAAGTTAATGCGACGAAAATTTAGAAAATGTCGCGCTTGTTTAGGTCAGCTACCACCATTGCGTTTTCCATAGACTTACCTTATAACGTTTGACCTAATTTCCACTATTTCTGTCATTCGCAGACCAAAAAGTCCTATATCATAGTACAGTACTGTCCTAGACTCAAATTAAAATGTCCCCAAAATGGGGTCAAAAGTATCACTTTTTGCTCCCTGAAGTTGGGTACCCCCACTTTCAGCATGAAAAAAAGTAAATTTCACCAATTTTACTTTCCATGCAATTTCCTTGATAATGAATTAAGTCAGTCACAGAAACTTTATTATAACTTTTTATTGACACAAACATAATAAACTTATATTTCATTGTGATAATTTGCCAGTTCAACATTTTCATCCAACCAGAATTAAGCTTACTATAAAAACATAAGCCCTGAACATCCCTATTCTTTTTTCAACCAGTCAGAGAGCTCGTCTCAATGTTGGTAGACGACATGTGCATATAACACAGTAAGGAAGATTAGTGTGAATATTGTACTGGCATGTTAAGATATACATAATTCCTATAAAAGTATATTCACGCTATGTTTATATGCTAACATATGACGTCATTAATGCATTTGTAATTCGTCCCATCCGTTAATCTGTAGTCCATATTTTGTGTAGGTAAACGAAAATTCAAAAGGCGTAAACAATGCTTCAAAGGGCGTAAGAGCACTTCATTCATTAAGGATATGCACCTTTGAGTTGTTATTATAAATCGCATATATCGGGTAAACTAAAATGACCGTTCAAAAAACTTACCTCCATATCCTGTTGCGCACGCAAATACCACCCAAGCCACAGACAAACCCCACGCTGTGCGGGCAGTTGCCGTATATAATGCGTATACTTCGACGCTGAGGGCCAGCTTGCCATCCGAAGAATAAAGACCGTAAAGCGTCAACAACGCCATTGCTGATGCAAACAACCATCCCAATACAGTCACAATCTGCAATAAAAAAATCATTTTCTATAGTTTTATTCCGTAATTATTAATACTAATTTGTTAGAAATTATTTCATTTACATTCATATTACAACATGTGTGTGTTTTTAACTCTATCGACATTTCTACTATGTTAAATCACACTTTAAAACAAAGTGATGGCAAGAGATTATTGTCCAAAACTTTCATTGCAGTGATCATAGTTTTAGATAAAGGTTGTAACTCGCCAGGGCAATTTCTATACATTGTGGCAAGCCGAGATGATCTGTGGACACAGTAATAATTCCGTGAGTTGGCTGACAGGTGTATTGTCCGAAATATCATGTTAAGATTGTATTCAGTTATTTATAAAACTAAATTCAATAGAAATACACCTGTATGTAGAACCTTTACCCACCTTGGACATCTTGACCTTACAGTCCGTTCTGTAGAGTAAGTACCCTGTATATATGCCCACTACGTACGGTCCTATACGACACCATGGCTTGATGTAAAGTGAGTAAAAGCTCTCACCTCTGAAACCGAGAAACGATATAAAAATGAAATTTGAAATTTTTTAAATCACTGCTTGCCTTTTAAATGTAAGTGTACAGGTAACTAGTTAAGGCGTAAAACACTACTTGCCTTTTAAATGTAAGTGTACAGGTAACTAATTAAGGCGTAAAACACTATTTGCCTTTTAAATGTAAGTGTACATGTAACTAATTAAGGCGTAAAACGCTACTTGCCTTTTAAATGCAAGTGTACAGGTAATTAATTAAGGTGTAAAACGTTACTTGCCTTTTTAATGTAAGTGTACTGGTAACTAATTAAGGCGTAAACACTACTTGCCTTTTAAATGTAATTGTACAGGTAACTAATTAAGGCGTAAAACGCTACTTGCCTTTTAAATGTAAGTGTACAGGTAACTAATTAAGGCGTAAAACGCTACTTGCCTTTTAAATGTAAGTGTACAGGTAACTGTATAGGTAACTAATTAAGGTGTAAAACGTTACTTGCCTTTTAAATGTAAGTGTACAGGTAACTAATTAAGGTGTAAAACGCTACTTGCCTTTTAAATGTAAGTGTACAGGTAACTAATTAAGGCGTAAAACACTACTTGCATTTTAAATGTTAGTGTACAGGTAACTAATTAAGGCGTAAAAGCACAATTAAGAGTTTTTATCGGGTTATGATAAACAATCGGATTTTTATAATGTAGCAAACTGTACTGTGATACAGTAACGTTAAACTCGACCTGTTCTTTCAAAACTTGTATTTCAGATAAATGTATAATAGTATTTTCACTTAATGCCATGAAAAGGTGGGCTTTAATAACCTAACTGTAATTTTATTGTTGGAACAGCGACGTTGTTAACATAATGAATAAGTACGTATTGTATAACGTGTAACGGCTTACGGCAGAGAACAAGACATCACACATGATATTGAAAACTGGCTCAGCAGCAAATGAGGCTCATATTGATAAGTCGAACACAATACGAATGTACATATTTTATAGTAAAGTGTCTTGTTGGCCTTTTAACATATATAAAATATTAATTAATGCAGCTAGATGTATTCCAGCTTTAGTACATATGTATTAGATACTGATAATTATGATCGTGCTTGAAGACCAAAACTGACTTAAGATAATAATTGTTACAATGGTATAAAGAACAAAGTCTGAGTTGATGCTTATTGGAAATACGTGTGTAAAGTGTATTTATTTCACAAATATACTTTTTTCCGTATGCTTTTGTCCTTACAAATGCAAAGATATAGCTTATTTAATTTGTCGTATACTACAATCATACTACAAGTGAAAGATAATTGAACACTTATAATACGAAAAAGATACCAGACTCAAATACTGCCTGTTTCTTTGGATATACAAAATTAAATATTATTTAACACTGCTGGTTCAAAACATACACAATCTCTAAGTCTACTTGTTTCAGGTGATAGCTTATTTTAATGGAGCACTTATACTTATTTATACAAAGATAACAGATAAGTGCTTTATTTAAGTGATAGCTTAAAAGTAACACTTAAAATAATGAAAACAGAAAAAAAACAGTGATGCTTGTTTCAGGTGATAGTTTATATACACGTAACACTTACAATAATTAATACAAAGATGACAGAGTGCTGCTTGTTTCAGGTGATAGTTTATATACACGTAACACTTACAATAATAAAAACAAAGATGACAGAGTGTTGCTTGTTTCAGGTGATAGTTTACATACACGAAACTCTTACAATAATGAAAACAAAGATGACAGAGTGTTGCTTGTTTCAGGTGATAGTTTATATACACGTAACACTTATAATAATGAAAACAAAGATGACATATTGTTGCTTGTTTCAGATGATAGTTTATATACACGTAACACTTATAAAAATGAAAACAAAGATGACATATTGTTGCTTGTTTCAGGTGATAGCGTATATACACGTAACACTTATAATAATGAAAACAAAGATGACATGTTGCTTGTTTGAGGTGATAGTTTATATACACGTAACACTTATAATAATGAAAACAAAGATGACATATTGTTGCTTGTTTCAGGTGATAGCGTATATACACGTAACACTTATAATAATGAAAACAAAGATGACATATTGTTGCTTGTTTCAGGTTATAGCGTATATACACGTTACACTCATAATAATGAAAACAAAGATAACAGAGTGATGCTTGTTTCAGGTGATAGATTAAAAAGACGTCACACTTATAATAACGAAAACAAAGATGACATATTGTTGCTTGTTTCAGGTGATAGCATATATACACGTAACACTTATAATAATGAAAACAAAGATGGCATATTGTTGCTTGTTGGAGGTGATAGTTTATATACACGTAACACTTATAATAATGAAAACAAAGATAACAGAGTGATGCTTGTTTCAGGTGATAGATTATAAAGACGTCACACTTATAATAATGAAAACAAAGATGACATATTGTTGCTTGTTTGAGGTGATAGCGTATATACACGTAACACTTATAATAATGAAAACAAAGATGACATATTGTTGATTGTTTGAGGTGATAGCGTATATACACGTAACACTTATAATAATGAAAACAAAGATGACATATTGTTGCTTGTTTCAGGTGATAGCGTATATACACGTAACACTTGTAATAATGAAAACAAAGATGACATATTGTTGCTTGTTTCAGGTGATAGTTTATATACACGTAACACTTATAATAATGAAAACAAAGATGACATATTGTTGCTTGTTTCAGGTGATAGCTTATATACACGTAACACTTATGATAATGAAAACAAAGATGACAGAGTGTTGCTTGTTTCAGGTGATTGTTTATATACACGTAACACTTATAAAAATAAAAACAAAGATGACATATTGTTTCTTGTTTCAGATGATAGCGTATATACACGTAACACTTATAATAATGAAAACAAAGATGACATAGTGTTGCTTGTTTGAGGTGATAGTTTATATACACGGAACACTTATAATAATGAAAACAAAGACGACATATTGTTTCTTGTTTCAGGTGATAGCGTATATACACGTAACACTTATGATAATGAAAACAAAGATGACATATTGTTGATTGTTTGAGGTGATAGCGTATATACACGTTACACTTATAATAATGAAAACAAAGATGACATATTGTTGCTTGTTTCAGGTGATAGCGTATATACACGTTACACTTATAATAATGAAAACAAAGATGACATATATTTGCTTGTTTGAGGTGAAAGCGTATATACACATAAAATTTATACAAGTATAACAGATTGTTGCTTGTTTCAAGTGATAAATTGAAAACGCATAACACTTATAATAATTAATACAAAGATAACATAGTGTTGCTTGTTTGAGGTGATAGTTTATATACACGTAACACTAATAATAATGAAAACAAAGATAACATATTGTTGCTTGTTTCAGGTGATAGTTTATATACACGTAACACTTATAATAATGAAAACAAAGTAAACATAGTGTTGCTTGTTTCAGGTGATATCTTATGTACACGTTACACTTTTATACAAACAGACCCGAGTGTTGCTTGTTTGTAAACAATGACGAACAATAAGGATACTGTATATCATACAAATATTACTTACTTGCCAAATCCACCCACATCGTCTGCTGCAGACAGATCACTAGCTATGGTTCCAGAGGTTATGAAGTTGATAAGTATAAATGCAAGACACGATACACTTCCCCAGATTAGCGAACTGAAAATATGTGTTTTTGTTGTTGATCAAATAGACACTTTGAATTACTTCATATACAACATCAAGATCGACACTGCAACATTGGCTTGTATGGTTGTGCATTGTATGGTTGCATTATATAATAACACATAGTTATATATGTGTTATGTTAAAGAAAATGTGGACAAACCGGAAGTAAATAAAGATATTGGCAATAAAATAGAGCAAACAAATCGATATTAAATAAACGTGCAGTTAAAATATAGATAGTAGGAAAGTTACATTACAAACACGAGGTCTGACACTATTGATCGTTTGGATTTTCGGCAGTATCACCAAACGTGACATACAATTACTTTTTTTTAATAATTTAATTTCTATACAACCGAAGGCTAACAGATGAATAACAAAACAAACCACTATTTCCTGGAACATTAACCAGACCTCCAGCACACGTATACCAATAATCCATATTCCGTTTTGACCCTCTCTTTATGCATATCTTTAAACTTAACCGCTGTAAAACATGTTTGTTTGAAAATACTTAGGTTCCTGCTAGACATCTGCTTTTTCTGTATTTTGTTACATGTCAAATCAATGTTGTTGTTGTTCAATATGTGTGATATTTAATATATTTTTTAAAAAGGCCTTGCGGTAGATAAGAACTACATGTATAAGTGTTTGTATATAAATCTCAATGAGTAATCTCCTCAAACATACTCATATACTCACTAATACAATGGAATCAACATTAACGGACTGAGAACGAAAAACTGCATATCATTGGCTAGGTACCAAGCCCATCCCATGCACTGAAATAATAATAGTTGCTATGATATTTAATTTTAATAAAATAAGAATAAGTCTCACCTCACATAATACAGTAACAATATATACTTTAAATGATACATCATCTGAACAGACAATTGAAAACACAGAGAAAATACTAAAAATAAAACATATTTACTATTACATAATTCTTTTATAAAGCGAGATGATGGACGGTACCTATACTTATATGCTGATATATACATGTACTTACAACATCAATATTGAATAAAAAAAAAGTACATGTAGTCTTCTATTTAAAATATTGAAACAGGACTTGGCACTTAAAACAGCAATGTCTTGGGTTGAAAGTATAATCATTTAAAGACTACGTTTCTGTTAACCCTTTACTGCATAAATACACCTTTGTACACCTCTAATATAGAAGGTTTTTTTAATTATTGGGTGAATTATGTTTATATTAACTGACAGAGTTGGAAACAATGCAGGAAGTGTTCAGATTGCTCAATACGAGCAATTTGAACGCTTCCTGCACTCTTTTCAAAGGACTGTGAATGGTGCGGGAAAATGCGTATCTGTGGAGTAAAGGGTTAAATGGACAGGATTCAGACAAAATAAATCTTTACGAAAGTGCTTCAATACACGCATCTTATCTTCACTGCCATTACAGCAGCTGAACCAATGCAGCTATTATATAGTGAAATATCACAATATCTGCCGGTCTCCAAACGTATTTGAGCAGTGCCACTTCTCAACTTAGCCAGTCGCCGGTTCAGAGCAATACTATTCTATCTTCTTTCAAACTAATATGGAAATAGGACAGTGTTGCATTTAACCACCGAAACGATTTCACCTGTGACATCTATTTAAAATAATTTTATAATTGGATAATGTTCAACAAGAAAATGTTCCTTTAAATCATTGAAAGATCCTGAGTTCATATCTGCCATAATGCAAATGTTCTCTGTCTAATCGAAGTTCGTTCGATAAAAAGACGACGCTACACATTTAAAAAACATCAAATGAAAGGTACAGCAATGGTCTATTAACGTCACGATTATAAAGGTTTTATATAGCGTAAAACGAAACGAGAAAAAGTTAAAGTTCTATCTTATATTTTTCTATTAACTAATTATTTGCAAAATCATTAAATTAAATAAACTTTAGCTAAATTATAAGATAACACTAAAACAACAAAGATCATTGTTTTGTACTTTATGATATATCAATTGCCTGATACCTCGTATCGTTTGTACATGTATACCCAAAATTTAAAGTGAGCGGGGTGAAGACATTATTAGCATATGGAATTCTCAATAATTCATGGTATAATGTTAATTTAGGAGAAAAAAACGTCCCAAAAATTCAGCGTTGGCATCTCCAACGTAATACAATGTACGTCTTTTTATTTTGGAGAAGGGCCAGTATAGTTTGCAAAATTATCACACAATACTATTATCACATAACTCTGGCCGCCACATCTTAAGCAGAAACCCACAAAATATTTACCTGCTCCTCTGGTTCATAGAGATTGTTGATATACAGAATATTCTTCCACCAGGTGTCTCTGCATTCGTTGACGTCCTCCACGCCTGTTTGACTCCACAATGGACCATTAGACCAATACTTCACTGTAGTGACGTAAACCATCATCCACAACATGTAGGGTGGCGTTAGTCTGGAAATAATAGCATGTATTCTAACACTATTAATGTCCACCTATGTATAATGATATAAATACAAATTGTGATAACTGCAACGATACTGTTATTGTATCGCATTGTTAATAAACAAATACAACTGATTTGAAAAACAATATTTAGAGTATTAGGTAAACTGTATTATTTTCAACACGTCTATTACATATGGCATATGGTGAAGAAAGACTTCAGAATAAATCTGAGTAGAGCCATCGTCATTCCGCGTGCAATTGACATTCTGACATAAAGGTTTTGGACTGAGCGGGACTCATACTTTCTTTCCTTTCCTCCCTTTTCTATTCTCATAATATTGGTTAAGAAAAAAATGTTAAAATATGTAATTTTAATATTTAATGTAAACATTGTAAAAAATGTAGGGGACGGGCCGAACCTAAAGTTGAAAGAACTTGTGGCCGAACCCCATTTCATGTTGAAATAAAATATGTTTAAACTACTCACACTTCGGCAGTGAGGGTTGACTAATTTCTAGACGGCGGCTAGACAACTAAGCTTTCAAGTAATTACATGTTTGGTAAATATTAACTATTTGCACACACACACACGCACGCACACACACTTTTGGGATCTGTTCAGATGCACATTTACAATTTATAATATATGTGCAACACATCTGGACTGGCCGGACAATTGACATAAATGAACTGATAGCTTTATAAGAGTAGGATCCTTAACTGGGTGTGTTGCATGCAAATCCATAGTATATAAGTCATGGTTGACACCAAATATATTGGTTTGGCAGAGACCTTTATATTGTGTCTATGGTTTGCATCGTAGGTAGGCGCGCTCGCCGTAGTCTGGTCTGTACATTTATGCCTGGTAATTAACAAATAATTATATATATATATATAAAGGGAGGTAATTAAATTAACAACAAAATCATTCGTCAGAAGTGACCTCTATGCTCCCATGATTTACCGAGTACAGATATTACTGTATACTAATGAAAATTTGCTCTCTCGCCTTAATTAATATCCCACATAAGCATTTTATCTTGGCTTTAAAATATCATATAACAAACTAATAATATCAGAGTGACTGACTATAAAACAAATTTTTATGTGTGCCCTAAAAGGTAAAGTGATGTCATGCTAGGTTGGGAACATCTACTTTCATCTTAAGCAGGGAATATTCACATTTATTGGTTTCATACATGTAGCAGATCGTTCTAAATAATAAAGTGGTGTAAACTGTTTAGTGGATTATATCAGTCGCAGCAGAAAATGTGAAAGTACAATTTATATCATGTTTTCTATTACTGATGAATGTAAAATTTTGATGTATGTTGGCGACATTTATACAGAATCGGTTCTAATTTACTTTGGTATGGTGATCAATTGTTGATTTCTACTCAGCCGAGAGAGATATTGAGTTGTTTTATAAGAACGTAAGCCTATTTGCACATATGTTTGTGTTGTGTATATTGTATGATGATGTATCAAAAATCAGCATTATAAATGTATGCTATCTGTATCGATATGTTATATTACAAATTGGTGTGTTATGTGGAGTGGAAAGCAAATGTTATAATGCTTATAATTTAATAACGGTTGTAGAGATGTATTCCGTCACCATGCGGTGGATATACGATGATAAATTGAGAATATTAGTATTGTATGTGGTATGTCACAGAATCATAGCACTTGCATACTTTAAACTATATAAATGAAACAAATGGGTGTTTAGAGATAAAATGTCCACCGACGATTGCATTTCATAGAAATATAAGTGCAACATATAGTCCCTATCCTTATCTACCTAGCCGAGTGGTACAATATATAGTCCCTATCCTTATCTACCTAGCAGAGTGGTACAACATATAGTCCGTATCCTTATCTACCTAGCAGAGTGGTACAACATATAGTCCTTATCCTTATCTACCTAGCAGAGTGGTACAACATATAGTCCCTATCCTTATCTACCTAGCCGATTGGTACAATATATAGTCCCTATCCTTATCTACCTAGCAGAGTGGTACAACATATAGTCCCTATCCTTATCTACCTAGCCGATTGGTACAATATATAGTCCCTATCCTTATCTACCTAGCAGAGTGGTACAACATATAGTCCCTATCCTTATCTACCTAGCAGATTGGTACAATATATAGTCCCTATCCTTATCTACCTAGCAGAGTGGTACAACATATAGTCCCTATCCTTATCTACCTAGCCGAGTGGTACAATATATAGTCCCTGTCCTTATCTACCTAGCAGAGTGGTACAACATATAGTCCCTATGCTTATCTACCTAGCAGAGTGGTACAACATATAGTCCCTATCCTTATCTACCTAGCCGAGTGGTACAATATATAGTCTCTATCCTTATCTACCTAGCAGAGTGGTACAATATATAGTACCTATTCTTAGCTACCTAGCCGAGTGGTATAACATATAGTACCTATCCTTATCTACCTAGCCGAGTGGTACAACATATAGTCCCTATCTTTATCTACCTAGCAGAGTGGTACAACATATAATCCCTATCCTTATCTACCTAGCAGAGTGGTACAATACATAGTTCCTATCCTTATCTACCTAGCCGAGTGGTACAATATATAGTACCTATCCTTATCTACCTCGCCGAGTAATACAACATATAGTACCTATCCTTATCTACCTAGCCGAGTGGTACAACATATAGTACCTATCCTTATCTACCTAGCCGATTGGTACAACATATAGTCCCTATCCTTATCTATCTAGCAGAGTGGTACAATATATAGTCCCTATCCTTATCTACCTAGCAGAGTGGTACAACATTTTGTCCCTATCCTTATCTACCTAGCAGAGTGGTACAATATATAGTCCCTATCCTTATCTACCTAGCAGAGTGGTACAACTTACAGTCCCTATCATTATCTACCTAGCAGAGTGGTACAATATATAGTCCCTATCCTTATCTACCTAGCAGAGTGGTACAATATATAGTCCCTATCCTTATCTACCTAGCCGATTGGTACAACATATAGTCTCTATCCTTATCTACCTAGCCGAGTGGTACAACATATAGTCCCTATCCTTATCTACCTAGCCGAGTGGTACAATATTTAGTGCTTATCTACCTAGCCGAGTGATCTAATATTTAGTCCCTGATCTTATCTACCTAGCCAAGTGGTCTAGTTTCGCTAGCCGAGTGATCTAATTCAGCTAGCCGAGTTGTCTAGTTCCGCTAGGAGTTCTATGCCTACGTCAATTTCATTAAAATCAAATCCTGAAGGACGCTTCGCTGTTGGAACTGACGACGGCGCATACAACGTCACGTTCAGACAACCTGTCCGCCAGCCAATCAGAGGCTTGCTTTCAAGGTTTTGAGAGCGAAAGTAGAAGTATATCTTAACTGAAGAAAACTCTTCTTTTAGCTGGGATTCCAATTATCATGTGCGATTATCACGCGTGTATAAATAACGATGAAAATTCAAAAGTGACCGCCCATGTATTTTTAATACTTATAAATGATTTTCACAATTTTTAAAAATCAGGGACGATACAGTGACTTTTATTTATACATCAATGTACGAAGATCACTATGGCCGAATTTACACCCACATTGAAGGTTATGCGGAACGATTGTTGAAACAAGTAATCTGATTGGTTGAAATAAAAATAGCGATATTGAAAATCAAGTTATTCTAGAAGAAGAAATTGGATAGGTCGTCATCAAATCTTACATTTTGGAAGACCTTGTACTTTCGTCAGATTGACGTCAACGCATGGATTCAAATCAAGGTCAGGTGGAAGAATATTAAAACATTGGTTGCAACATATAGGCTGTTATAAGTATGTGTTGAAATGACATTAAACCCCTTTGTTCGGGTATTCACAATCGCGAATTAATTTCATAACACACCTCCAGAATCTGTGGAAGTAGTACACGCCCCAGTTAAACTTGAACACGCCTCCTCTCTTCTTCATTTCCTTCAGTGAAAGAAATGCCACAAGAAGTCCACTGAAAGAAACATCAGTTTTAATGTATTACATGTTTAATGGGACGGTTTATCAGATCCATATTAAGAAACGTTATAAATTAAATGTTTAGTATGTTTCATACCCATGGATTTTTGTTAGATGTTAATAATATGTTATGGTTTTAAGACTTATATTAATACATTGACAAATTATTGCGGGCCGCCTAAAGGCGGGGTTAAAAAATTCCTCTGGGGGATTTGGCAGACTGCTTTACATTGGTTCACATTTTATACTGAAAGTACATAATATTGAAGACTGAAATAAAATAAGATAAGACACTGTCTATTTTTTTGCTAGACTGCTTTAATACTTATTACGAAGGTAGTTTCGTATCTTTTTGTATGTAAAATTTTAGACGCAGTCTAATTATTTTATTCGTACACTAACCAGTTCGTACCCCTTAGGCGATTTTTAAAACCTTCGATTCTTCAGTATTTCCTAATAATTTATTTCCGGATTAGTTTTACATGTTGTAAATACTTTATTTCAACAATTTATCAGCATTTCATCTTTGTTCTAAATTTCCTCGTAGTATACTTCTGTATGGATGAAAAGGTGTGTGTGTGTGTGCGTGCGTGTGCGTGCGTGCGTGCGTGCGTGCGTGCGTGCGTGCGTGCGTGTGTGTGTGTGAAAATTGAGGATAATTAAGTAAATAACTGTGCGAATCGTTATATCTCTTAAAGAGTGGTTTTAGGCCCGCTGTGATACTTTGTATCACAGTTCTTTTGTATACAATATAAAATGTAACGAAATAATATCACGTGAACTCATGGAAAGCATGTATTACATCAATATTAGATGTTTAATTGTTAAAATAATTATATTTGAAATAATCTAACAATTTTATCAATCTAATTTGTTTTCATTTTCACTTAAACCTTGTAGAATTATTCAGAACTTTAAAAAACAAACTGTGTCAGGTGACCTTAAACATGATTTTGAGGTTACCACCTTTGACACTACTGACATAAGTTATAACGAATTATATACGATATACAGTGCTGCCACCTACATCCGGTGACATCTCATCGTTGTCCAAATAGTTCGTTGCCCAAATATAAACTACATTTAGTTTTATTCCAAAAGGAGAAAATTTGTATATATACGTTTACAGAAAAAATAAACCACCATAATTTTGAATGGACAGATTCATTGAAAGCATCGACTTTTGATTAATTAATAGGCGGTTGCGCCAATATTTAAAAGGTAGTCTTCTCCGCACAAAATTAACGGATGTATATTTTTTCTCATAAAACAAATTTTCACGCTGTGCAGTACATCACATTCTTTGATTTTATGAATGTTCAGACAGCTAGAATAGATGGTAATTGGATAAATTAGTTTATTCAAAAGCGTTTATCTCAGTATTTAATAATAAAAAAAGACCTGCCACCTTAAAACGAAGAAAGTGTCGACGGAAACAGAGGCATTGTCAATGGCTTGAAACGTGATCCTTCTAAGCAGCTTAGGTACATATACAGGAAGATTCTCTGTAAAAAAATAAGTATATATCAGATGTCAAATATTTTTGTCTCAAAATAAATTACCACATATGTAGATACAATATTTTTACAAATATATATACGATTTCCCCATAAAAATGTGCACCCGTTCTATATTGGTTGAATTTCAAAGTTTTTGTTGTACGTTCGGTATGTTGGTATGTGATTCATTTGTTTTTAGAATTGTGCAGTTTAACTACATATGTGACCAACAACATAATAATAACTAGTTTCGCATTTGTGGTAAAATTATTGCACATGTGTGACCATTTTCTCATTTAGGGGCCCTACAGTACTGTTTCAATTTTCACAATTTCATGATGTTGATGTTCATATGCAAATTTACTCGGCAATGGAAACTTGAATGTAACATGGATCCGACCGCCAAGTCCGTAAACTTGTATGTTGACCGAAACACTGCGTATTCAATGTTACTGTAATGTACCACATTTATATGACAACATTGTGGCATAAAACACACTTTGGAAAATAAGCAGATATGCACCCACGAGGTTCGCCTATATTGGATGAAACCATACTAATTCTATAATGTCGTATATCACCCGAGGTGCCTTACTAACCTACTCACACCGTGTGCTGACCTATACAATATATGATATGACGTCCTAATTAAAAGTGATCGTGATAAACTTGATGGTGAGTAGTTATAAGCGATCGCGAATGTCTTCTTACCGACATACTGCAATCCGAGGACATATGTATGTCCCAGTATGACCCAAGTCATGCTGATAAATCGTATACCATTTACTGCGGTCAGTGATCCGGAGTGCTGGGTAGTATCAAGAATCTTCGAAGCATTAGTATATACCGAAAATGCCAACAAGGCTTTGCCTGGTTTTCCTGAAATTCAGTAATGATGTACATAAATTTGACGATCTAATGAAGGATTGACTTGCTTAAATCAGTTATTTTATTAAATAAAGACTTAATCTGTTTACTATGTCAAAAAAGTAAATGGCTAGAGAATGGTTAGTTATTCACCAGGTTGATATGATGCTTCGGTACTATGACCATCAGGTAAAACGTGTTCTGCATTTTCTACATCAGTTTTGCCGCGTGACACGGCATTATTTCGTACCTCTGATGTATCCGAGTTCCCCAAAAGGTGCGTGGTCTCATCGGATTGTTGCATCCTACGGTTGTATTGTGAAGAAATGTGCTACAAAAGAAATAGTTTGAAAGATCAAGATTGTCTTGAATTAAAGCACAACGACATATCCAATGCCATTCTTCTTGTGTACTGATAAATTTAAATCATATCCATTTTTGTAAAAACATTCTTATGGTAAGTGTTGTATGAAAATATCCTCCATTGAATATTTAAAAAATCCATAAAATGTGTTTTTATATGTTCTTGTTTTGCTCATAAGTCATAATGACTTGTGAAATAACTATCATACTGTGTACGGTGCAAAGGTAAGCACACCATGTCAATTGTTTTCGCATATGTACAAAGCAATGATGATGTAACAAAATCTCAATGACAGAAACGTCATACCTATTGACTTTTTATTAATGCTTGAGTCAAATAATGTTTTAGATTTAATTTATTAAAGATATCAACTCTATAAACAATATTGTAGCCAAATGACCAAGGGCCGACAACTCACGAGGGTATAATACAAGCATACACAAAGTAAAATTTACAGTTTTAATTTCACATGAATAAGATTACGAATATACAATTATACAATATATACAAATTAAAGATAATTACTCAACAACAAAAACATAGCTGATTTAAAATGTCCTATGATGGTATTAATACTTTTTTTCATACAGTTCTTTCTCCTACACGTTACGTTATCTACATCGCGATCAAAACTGCTTATATCATTTGAATGTAAAAACTGTTTTTAAAAATGTACTAGATACTACTACCGCGTCCGGATTATCGTAGATTTAGAATCACTCATCCCTTGCGGCGGTGACTATAAAAACTGGATTATCTTCCCTAGAACTCTATACTTAGTTTCTGGCTTTACGTCGCCTCGTACCGACTTTCGACCGTACTACGACGTCAGGACCGTCAAGTCGTCCATATGACGATTATGTGGGTTGCTCTCCTTATGACGGTACCACCACCAGCTGACTTCCTGTCACGTCTAGATACGTCGTTGACGTAGCGGACACATACATGTACCTCGCTTACGTTTTAAAAACGGCCATCTGCCGTTATGTACTGGAACAGTAACCTGCTCAATCTTTCTCGTCAGGCCACTCCAAAGATGATTTTGGTAATACTGGACGGTCTTTCCATAATACAGTCAGCATTTATAGCAAAACAGTCCACATACCTTAGTGAATTTTGTGTAAATCATAAAACAACAAACTTTCAAACATCGTACGATGCAGATTTTACGTTATTAGGCCCATGTAAACCTAAATTAATTTTATAACAAATAAACCCGTTTAATTATTCTATTAAATAACTTCAAACTGATCTATTCTTTAATCAAAGAATGAAAATGTAAAAAGATCTTAACAACGTTACTCCTATCGAGCTATCGATACGTTTTAACAACTCCACGCTACCTGTTCTAAATATAGCATATATCACTACTATGGACACGTACTAGCTGACACTACTAAATTAAGCCACAACAACCTAACTAATTTGTTACAAATATATATAACTCTTATTAAGTATGATTTTACCAAAATATGAATAATGAATACCTTTTTGACAGCTCTTGTTTATATTTGTTAAAACTTAACTACATAATATAGTTATAAAATCTAAAGTGGATTTTTTTGTATTTAAAATAATAAAACGATTTCATTTTTTTTTTTATATACGAGGAGATTATTGTCATACATGCATTCATATCTACACGGCGGCCTTTCTGCAAGTTATTTGAGAGCCACAATGCTCATGTTTATTTCTGATACAATAGGGATACATCTTAAAAGTAAGTTTTGTTCCAGCCACAATGTATGCTCGATGATAAAAATTAACGTTCATAGAATATGAACCAATGGATGGCTTAAGTCACACATATAAATACATATATAATTGTCCCATTAACGTATAAAGTTTGATCAGTTTGTTTTGGCCTCATCAGATCCCCAATAAGAAACTTACCAGCAAGTGCTTCCTATTTGCGTATTTCCCCGACCACCAGTGTACAATAACAATGTCGTAGGCTGTAGCCAGGGCTATAACGAGCAGGAAAGTGCTACATACAACTCTGTAATAGACATGATTCGTGACATATACGGACAAAGACACGTGTAATAGACATGATTCGTGACATATACGGACATAGACACGTGTAATAGACATGATTCGTGACATATACGGACATGGACACGTGTAATAGACATGATTCGTGACATATACGGACATAGACACGTGTAATAGACATGATTCGTGACATATACGGACATGGACACGTGTAATAGACATGATTCGTGACATATACGGACATAGACACGTGTAATAAACATGATTCGTGACATATACGGACATAGACACGTGTAATAGACATGATTCGTGACATATACGGACATAGACACGTGTAATAGACATGATTCGTGACATATACGGACATGGACACGTGTAATAGACATGATTCGTGACATATACGGACATAGACACGTGTAATAAACATGATTCGTGACATATACGGACATAGACACGTGTAATAGACATGATTCGTGACATATACGGACATAGACACGTGTAATAAACATGATTCGTGACATATACGGACATAGACACGTGTAATAGACATGATTCGTGACATATACGGACATAGACACGTGTAATAAACATGATTCGTGACATATACGGACATGGACACGTGTAATAGACATGATTCGTGACATATACGGACATAGACACGTGTAATAAACATGATTCGTGACATATACGGACATAGACACGTGTAATAGACATGATTCGTGACATATACGGACATAGACACGTGTAATAAACATGATTCGTGACATATACGGACATAGACACGTGTAATAGACATGATTCGTGACATATACGGACATAGACACGTGTAATAGACATGATTCGTGACATATACGGACATAGACACGTGTAATAAACATGATTCGTGACATATACGGACATAGACACGTGTAATAGACATGATTCGTGACATATACGGACATAGACACGTGTAATAGACATGATTCGTGACATATATGGACATAGACACGTGTAATAGACATGATTCGTGACATATATGGACATAGACACGTGTAATAAACATGATGCGTGACATATACGGACATAGACACGTGTAATAGACATGATTCGTGACAAATACGGACATAGACACGTGTAATAGACATGATTCGGGACATACACGAACATAGACACGTGTAATTGACATGATTCGTGACATACACGGACATAAACACGTGTAATTTACATGATTTGTGACATACACGGACATAGATACGTGTAATAGACATGATTCGTGACATATATGGACATAGACACGTGTAATAAACATGATTCGTGACGTATACGGACATAGACACGTGTAATTGACATGATTCGTGACATAGACGGACATAGACACGTGTAATAGACATGATTCGTGACATATACGGACATGGACACGTGTAATAGACATGATTCGTGACATATACGGACAAAGACACGTGTAATAGACATGATTCGTGACATATACGGACATAGACACGTGTAATAGACATGATTCGTGACATATACGGACATGGACACGTGTAATAGACATGATTCGTGACATATACGGACATAGACACGTGTAATAAACATGATTCGTGACATATACGGACATAGACACGTGTAATAGACATGATTCGTGACATATACGGACATAGACACGTGTAATAAACATGATTCGTGACATATACGGACATAGACACGTGTAATAGACATGATTCGTGACATATACGGACATAGACACGTGTAATAAACATGATTCGTGACATATACGGACATGGACACGTGTAATAGACATGATTCGTGACATATACGGACATAGACACGTGTAATAGACATGATTCGTGACATATACGGACATAGACACGTGTAATAGACAT
Source organism: Panopea generosa (assembly GCA_029582155.1). NCBI lineage: Eukaryota > Metazoa > Mollusca > Bivalvia > Adapedonta > Hiatellidae > Panopea > Panopea generosa. Next base: position 51,646,606 of record CM055905.1, read on the forward strand.
GATTCGTGACATATACGGACATGGACACGTGTAATAGACATGATTCGTGACATATACGGACATAGACACGTGTAATAGACATGATTCGTGACATATACGGACATAGACACGTGTAATAAACATGATTCGTGACATATACGGACATAGACACGTGTAATAGACATGATTCGTGACATATACGGACATAGACACGTGTAATAGACATGATTCGTGACATATATGGACATAGACACGTGTAATAGACATGATTCGTGACATATATGGACATAGACACGTGTAATAAACATGATGCGTGACATATACGGACATAGACACGTGTAATAGACATGATTCGTGACAAATACGGACATAGACACGTGTAATAGACATGATTCGGGACATACACGAACATAGACACGTGTAATTGACATGATTCGTGACATACACGGACATAAACACGTGTAATTTACATGATTTGTGACATACACGGACATAGATACGTGTAATAGACATGATTCGTGACATATATGGACATAGACACGTGTAATAAACATGATTCGTGACGTATACGGACATAGACACGTGTAATTGACATGATTCGTGACATAGACGGACATAGACACGTGTAATAGACATGATTCGGGACATACACGAACAAAGACACGTGTAATTGACATGATTCGTGACATACACGGACATAGACACGTGTAATTTACATGATTCGTGATATACACGGACATAGATACGTGTAATAGACATGATTCGTGATATACACGGACATAGTCACATGTAATTGACATGATTCGTGATATACACGGACATAGTCACGTGCAATTGACATGATTCGTGATTTACACGAACATAGACACGTGTAAAAGACATGATTCGTGATATACACGGACATAGTCACGTGTAATTGACATGATTCGTGATATACACGGACATAGTCACGTGTAAAAGACATGATTCGTGACAAATACAGACATAGACACGTGTAATAGACATGATTCGGGACATACACGAACATAGACACGTGTAATTGACATGATTCGTGACATACACGGACATAAACACGTGTAATTTACATGATTTGTGACATACACGGACATAGATACGTGCAATAGACATGATTCGTGACATATATGGACATAGACACGTGTAATAAACATGATTCGTGACGTATACGGACATAGACACGTGTAATTGACATGATTCGTGACATAGACGGACATAGACACGTGTAATAGACATGATTCGGGACATACACGAACATAGACACGTGTAATTGACATGATTCGTGACATACACGGACATAGACACGTGTAATTTACATGATTCGTGATATACACGGACATAGTCACGTGTAAAAGACATGATTCGTGATATACACGGAAATAGTCACGTATAATTGACATGATTCGTGATATACATGGATATATACACTTTAATTGACATGATTCGTGACATACACGAACATAGTCACGTGTAAAAGACATGAGTCGTGATATACACGGACATAGACACGTGTAATTGACACGATTCGTGATATACACGGACATAGGACATAGTCACGTGTAAAAGACATGAGTTGTGACATACACGGACAAAGACACGTGTAATGAAAGGAAACAACAGCTGCAATTTATACAACAGGAATTATTACTAGTGGTAATAGTTCATAACTTGCGGTCACTGGACCTGCGTGTAATTGTTGATTGTTTTTTCTTTATATAAACTTATTTGGAGCCAGGACCCTCTGATCATGTTATTTCAAATTGTGGAATGTCTTTACAATCAACTTTTTTAAAACTATTTTGTAAATTTATGTAAACAGTATTGGACACGTTAAAATCATTCAAGTTTACAAATAAAAGGCCAGCTGCTTGTAAACCAATAATGACCTACATAACAACGGCAGCTTTAGTATCCCACTTCAGAGTATTTTTCTGACATGTGACATTTGGCGGTGGTAAAGTGGTCACATTCACACCAGGGACAAGACTTGCCACTGAAACAGACGATATATAAACGTAAATATGATGGGTCAGTTATTTTTCTTTGTGTCGTTAACGCCATCGCGTTACTTTGGCTAAATTGGTAAAAAGTCATTCTACTTTAATATGTTGTATCGTACAGCAAAAAACGTAAATAACATTATGGCGATTTTGCAATGGTGGTTTTGCCCAAAATGATTCCCGACGCTAAAAATGAACATATTCATGGGTGGAAAATGAACAACAGTCTATATATCGGTTGATTAAAAGGGCTGCATCATGGATGTAAATATTAGATTATGCTGAACGTGGATGCATTGTCGTAAACTTCTCTAATCCTTACTTTCGAAAATTTGAAAAATAAACTGTTTTAGAAATACAAACGGCTTCAATTTAACGGCATAGGCCAGACGGTGGGATGGGTGCATGTATAGGAATGGAGTGTTAAGCTTCATTCAGCATCAGTTAATCAGTGGTATGTAAATGAAACACGAGATATGAGGATGATAATCGACATCGTTTTCATATAATAGACTTTTTTTTGTTGACCATTCGTGATATAGGAGCTTTCAAGTAGCTAGCAAAGTTTATGCTAACCCCTTTGGATACATTTACTTTGCAGATGGTACATGCCTGGTCAAATCTCGTAAACATTCAACACATAATTTGTTATTTCTTAATTAGAAAGCGAAGGTGTTCAAGTATTCACTCCGGTGCTTACACAAAATGTAGATACACATACTCATTTAGTAGATTCGTTTGACACATACACATTTATTGGACATAATTGAAAAAAAAATAGATCAATATAAATTAAATTATAATATCTATTTAATAAAACAAATGCAAAAGATATAATAAACACAGTAAGCTGACGTTTAGTGACATTAGTGTCCAGGCAATTCTTTATTTAATCAATCAGTTGCAATATGTCTACGCTTTGAATTTAGTCTACCTTAAGATCATTAAACGAAAACTATTATTTCATTTGCCTTATTTCTTTCACCATTAATATGCAAATTTAATATATTAATTGGTCTTATTCATTCAAGATATTAGTAAAAAGCTTGATGAATTGACAAAATTTGAAAATCTGGACGGATATGATATAAGATTTTAACTTAATTTAACAGCAAAAACTTATCTTTGATAGTGGCATTTTTATCTTTGAACAATAGGGTAAATGGACGAACCACAATTTAAAATAAACTTACATGTGGCCGCCAGTCCTCGAGCATCAGTCTGACTGCAGGAACTTGGGAAACACATTCCAATCGTCAGGGAACCAGATGCACCAAACGCATTTATCTACAGTATATCACATAATAATGTCCAAAAAACAGTGACGAAAATACGCCTAAAACGTTGGAATGAGGCATTTGATGACCCAGATTGACACTATATCAAATATTCGGTGTTTAATGAATTGTGTGAGGCAATATGGTCAACGCGAAAGACACTCGTGATCATTTGATAAATCAGATATTTTGAAGTAGTTTCTAAATTACTTATCCTGAAAAGGCTGATTCAAAATATTTAGAATAATGAGCACTGTATCTTTTCTGAAACCTGCTCGTACGATCTCGACATAGCAAACTATATACTTGTCTGCGTAGTTATTGAGATGACAGTTAAACATGGGTATAAGCGACTTTCCAAACCAGATGAATTGTGTCGAGTTTTCCTTGACAATCCTTGATCAGCCAATGTTGCTTCTTACCTCATTGATTGGAAAGGACACACGGCAGTATTGTCCAGTAAAAGGATGTGTTGATAGAAAGTTGTTTATGGTCGCTTGCACGTCAATACATTCATCGTATGCCCCCAGCCATGTCAGCTGCCCGTCCAACAACCCGCTAGTGGGTTTACCCATAGCATCCACCACTACAAAATACCAGAACATTTACTTATGAAAATGGAATATTCGAAACACAAGGATTAAATAAAGAGAATAATACACATTCAACGAATAAGTGGAAATAAACCATTACTAATAAATGTCACCCTCATAACGAAATACCACAACATTAGTAACAGCGTCGAAATTTTATTTGATCATCACTGTCGCTCCGCCATCTAGAGGGTGTATTGGGATAAGAGGCGAAAACACCAAGTGAAAGGTGGACAATCGGGTGAGAATTTCTGTTGGAACCAGTTCACCAACTGTATTTAACTCTGTGTAAATATGAGCCCGTGTATTTTTATAAACTTGTATTCTATGTAAATATCAATAACAAACGTATAAGTAATAAAATTATGTACTGCAATGTAAAGCATTATAGTAAAACACATAATTCAATAACACTGCAATAAGATTGACAATGTGCAGATGCGATGTGAAAAAATACATTACTTAGTAATAATAAAGAAATCGACAATATTAAATTCGAAGGTTTAAATCAAAGTACCATTCTATAAGTAATGTTTAATTTAAAAGATTCAGCTGACGACATTCAGTATTATTCCAGTAACTTCAATGTAAACAATAAACATTACACAGTACTTAATAAACAACAAATTAACCAGTTTCGTACATTAAAGGGATTATATTTGCAAATAACAAAAACACGCTGTTCATCCAGATTTTTCTTGTATGCAGTGTGCACAAAATAATGCTTATGTATCGACTTATAACCATTATTTACTTGAAAGTTATCAAATTAACAGTAATTGAATATTGGCCAAAACTTGAATACGTCCTGCAATAAATTATTGCGCAATATTTACAATAAACTCCGTAAACTTCCCGAACAAAGCCTCGAAAACAAGATCGGGATCTTCACGATGTTGTCCGATGATTGTTGGGAAACCCAAAAGCGGTTCGTTGAAAATGGGGAATGTAAACAAAAACAAAAACGTGACTTCAGAAACCCGATGTTTGTAATAAAGAGGTTATACAATTAGACACTTTAGACGCGTATATTTCTAAGTTATAAGTGTATCTTCATGCTGGGCGTGTGTATTTAGGACAGAGAATTGACGGTAATATGCCAATAAAATCCCTTTAGCATAACTGTTTAACCATACACATAAACAGACATTTCAGACAACTCAAGAATATATGTAATACAAATATAATTGCCAGCGGAAACCTACAATAACGTAAGCAAATGTATATCTAGATTCTAAAAAAGTATAACTTACTTCTTAGCGCCCATAGCTCTCCATTTATAAGAGCTCCCAAAAGTAGTTCCGTATGATTAAGACACGTTTCACTGACGTCAAATGACGGTTCTACTCCAAAACTTTTTGATAAAATAGTCTCTGCACCTGCGATGACGTCATTCATATTTTCACGAATGAACGTCTGCTCTAATGGAGAAAATATAGGTTGATTAGAAAATATCAGTTCCGTGTTTTTTTGTTGCGCATGCTTTATAGCCCCTGCCATGAACATATTGTGAGGTGGTCCCTGACACATAACAAGAGCACAAACAACGTTTAGATACAGAAGCAGTACTGACATAGTGTGGTTAAAATCCATTACTGCAACTTCAAAATTATTGAGCCTGCGAGGCAACACAGTCGATAGTGTTGTTCAAAGTAACATGTATTAAGTGTAAAGTAACGTATACATGCTATGTGATATGCATGCAGATTAAATGAGAGATACGGCTGTGATAAACTAATGATTGACGGTCTACCGCCTTAACCTGCACCTTTACTACTTACTGTCTTGTACACTACGATAACTACCTATCGCAACCGAACTACTATCGCCATTTCTATATAGTATATTTTTTTATCTTATACTATTTTTAAACTGAAATAGACGTACGACAATATTGAAGCAGATTTTATTTAGTTTAACACTTCAAATTCGTTTTATATCTATGGACGTAAACCTGTCAACCATTGGGACATATTTGTATTCGAATCGATATTTGCACTTACTTTTTTAAATGTTGTTTGTAGGTATACTGTCAGACATTGGCCAAATGTTGTTTTGTATGTATACTATCAGACATTGGCCAAATGTTGTTTTGTACGTATACTGTCAGACATTGGCCAAATGTTGTTTTGTAAGTAGACTGTCAGACATTGGCTTAATGTAGTTTTGTAGGTATACTGTCAGACATTGTCCAAATGTTGTTGTGTATGTAGATTGTCATACATTGGCCAAATATTATTTTGTAGGTAGACTGTCAGACATTGGCCAAAAGTTGTTTAGTCGGTGTACTTGCAGATATTAACCTAATATTGTTTTGTAATTATACTGTCAGAGATTGGCCAAAAGTTGTTTTGTAAGAATAGTGTCAGAGATTGGCCTAATGTTTATTTTGTAAGTGTATTGTCGAAAATTGGCCAAATGTTGTTTTTAGGTATATTGTTAAAGACTGACCTCCTGTCGTTCTGTAAATATTCTGTCAGAGATAGGCCTACAGTTGTTTTGTAGACATACTGTCAGAGATTGATATTCTGTTGTTTTGTAGATATACTGTAATATATTGGCCTACAGTTGTTGTGTATGTATACTGTTTGAGATTGATATGCTGTTGTTTTGTGGGTATACTATCAGAGGTTGATATTCCGTTGTTTTGTGAGTATACTGTCATATATTGGTCTACAGTTGTTGTGTATTTATACTGTCAGAGATAGGCAAACGGTTGTTTTGTAAAAAACATGCCTACTTTTATTATCTCATCTGAGCAAAGCTAAGGATGAGCTAATCTGATCTACCTTCGGCCGTCCGTTGTTAAGCTTTGCTTCAAATGACTTCTCTATAACCACATGACAGACTTTTACCAAATTTTGTGTGAAACATTCTTACTTTGTACTTTTTCAAGTTTAAATGACACATGGGTTTATCAGTATTTTTTTCAATATTTCAAAAATCTTCTCCGAAAGTGCAATACCTGATGCTTGATATTTTGCATGTAGTATCATCTAATGATTTTCTATCAACTTTGTTCAAGCCATAACCCTTGGGTCTAAATTGACCCCGGTCTAGGGACATGTCAGTGTTACATACTATTAGGGAAATTTATATTTAAAAATCTTCATCTCCAGAACTGTCCAATCAAATTTGTTCATATTTGATAAAATGATAAAATCATTGTTACTGTTCAATAAGTTAAAATGTATAGGTTTGAAAAGTATCATTAAAAGTCAATAATAGCATCAAAGTAAATATTTAAAATAACAATAGTGGACAAAATTTCCAAGAGTTTAATGACGCCCATCCACATATAGACATATATAACCTTTTTGTACTTGCTGCGTTTAAATGTTATTATCATTTCGGCACTGCTTATGGAACATCTTCAAATAGTTTTAGCACACCGGACCACACGGCTAAATGAGAGCTAATTGTGATCGTTCCGTGTCCGTCAATCGTCCATTAGAGTAATGCTAAGCATGACTTTTTATTTTTCTGTTGATTGTAAAATAAAATGTTCCAACTGATATAAGTTACACATGAATTACGGATAAAGTATATCTTGCTGAAAAAACACAATGCATGATCCTTCATGAAGATCGAACCCACGAACCATCTATCCTTGGTCCGGCCATCTGACACAGTGATTATAACAAGCGCGACGCTGGATACATGCTTTAAACCATAGCAAACTCATCTGCTTTGAAGGCGGCCATCGTATCCTTTCATTAACAAAACCGATACGAGGGGTCTTCCGTGGCCGTGTGGTTTGCGGAGCCGTTTCAAGATCGCTTACCTCTCACCATTCAGGTCGTAGGTTCGATTCCCGCTCGCTCCAAAAGCTTTATGGAGAAATGTTCCAGTTACATGCGGAAGGACATGCGGTTCCACTAAGTCTGAGGTCTTCCTCCACCAGTAAAGCTGGATATGCCATATATAACCTCTGAAATATGTTGAAAATGCCGTTAAACCCCATTCATAAAAAAAAGCCGATGCGATAGTTTTAGCATTTCTCTTTGTTGAATGCTCTGTTTCTAACTAAAATTCACCAATACTTATATCAGTATGATAACATATAGATACAGAATAGAACAAACTATCACATATCTCGAAAAATAGTATTTGTGTTATTTATATTAATTCATTTGTCTGTGTTTGTGGCAGTATAACGTGAGATTAAAAAGCTCAATGATTTATCTCGTTAAATTAAGTCTTAATTATTACTGATGGTGGTGCTTTTACCAAAACTTGAAAAGTTTGTGGGGTGGGGTAACAAAATGTCCGTTTATCTGAATTTTAATGTTTCGTGTCCGTTCGTTGAGCATCTTTTCTCGTATCAAAATTTATATCACTCCTGATTGTGAATTATTAATTTTGTTATCTGAGTTACATGATACAAGGTAAATGATAGTTATATCACCATGACTCAGTTAACATTGGCCTACACATTATTATGTAGTCTTGCCACCACTTGGCCTGCACATTATTATGTAGTCTCGCCACCATGAGTCGGCTAAACTTGGCCTACACATTATTATGTAGTATCGCCACCATGAGTCAGCTAAACTTGGCCTATACATTATTATGTAGTCTCGCCACCATGAGTCGGCTAAAGTTGACGTTCACATTATTATGTAGTCTCGCCACTATGAGTCGGCTAAACTTGGCCCACACATTATTATGTAGTCTCGCCACCATGAGTCGGCTAAACTTGGCCTACACATTATTATGTAGTCTCACCGCCATGAGTCGGCTAAACTTGGCCTTCACATTATTTTATAGTCTCGCCACCATGAGTCGGCTAAACTTGACCTACACATTATTATGTAGCCTCGCCACCATGAGTCGGCTAATCTTGGCCTTCACATTATAATATAGTCTCGCCACCATGAGTCGGCTAAACTTGGCCCACACATTATTATGTAGTCTCGCCACCATGAGTCGGCTAAAGTTGGCCTTCACATTATTATGTAGTTTCGCCACCATGAGTCAGCTAAACTTGGCCCACACATTATTATGTAGTCTCGCCACCATGAGTCAGCTAAACTTGGCCCACACATTATTATGTAGTCTCGCAACCATGAGTCGGCTAAACTTGGCCTTCACATTATTATATAGTCTCGCCACCATGAGTCGGCTAAAGTTGGCCCACACATTATTATGTAGTCTCGCCACCATGAGTCAGCTAAACTTGGCCCACACATTATTATGTAGTCTCGCCACCATGAGTAAGCTAAACTTGGCCCACACATTATTATATAGTCTCGCCACCATGAGTCGGCTAAAGTTGGCCTTCACATTATTATGTAGTCTCGCCACCATGAGTCAGCTAAACTTGGCCCACACATTATTATGTAGTCTCGCCACCATGAGTCGGCTAAACTTGGACTTCACATTATTATGTAGTCTCGCCACCATGAGTCGGCTAAACTTGGCCCACACATTATTATGTAGTCTCGCCACCATGAATCAGCTAAACTTGGCCTTCACATTATAATGTAGTCTCGCCACCATGAGTCGGCTAAAGTTGGCCTTCACATTATTATGTAGTCTCGCCACCATGAGTCGGCTAAACTTGGCCTACACATTATTATGTAGTTTCGCCACCATGAGTCGGCTAAACATGGCCTACACATTATTATGTAGTCTCGCCACCATGAGTCGGCTAAACTTGGCCTACACATTATTATGTAGTCTCGCCACCATGAGTCGGCTAAACATGGCCTACACATTATTATGTAGTCTCGCCACCATGAGTCGGCTAAACTTGGCCCACATATTATTTTGTAGTCTCGCCACCATGAGTCGGCAAAACTAGGCCCACACATTATGTAGTCTCGCCACCATGAGTCGGCTAAACTTGGCCCACACATTATTATGTAGTCTCGCCACCATGAGTCGGCTAAACTTGACCTACACATTATTATGTAGTCTCGCCACCATGAGTCAGCTAAACTTGGCCCACACATCATTATGTAGTCTCGCCACCATGAGTCGGCTAAAGTTGGCCCACACATTATCACGTAGTCTCGCCACCATGAGTTTGCTAAACTTGGCCCACACATTATTATGTAGTCTCGCCACCATGAGTCGGCTAAACTTGGCCTACACATCATTATGTAGTCTCGCCACCATGAGTCGGCTAAACTTGGCCAACACATTATTATGTAGTCTCGCCACTGTGAGTCAGCTAAACTTGGCCTGCACATTATTATGTAGTCTCGTAACCATGAGTCGGCTAAACTGGGCCCACACATTAGTATGTAGTCTCGCCGTCATGAGTCGGCTAAACTTGGCCCACACATTATTATGTAGTCTCGCCACCATGAGTCAGCTAAAGTTGGCCTTCACATTAATATGTAGTCTCGCCACCATGAGTCGGCTAAACTTGGCCCACACATTATAATGTAGTCTCGCCACCATGAGTCGGCTAAACTTGGCCTACACATTATTATGTAGTCTCGCCGCCATGAGTCGGCTAAACTTGGCCTTCACATTATTTTATAGTCTCGCCACCATGAGTCGGCTAAACTTGGCCTTCACATTATTATGTAGCCTCGCCACCATGAGTCGGCTAATCTTGGCCTTCACATTATTATATAGTCTCGCCACCATGAGTCGGCTAAACTTGGCCCACACATTATTATGTAGTCTCGCCACCATGAGTCGGCTAAAGTTGGCCTTCACATTATTATGTAGTCTCGCCACCATGAGTCGGCTAAACTTGGCCCACACATTATTATGTAGTCTCGCCACCATGAGTCAGCTAAACTTGGCCCACACATTATTATGTAGTCTCGCCACCATGATACGGCTAAACTTGGCCTTCACATTATTATATAGTCTCGCCACCATGAGTCGGCTAAACTTGGCCCACACATTATTATGTAGTCTCGCCACCATGAGTCGGCTAAAGTTGGCCTACACATTATTATGTAGTCTCGCCACCATGAGTCAGCTAAACTTGGCCCACACATTATTATGTAGTCTCGCCACCATGAGTAAGCTAAACTTGGCCCACACATTATTATGTAGTCTCGCCACCATGAGTCGGCTAAACTTGACCTACACATTATTATGTAATCTCGATACCATCAGTTGGCTAAACTAGACCTACACATTATTATGTAGTCTCGCCACCATGAGTCAGCTAAACTAAACCTACACATTATTATGTAATCTTGCTACCATGAGTTGGCTAAACTAGACCTACACATTATTATGTAGTCTCGCTACCATGAGTTGGCTAAACTAGACCTACACATTATTATGTAGTCTCGCTACCATGAGTTGGCTAAACTAGACCTACACATTATTATGTAGTCTCGCTACCATGAGTTGGCTAAACTAGACCTACACATTATTATGTAGTCTCGCTACCATGAGTCAGCTAAACTAGACCTACACATTATTATGTAGTCTCGCCACCATGAGTCGGCTAAACTAGACCTACACATTATTATGTAGTCTCGCCACCATGAGTCAGCTTAACTTGGCCTACACATTATAATGTAGTCTCGCCACCGTGAGTCACGATGACATGCGTGTAGATGATATCAATGTTTATTCATGACAAATGATAATAAACAGATAAACAAATACGGTGTGCTTGGATTATGTTTAAAGTTACTGTCACTGTTTTAAGTCTCCTCGCGAAAGGGGAATTCAGTTTAATACAGCTGTTTAATAAGTTGTCTTATTGCGTTACGTGTGGCAAGACCCGCCGATCAAACCAAACTTCATCATATCAGTCTCATAACTCGAATACATGTAAAAACTATTTACATTATAAAGACACAAATTGAATTTCACGTTTCCATGCACTTCAATCAAAAGCCGGATATGCCAAAATAATATAACATTATTAATACTAGCGGATCGAGGGAGGGAATTTCGTCACGGTCAATAGTTTCCAACTGTGGGTCAATAGTCATTTTCCTTGGGTACATAATTTAACCATTGACTACAGAAAAAGTAGATAGTTGTATGCTATTATGAACTCTATAATATTATGTTACTTTTTTACCGCATGTTGAATTTTGTTGGACTAATAGTGACTGTCGTTGTAACGACTGATACAATACAGCATATCGAACCACACCAAAAAAATCAGGGATTTAACGGAAAGGTCACGAGTAACTTTCCTTGGTATAGTTGTTTTGTGGGACCATCGGGCCGAGACTTGAATCGATTCCACGACCTTTAGTGTGAACGGTCAACTCATTATAATCCATAACTCTATAGCAACGCTAATCTTATGTATTGTACATCGATTTTAAAACAAATTCTTAATATATATTTTTCAAATTACATTCGGTTGTCTTCCTTTGTAAAACCGATATGGTTCCTTGCTAAAGGCGACAACACATGGCTCTTGTGGGAAAATAAACCCACGACCATCTGATCCTGGTCCGATGATCAACCACTTTACCACGTTGTCCATATAACATTGTGTTTAAGCTGCTCGTAGAGCGGAGCGGAGGATATAGAAATGGGCTGCGTCCGTCCGTGCGTCCCCTTCTGTCCACAACATATCTCCTTTAGTTGTGATTGGAATTTTAAATAAATTGCCACAAATGTTCACTAGGACAAGACGATGTGTTTTGTGAATGACTTGGGTCTGTTTGTCAAAGGTCTTGGTCATAGCTCAAGGTCAAGAGTTTGGTAATCCAATGTATACACTGTGTTTCCTCTTGTCCAGACAGTATCTTCTTCAGTTGTAATTGGAATTTTAAATAACTTGCCACAAACGTTCACTAGGACAAGACGATATGTCATTCGAATGACTTGGGTCTGTTTGTCAAAGGTCTAGGTCATCGCTCAAGGTCAAGTGTATGGAAATCCAATGAATACACTATGTTTCCTCTTGTTCGGACCGTATCTTCTTTAGTTGTGATTTGAATTTTTAATAACTTGGCATAAATGTTCACTAGGACAAGCCGATGTGTCCTGCAAATGACTTGGGTCTGTTTGTCAAAGGTCAAGGTCAAAGGTCAAGTTTTTGGCAATCCAATGTATACACTGTGTTTCGTCCTATCCGGGCCGTATCTTCTTTAGTTGTGATTGCATTTTTAATGAACTTGGCACAAATGTTCACTATGTCCGTAAAACGATGTGGCATGCGACTGACTTGGGTCTGTTCATCAAAGATTCATCACAGCTCCGTCCGTCCTTCCGCTGCTGTCGGGATCTTATCTTCTTTAGTTGTGATTGGAATTTTACTTGGCACAAATGTTCACTAGGACAAGACGATGTGTCATGCTAATGACTTGGGTCTGTTCGTCAAAGGTCAGGGTCACAGCTCCATCCCGCCGTCAACTGCTGTTTGGACCGTATCTTCTTTAGTTGTGATTGGGTTTTTAAATAAATTGGCACAAATGCTAACCAGCCCAAGACGATGTGTCGTGCGAATGAGTTGGGTATGTTCGTCAAAGATAGTTTTTCTTTTGTTTTGGGGTTATAACTTACATATTTATGGTTCGATTTAAAATACATCACACCAGTGCCCACTGGTACAAGACAATGTGTCGGCTACGTATTTCAGTTCGCGGCATTTACATGTGATTTTTGTGCTCGATGAATTTCATTTTACAAACGTTAAATCCACTTTTCTGGAAATACCTCTAAGGGTTAACGAGGTGGCAGGGTATATGGCCACGTTAGTGGGAACTTCTTGTTTAATAATATAAATGTCGTGATTAGCTCAGTCGGTTACGTGTCTGACTATCAATCCATGGGTTGTGAGTTGGAATTCCCGCCCGGCAGCAGTCTCCGTGATGATTGATATACGACATTGTGTATCTTTATCATTCGTCTCTCATCTCTGATTAAATGATCGTCTGTTAGTCCTTGATGGCATAAAAATGACACTAAATATTCAATCAATCATATCGTACATGAAAATACAACCAGGATTCAATGTAATATTGTGGTACAGTCGTGTCACAGCGGTGGTTTGGTGGAAGAACATATTTATCTAGTCATCCATTTATTTTTTCATTTAGTTACACAGTTTTATCATATACGTTCGTTCGTTAGTTCGTTCTTTTGCTCATTCTTCGTTGGCTCCCTTGCTCATTCGTTAGTTTGTTTTGCCGTTCAATCGTTCATTCAATTCGTGCATTTTGTAGGGAGAATTATTGTTCAAAATCAAGGGGCAAACACTTACGATATAAAACTGACATTTAATATGACCACACTTTAGACATACATACTAGTAAATATTATATATATACACAAACAGGTAGTATCCAATAATATAATTTAGCCCGTTGCAAAAATACACGAATTTATACCAGACAAATCCACCAATTACTGTTTCTGTGCACGGAAGCTCGACTAAAACGGATAAATTGCTTTCTATTTTATCAAATGCTAGAAAAAAAGGTAATAGCAGTGTGAAAATTCTAGTATTAGCAGATATATAATGATACACTGTTCTATTGAAATCACTGAATCTCCATTTATTTCCCCTTTACCGTATATGTCTTTATTCTGTTTTGAATGATTTACCGACAATATATTTTATCAGATTATTCATCGCAAATAACCAATTGGCGAAAAAATAAAAGCTTTGTAAACATGATCTAAATCAATATAAGACTTCAGATTGTCCGATTTTCTAATCGGTTTTATCGAGAAAAAAATGTAACTTTTTGATGAACAAGACACGAGTGGCTATTTCTGCACACAGTCATACTCAGTGCGAATACCACTCAACGAATAAGCTATACGGCCAATTTTGTATTTTCAATATTTTCGTCCAAATATTGCGTAACGTTATTTAAATTTGTATACGACATTGACAGACAATTGCATAGCCCGATTACGAAATTCTATGCGATTACTCGTGCACGAAATGCTTATTCAAAGAAAATGCTTTGATATTTTTTGAGTAAATACATAAAATGTCAGGTGACAGGTTTGATGTTCCGCTAGTATACATAATCAAGGTTATCACAGGTAGTTGTATTTAGTTAGCAATTCCACTAGCTCCTGTAAGTTTACGTTGTACATTTGTCTAGTCTGCATCAACAGTATATAGTTAGTATATAGATATCGGTATTGTTTTCAGCTAACGTGTGTTATTTACTGGTATGCATTTATACGTAAATTCTCGTACACTTTGCCGGCACCTATATTGTTTGCAGCGTCTAAATTGTTAGTTCGTCTGTCTAAAATTCCGAGTATGCAACTGGTCTTCAAAAATGTCACCGCTTATATACGTTAACGTGTAGTGTGTTGTCATGGGGATGTGTTGGTTGCGATCAGTCAATTAAACTTGATTCCATCTTGTATTTATCATTAACCGTGTCCTCTCAGCCAAAACTCGAGATCGTCAATGTTTATTAATAAGCCTACAATATAATAAATATAAAGCAAATAAACAAATATAAAACTAGTTATTTTATAACATGACAACATGATTTTCTTATTGCCCTATATAAATAACCTTAATATTAAATGTCGCCGAAAAATAATCTACATGTACAACACCTTGAGCAACTCTTCGAAAACCAAAACGTAAGTAGTTTTGGGGTCAAATGGAAACTTACACAGTTATCAGTTGTTGTAATTATATTAGTTATTTTAAGATAAGAGTATATACAGTGTCCATTAATGAAAGGACATTTTGTTCAATTTAAATTCTTTTTTATAGAATTAGTGGTTTAATATTAACAAGTTTTATGATAATTAATGGAGGGAAGCCAACAATTTACGAACACGTCGGGCGTGCAAATAGCTGACGGTGATCTGTACAATATTCAAAGCAAGCATACTTTGATCTAACAGATTTTGGCTATAATAATGGCTATAATAATGGCTAAATGTTATATTTATACCTATATGTAGGTGGTGCATTGTCAAAAACGTGGCTAATGTAAATAGGGAGCTAGTATGATTCTTAATGAACACATGTTTATATCAGTAATGGACCATTTATAATCTCATATAGATCGTCTATCTTCCTTTAGCTCCAAATATGCATACAAAGTTTGTGAACGTTTTCAAGCAAGTTACTGTTACCATGGTAACAGTCTTTCCGAGACACTGCATTAGAAGTAATTTTCGATGAATATGTTCAGCGGCATGAGGACGTTATTACGTGTACTGGATGATTGAGAGAAACTACACTATTTTGATATGCATTAATGTATATAGATGTAATAAATAATTATTTGAATAATGAATTTACTTCGATAACGTTCACGAAATATGAATGCATTTGAGGACTTTAATGTTGATTGAACTTAGTCCAATTGAGTTTTTTTTAAATGAATTCATTATAATTATGATTGTAATTATTAGTATCATTATGAACATTATTATGATTACTCAGAACCTTTTAAATCGCACCATTTACATATAGGTAATTTTAGTACAGAAAATGTCATCCGATTTCAAAGAAAGTTTATATACGTGTTTATATGCATCCAGACGTATTGTTTATACACTCGCCTGTGAATTTGCCTGTGACTTTCACTTTTTGGGTAGCTTCGAAAAACTGGAAAATTACATAAAAAATTCAACCTCAGTCATGCAATTGTGACAGTAGAAGACAGAGATGGTATTCTCAACGTATATAAACTTTCTTTGAAATCGGTTGACATTTTCTGCCCTAGAATTACCCGTATATAAGCGTTGCGTTTTCAAAGTCGTTGAGTGCATGTGTATAATCAATTGACTTCCATATGAAACTCTTTTCATATGATTCTGATGTGAGTCAAATGCCAATCACATAAAACATAGTCTGATGTTCATATGATTCTATACGGATAGTGTTTTATATTTCTCATATCACAAGAAACGTTTAGAAGGCACGATCGTGTAACTATTTATTTTAGATGTAGATTTTTTCTAATGGTACATAAAAGTAAGTATTTTGCTGGGCGTAAATATATATGTGTAACAGTATATGATTGCTTACATTTCACCACATACGTGAATCTCTTCCGCCTCGTCCGTGCACGTATGGTCGCCTAAAAATAAAGAAGAAATTATTGGTGCTAAGCATCGAAAGTCGACCGAACTGTATTGCACACAATAATGTGGCTGAAAAAAATGTATTGATACAAACTGGCTACGTTAGGCCTGTCTTGTAAAACCAACGTCGCAAAAAGGCAACAATTAGGGCATAAATAATTCAAATTACCTGTAATCGAATAATATACTTCATCCAAATGTTCTTGTTCCAGTGTTTATTCGAGTAAATCATACACCGATAATCGATAATCAAACAGTTCAAGGGTATGTCATTATTTCTTTCCCAGTTTGAAACAACATGCAAACGATTATAACAAACAACTTATTTTGTTAGCTAATTTAAAACTACCAATACATTTCTATTATCAGCATATAAAAAACTTATGAAAATCGTCACTCATTCAAACAAAACTCTCGATATTACATGGCTCCGGTGACTAAACAAACAGAGTCGAGTAAAACACATGGTGCCGGATATCTCTACTTAATTAATAAATGGAATGATATAATTTAAATATTTTGTTTCATTGGTGTGAATTCAAGCCTAAAAAGTTATTTTAACTAATTCAAAACCAGCTTTGCGCATGAGTAGCAATATACCATTTCACCGAGCTTTTAATTTGTGCATCGGTGCAAAATGTACTTACTCTAGATAGTCGACTGATGCAGATCTGTTTCTGGAACTTCTGCGAACCCAGTCACGTACGTAACTAAATATAAAAATAAAATATACTATTTATTATTAAAAATAATCATTATAACATTAAATATAATAACTACCCGGTTGTAAATGTATTTAATTTAGAATAAATCGCACGCATTGCCTACGTCAGTTGACCACCATCTGATTGCAATACTTTGTGTTCTGTTGTTAAATAGTAAAATCGGAAATAACCAGGAAATGTTTTATATAAAATTTTATGGGTTCTTTTTATTCTAAAACTGAAGCAATTATAAGGAATTAAAATACATGTATCTTAAATGGCACATATACCACAATGATGTGTCTATTCTGTAAAGGGGGATAACCCTTGTAAATGTTGAAGAGGCATCCTAATTCAGACCTTTGTCGTCATTTATGACTAAAAGTGTGAACTGTTTTTTATTTAATTCAAAGAAATATCAATCGGTAGTGTTACAGAATGTTTTATAGATTATATTTATAAAGTAAAACTAGAGGGATACCACTTGTTTTATAAAAACGAAATGTTTTTATTAATAGACTGGTTCTAATACAATTACATATGGTTTTGGCATTTATTGAATAATTAATAAAGAACCAGTCAAAACGTACTAAGATCTAAGTAAAATATAAGAAAATGTTGGTGTAAGAGAAGCCAGATTGCATTACTGATACAAATTACGTTTATACGATATAGGTGGAAAAAAACAATTTTATGAAAAATCATGTGAAAAATACAACATTTCCACGTGTCACATTAATATCTATTAAAGCAGACATATGTGTGTGACGGGGTATATAAAATAATAGTATTAGTGCTAGTTAATGATATCAGTGCTTACGGTTTACTTCCCGGGTCGGAATAATCATCGTCGTATGTTTTCCGTTTTGGTTGTCTGCTTTTCTTAATATCGTCATAGTAGTCTCGGTAACTCTCGGTTTTCCCCGGAAAGTACATTCTGTTTCCAAGACGAGAGTCTCGATCATAGTCTCGATCACGTGATCTGAAATGAGAATATTCCTTTTAACGTTGCATTATGCATGTATAGGTGTAAGTACTATATATGTATATTATTTCATATTTCGTTTAACGCTAGTAGCCCCCGGTAATTTTCGGATTCAGTCGGAAAATACATTCAAATACTCGGCCAACATTATGTTGGGTTTGTATTTAAATTTATTTATTTTACTTAAATTGTGAAGCAACCTGTTACATTGTAGGCAAACTACACTCGAAGGCTCCCTGGGCAGAACCAGTACCAAGCATATGTGGATAAAGTTCCTTACTCAAGGACAGCACACAAAGTATTGGCGGAGGATCTAACCTACGACCCTCCGACCCTGGATGCGATGCTCTAATGCCAAACCAAGCATTCAATAAATGAACACTGCACTACACAGTGAAATACTAGATTCTATATTGTGTTGCATTTTTCATATAAACATACAGGCATGTGTACGTATCTAAGTTAGGACATAAAATGAGAATTCTTCTGAAATAATAGAACTGAAAGAATGGAGCGACTTACTGAAGCTTTGTTATTGTAGAACAATTCTCATTGTCCTAACCGACTAAGTGCATGTTCATGCGACCGAGGACTAACTGACGACCAGTTAACCAAATTACCCTTTTCTGAGACAGACTACGTCCTTGTAATGTATGAGTGTTAGTGTCCAATGAAAATGGCGTCAAAAAAAGAAAAAGACCATATCGAACCTGTATCCTCTGTCAGAATCTACATAGTCTGGTTGCCGACCGTTGAAAGCGGAATCTGCATATGATGACTGATACGGAGGAGGTGGCATCCCGCGTCTCCCATACATTTCCATGTCAATTGTTGATACGCCGTCCCGACTGCCATACCTACATAATAATAATAATGCCAGAAAAGTCAGTAAACACGTGACGGTATGCAAGAGACTGCACGTACTTCTCGCCAGCCCTCACAGCAATGTTTACGGTTAACTATGAGTTTTTATGTTGTTATTTCACTCTAAATTGTCATATTTGCATATTTTTTAAAGCGAAAATCCATAAACATAATTATTAATAAATTGTGCTACCTCCATACATTTGCTTCTCCATTGTTTTACATCAATTCATGTTTAAATAATGCATGGCTGTTCAAATATAATTGTCTTTATACTGTTGTGAGAAAATCCATCAGTGGAAACTTCAGCATCTTTAGCTTATAACAAATATTTATTCTATGCCAAAACACTTGCACTTCGACTCAGCGCTGTTTAATCATTTGTTAGCACTGTAGGCCAAGCTCATCCAATGTGATCATTTTTAAGAAATGAATCTGTCTTGTTATAAATATGGAATTTACATGTATTTCTATTATCTATAATCGAATCAGTTTGTTTAAAAGCTATTTTTGTTAATGTCGTGCAGATAGCCATCAATTATTTGCGTGTCCGAAGTCTTCGTTTGTTTTTGGCTTCACTCCATAAATTATTTTAACACTAAGTTTATCTTGGTATTAAACTCGTCCAATGATCATTTTTGTATGAACAGAGTAGGTCACGTGTACAAGTGGAAGAGTATCGAATCTAGATAGCATCAATCCCACCCCTCGCAACTGCCAGGTGTTGTGTGACACTGCTGTCCCAGAATAAGATACTTGATTCGTATTAGCTTTACGCTTAGTACCGGTTCTCAACTGGAAGACCTTTTTCAGAATCGATGTAAATATAGTACTAATGTTGCTTCACATAGTGTAATTTTAATAGTTTACTACAAAAAATGGAAATTTTGTTATTTTACGGTTGTGTACGAGCGTATTCATGCAAAAATACAGACATCGTTGCAAGGAAATGTAGTTTGACAACATGCTGAATGTATTAACTAGTATAATTAGTGTGTTACCCACCTCCTGTTGTCGTCACCTCTGTATACGGCATCCTCCATGCGCTCCTTTCTAAAAATAAATGTGTGAATAAATTACAGTAACAATAATAGCTGAACATAGATAAATGTGTGAATAAACTACGGTAACAGTAATATTGCTAAAAATAGATAATATGTGAACAAACTACAGTAACAGTAATAGCCAAAAAATAGATAATATGTGAACAAACTACAGTAACAGTAATTGTTATAAGTAAATAATATGTGAACAAACTATAATAACAGTAATAACTAAAAATAGATGATGTGTGACTTCAGTAACTGTAATTGCTAAAAATAGATGATGTGTGAATAAACTACAGTAACAGTAATTACTAAAAATAGATAAAATGTGAACAAACTACTGTAACAGTAATTGTTAAAAATAGATGATGTGTGACTTCAGTAACTGTAATTGCTAAAAATAGATGATGTGTGAATAAACTACAGTAACAGTAATTGTTAAAAATAGATGATGTGTGACTACAGTAACTGTAATTGCTAAAAAAAGATGATGTATGAATAAACTACAGTAACAGTAATTGTTAAAAATAGATAATGTGTGAATAAACTACAGTAACAGTAATTGTTAAAAATAGATGATGTGTGACTACAGTAACAGTAATTGCTAAAAATAGATTATGTGTGAATAAACTACAGTAACAGTAATTACTAAAAATAGATAATATGTGAAGAAACTACAGTAACAGTAATAACTAAAAATAGATAATATGTTAAAAACTATAGTAACAGTTATTGCTAAAATAAATATTGTGTGACTACAGTAACAGTAATTGCTAAAAATAGATGATGTGTGAATAAACTACAGTAACAGTAATTGTTAAAATAGATATTGTGTGACTACAGTAACTGTAATTGCTAAAAAAAGATCTGTGAATAAACTACAGTAACAGTTATTGTTAAAATAGATGATGTGTGACTACAGTAACAGTAATTGCTAAAAATAGATGATGTGTGACTACAGTAACAATAATTGTTAAAAAAAATAATTTATGAATGAACTACAGTAACAGTAATTTTTAAAATAGATGATGTGTGACTACAGTAACAGTAATTGTTAAGAATAGATGATGTGTGACTACAGTAACAGTAATTGTTAAAATAGATATTGTGTGAATAAACTACAGTAACAGTAATTGTTAAAATAGATAATGTGTGAATAAACTACAGTAACAGTAATTATTGTTAAAATAGATATTGTGTGACTACAGTAACAGTAATTGTTAAAAAAATTATGTGTGAATAAACTACAGTAACAGGAATTGTTAAAAATAGATAATGTGTGAATAAACTACAGTAACAGAAATTGTTAAAATAGATATTGTATGACTACAGTAACAGTAATTGCTAAAAAAAATGATGTGTGAATAAACTACAGTAACTGTAATTGTTAAAAATAGATGATGTGTGAATACAGTAACTGTAATTGCTAAAAATAGATGATGTGTGAATAAACTACAGTAACAGTAATTGTTAAAAATAGATGATGTGTGACTACAGTAACAGTAATTGCTAAAAATAGATGATGTATGAATAAACTACAGTAACAGTAATTGTTAAAATAGAAATTGTGTGAACAAACTACAGTAACAGTAATTGTTAAAAATAGATGATGTGTGACTTCAGTAACTGTAATTGCTAAAAATAGATGATGTGTGAATAAACTACAGTAACAGTAATTGTTAAAAATAGATGATGTGTGACTACAGTAACAGTAATTGCTAAAAATAGATGATGTATGAATAAACTACAGTAACAGTAATTGTTAAAATTAGATAATGTGTGAATAAACTACGGTAACAGTAATTGTTAAAAATAGATGATGTGTGACTACAGTAACAGTAATTGCTAAAAATAGATGATGTGTGAATAAACTACAGTAACAGTAATTGTTAAAATAGATGATGTGTGACTACAGTAACAGTAATGGTTAAAATAGATGATGTGTGACTACATTAACAGTAATTGTTAAAAATAGATGATGTGTGAATAAACTACAGTAACAGTAATTGCTTAAAATAGAAAATATGTGAACAAACTACAGTAACAGTAATTGCTAAAATAGATGATGTGTGAATAAACTTCAGTAACAGTTATTGTAAAATAGATAATGTGTGAATAAACTATAATAACAGTAATTACTAAAAAACGATATATGTGTGAACAAAATAGATATAACTACAGGTCTCTGATATTACATGTATAAAAAGAAAATAAATAGACCCGCAGTATCTCGAAAAAAAGTGGTTTTAAATTGAAGTTGTGTGTACATTTCAGAAACCTTAGTCAAATTACACACATGAAATGGCCATTTCACTGTATGCTACATTTTCTTACAGCGGTGGTTGAAGCATGCGATTTAACGTAAATAAGAGAAGATTTGCATTGACATGCTATGGAATGCCGGAGCTGTCTTATGTTTAGTTTTGACACCTTAATTGGTCATTGTACATATTGTTATTTTGGATTGTCGTGCCATTGTTTTTGGTTAGATGGTCATCGTGTTTGGTTACCGTAGCATTATGATGGGTCGTATTAACACTATGTTTAATAGTCACAACATTATGTTGGGTTGTGGAAACAATTGTATGCAAACTTTGGCAAGAGTATTTTCAATCAAGTGTTCGTTGTTTATTTACAAAAAGGAAAGTAATGTTATTATTTACACTTTAAATTTATAAAAATCTGCTAGAATGATAAAATGGCCATGACTGATTAGGAAAATGAATACCATATAAAGCCAACGTATAACTAATAAATAAAACTTTATCATCAAACTATAATTAACTACATCTTGCTCTTCAAAACAATGAACCAACGTTTTATTATACATATGTGTTCCAAAGTTATAGACAAATCAAATGAGTTAGAAGGCCCGTTCATATGGTTTGTATTTTACAAAAATCTTAATCTTCATGTTCGGTATATCCTATGGATATGTTCTGTATGTCCTATTGATATGTAATGTATATCCTATGGATAGTAATGTATATCCTATGGATATGTTCTGTATATCATATGGATAGTAATGTATATCCTATGGATAGTAATGTATATCCTATGAATATGTTCTGTATGTCCTATGGATAGTAATGTATATCCTATGGATATGTTCTGTATATCTTATGGATAGTAATGTATATCCTATGGATATGGTCTGTATATCCTATGGATATGTTCTGTATATACTATGGATAGTAATGTATATCCTATGGATATGTTCTGTATAACCTATGGATAGTAATGTATATCCTATGGATATGTTCTGTATATCCTATGGATAGTAATGTATAGGTTAGAAGTTATATGGGATATACTACACCAGTAGAGCCACGTAACGTCTAACGGCTTAGATGCTGACTTACTTTCTCGTTCTTGGCGTGATTTTATCGGCTGACGAAGTAGGTCAATATCTACTGACGGTCGCAACGTTTTATGTAAAATAAAATGTTCTATTTTAGTAAAGCTGAGAGTGATTTTATTGGCTTAGAAAGTAGGACATTACTTAAAGACATTTAGTTAGGAGATACGAGCTTCCATTACATAATTTGATTTGATCGGATCGGGTGAACTCTCTATTGTAAAAGCCGTCTCTGACGAGGCTAGCCTGGATAGATGGAAACTTATGCTGCGTATCGTGTTTGATTAAGCCTTAAACACTCGACGTTTCATACTGTTTTCAACGCGCAAAATTATCATGAATTTAAAATACTGCAGTGTGAATTAAAATGTCAAGTACTTCCCTTGAATTTTATTTCCAGTATACACAGTGTGTTATCATAAGTACTTCAACAATTTTAAACGCAATTTTATGAAAATGGTCTCGTTATGTAGAGAATTCCATTTGGCAAACAAAAAATGAATTGTTATATGCATTTCTGAGATGAATGGAAGTAGGGATATTTGAAATCGAGATTTTGCGAGATGTTGCGTGAATACTCGAGCGTTCGTAACATCTTAATCAACTGCTTTTCCGTCTGTATATAAGCAGTGACTTAATATATGTCTCCGATATCAACCCAACGAGTTCACTTGGCGGAACCTGAGAATAACAACAACAATGTCTCTGATATTAGTCTTTGATTTAACCAATTACACCTGTTCAGTCAGTTTATTGCGCCAGCGGTTTGCTAGTCCCATCTGGAGTATTTGTTTTTATTTTGATGAAGCCAACCTGTGTATTGTTAACTTGGTACTTACTCCTTCCTCCGCCTCCTGTCTCTTAACCAGACGGCAACAATCATGACGATCAGTGTGATGATGATGATGGCCGCCACTGCACACACCACTCCGATCATGATCTTAGTATCCTCGTCCAGACTACTGGACGTGTCCTCCGGCTGATCTGCGGAAACAAAGGAGGTAGTCCGAATGTATCACATTTGGGGCGAATCGGTTAATGCAGGATTTAGTAGAATTGTCAATACGTGTGTGGTGAGAGTCGGGCAATATGTAAACATGTCATACAATTTATATGAGGCATGAAAGATTTTTAGCCCGCGTATGGGAAAACACAATTCAATTCATTTAGATATTAAAGTATATTCGCCAACTATATAAGGAGGTGCCATCCCTGCTTTCCGGATCCGCCGGTGACTAACTGACCAAGTAGAGCAACGCTTACGATATACCTTATTTAACTGAAGATTATGTAATATGTCTGTTTCTGGTTGTGTAAATGTATTTGGTTTGAAGGCTAAATCATTCCATATTCCAAAGCAGCATATAAAGGTATCAACATCAATTTTCTATTACACAACTTTCAGCAATTCACCATTCGGAATACTTCACCGATTATCATAAGTCAAACTTATACCAAATGGCGACGGAATTGGCCGAGTATGTACGATTAGCGATTCAAAGCCCCAGGAAATAATTACTTACCCTTCAGGTGACACATTTGTTTCATCTTCCCCGCTCCTTTATAACCATAATACATAAGTATATGCTATTATTTTAGCAGGCATTTTTTGATAAAGATACAATTTGTGTTACTAAGCATACTTGTACAATACGGCTTCGACGAGTAGCTCCAGGCTCCATTGTTGCACGAAAAGGTTTTATCACCAACCAGTCTGAGAGAGTCGAGACACGAGACGGTAACCTTGGTTCCGTCGGTCTGCTCAAAATTATCAGGGACTATTTCCATGTAGTTGTCCTTTGTTATCAACAACAATGTGTCCGTGTGTGAACTGAGCTTTTGACAGTCTGAAATGCGGAAACATTCGCCATCGTTATTATTGTTACACCTCGGCCTAAGGCCAGGCGCTAGCACACATGCGCTTTAATAAAGGCTAATGCTATAACCTAATAAACACTAATGTTATAACCTCATAAACACTAATGCATTAACCTAATAAACACAAATGCTATAGCCTAATAAACACTAATGATATAACCTAATAAACGCTAGTTCTATAGCCTAATAAACACTAATTCTATAGCCTAATTAACACTAATGCTATAGCTTAATGAACACTAATGCTATAGCCTAATAAACACTAATGCTATAGCCTCATAAAAACTAATGATATAGTTTAATAAACATTAATGATATAGCCTAATAAACATTAATGCTATAGCCTAATAAACACTTATGCTATATATTCACTCAATTTATACAATCTAAACCCTAGATTCGCTGAAAACTTTGATTTTTATCAACATTGCTACGTCTCTCTTAAAGATACGTTAAATACATTCTATCATAAATAAGTTAAAATAACCAGATATGTGCAAAATAGAATGCCTTTCTACCATTAACCAGAATTATGTCTCTATTCAAAATAGAAATAGAATTAAGGGTCCGTTTAAAAGGTATATATACAAGGGTGCGTTCATTTGTGTATCCTATGGATATTGTATGTTTTCATTTTTTTTTTTTTTATTATATAAATTTTATCAAACTTGCCCGTGTCTCTTTAAGGGCTCGCCTATATGATTCGAGAAAGAAAGAAATATTAAGTAGATCATTAAAGCTCACCTGCCATTGTTGCGCTTGGTTATTTTTTTTTAAAGGTGTCTAGTCGTAGCCTGAGTATGTGTTGCCGTTGATTCCCTCAGATGGTGAAATTAACAGCTCTCTGAAAATGATAAAATTCCATATGACATGTGTATCATGGCATGCAGGTAAACCATAATCAAGAAAAGAAACAAAGATGCATAACGTAGATTAACTCGATGTCTTAGGAAACATCACTTGGAAACGTCACTTGGTACCTCTGGAAACACCACTTGGTACCTGTGCAAAAGTCACTTGGTACCTCTCGAAACGTCACTTATTATCACTCGAAACGTCACTTGGTACCTCTGGAAACGTCGCTTGATACCTCTGGAAACGTCACTTAGTACCTCTGGAAACGTAACTTGTTACCTCTGGAAACGTCACTTGGTACCTCTGGAAACGTCACTTGTTATCTCTCGAAACGTCACTTGGTAACTCTGTAAAACGCCACTTAATACCTCTGGAAACGTCACTTGGTACCTCTGGAAACGTCACTTGGTAACTCTGGAAACGTCACTTTTTATCTCTCGAAACGTCACTTGGTACCTCTGGAAACGTCGCTTGATACCTCTGGAAACGTCACTTTGTAACTCTGGAAACGTCACTTGGTACCTCTGAAAACGTCACTTCATTCGGTCATGACGTTCTATGCAAAATGGAATATTCTATTTTGAAAAATCTGGGCGGTTTGATTGACTGAGAAAGTAGGACAACATCTAAACAATGTTACAGCAGTTAGTGGATAATTTAAAAAGAGAACGTTAGATAACATATCGAATCTATTAACGCAGCTTATATAATTTAATAAACTTGTCGAAAAAAAACGAACTGTTTATTTATATTTCAAAATTCCTTCTTTTTTCGTAAGCAACTGAGTTTTTATCATAAGTAATATTAATTAGCTAGTGTTCATTGCGGTCGCTCTCTCAGGTTTCTTAATTGTTAATATTTTACTCAATGAACACTAACTGGTCTAGTGTTAAACGTCATTTTACTGACAGTTTGACGTCATTTTACTGACTCTGGGCGGAGCTACGATGAAAGCTCAGATGATTGAAATTTCAAAACTGATGTTTGCTAAAGCCGTTTCTAAGCAAAGCTCGCGCGGCTTTGTAGTTTGTACATGACTCGTTCAGAATTTAATCAAGGGCGGAGTATGTGCAATGTCATTCACGCATGCGCAGTAATGACAAACTTTTAATGATTAAGAACAAATTTAATCATTAACAAATAAGAGCGGCACAATTTTGAAAATTGAAGCGATTCCATTGGTTGTTAAATGATGTTTAAAACTGAATATAATAAATATCTTCATCCTCTTCTTCTTCTTGAAGGATTGAAAGGTATTTTTTTTAAATTTAATTTGGCATTTCTACTTATTCATCATATTCAAAACTTCAAAAGAGATCTGCTAGAATTAGCACATTTGATGTTGACTTTTATATAATTAATGTTTAACACTGTTCCTGTTTGTTGTTGATGACCTCAGGGAAGATTGGATTTAGTCCAACTGTGTAACTCGTAAAATAAAGCCACTAAAGTCATTTTTATTATTATTTTTATTATTATTATTATTAGTAGTAGTAGAAGTAGTAGTAATAGTAGTAGTAGTAGAAGTAGTATTCATTATTATTATAATTACTAATATTATTATTATTATCATCATTATTATTATAAAGTTAAATTATGTAGTCATATGCAGGGCAGATAATACATTGTTATAAAAACATCTGTATATTAAGAGTTATCTCCCTTAGAAGGTGACAAGATCGGTATGCCTCGTGAGAAAGTCCACAGCCTTCATGATTTGATTGTTTATATCTCTGCCTAAGGCAGTCATCACTCTTTATATTTGATATGAAAATAGATAAAACCTTAAAGCGAGCGATCCTCTAAACATTACTGTAGATACATGTTTTCTGACACGCAGGAAACATAAATTGATAATATGAAACCCAAGACTTGAACTCCTCGGCATCGTGGTTATAATAAGGAAATCGCTGGATCTAATATTGGCAGAACTTGTGGCGCGGCCCTATTTCATGATATATTGAAACATAATATGTGTTAACTACAAGAAAACGTGTGTCAGCGGTGGTAACACTCAAAGAACGCAGTTACTATAACAGCACAAATAAAACAATGCTAAGAATAATTATGAAAAATGACATTGCATACATACACAAAACGTGACTACAGGGGTCATAGCGGTTGAAAGGTCAACATGAATAATTACTGGCAATAAAAATTGGTTTGTTCAGTAATTAAGACCACCTGTCCATAATACAACATGTACAATTTCACAAAAGTGGGTGTAAGTAACAAAACTCATAATAACAAGGTCATAATTTAATAACATTATAGAGATGTTTCTTGATTAAGGTATGCATACATAAAATGTATGTTATTGGCTGTTGTTGGCTGTAGACAGTGTTATGTTGGTGGAATACCACACGTGTGTTCCAATCCGCACACTAATCCGTAGCCATAATTTTCAAATAACGCATAGTCGTTATATTTCCATCAACTAATACACTTGTTAAAAATGACCAAATCAAGTCAAAGTCAAAATTTTTATTAGCAAAAACATATACATGTTCATCGCCATATGTATGGCTATCATGATAGTACAATAATAATGGCACATGGATAGCAAAACTGAAAATAAACAATCAACACAAATGACCCGGTTATTGTATGGGAATAAGATTTTCATCGTATAATTCGATTACAGATACCAAAAACTTTTATGATGGCTTGGGGCAATTTTTAGCGCACAATTGAGACGACAAACAAATATATTGAAAAGAAAATTGTTTTCAAGCAAATTGAAGTTTTTGTAACCAGTGCGCCAAATTGTGTTTATATCATTTGTTTATATGCGAGCTGTCGGCTATAAAGAAACAGCGGAATATATTAATCTCTTTAGTGGGAAATGTTTAACGGGTATGGTTATTTAATTCACTAAAATAAATAAAAAGTTTGTCCAAGTTTTGTTTTCCAACATTACTATCAAGGCTGTGTGAATACATACATTTTAACCGTTTATATCATTCTTATACGGTGTCCCGTAGATAAGAACTTTTGTTTTTTTTTTTTTTTTTCAGTATTATTTTATCTTTTACCTTGGAACTTAGTACATATACTTGCGATAAACATCTGTAATAAATATATAACGCAATAGAGAAGTACATGTACTTAGTCCTTCAACATTGAATTACGAGAGACTATCACAAACTTATATTTATAACGTTTAATATAACTTGATCTGGCTCCGTTAATAAGTGTACGTCAAATTGTTTTTTACGACGACACATTTTTAAGTATTACATAATTTAGGCATAAAATAATGTAACGTACACATGTTTATGTTACTCATAACAGACACATTCTCAACAACTCGGTCACTCTCATCTGTAGTTTTACCCACGGTGTCAAAATATCTCTTTTAAAAGAAACTATAGTAACGTATATTCGGCATTTGACTGAATTCAATAAGCGACATGCAAGTATTTAATTGATTGATTGAATATTTAGCGTCATTTTTATGCCATCGAGGGCTAACAGACGATCAGTTACCTTAACCACTGTTTCCTTGGATCCTGAAAGGTTAACCAGTACTCGAGCACACCCAATCTCCGTAAGTAACTGATAATTTTCCCACTTGAATCAGCGGTGAGAGACGAATGATAATGAGACACAATGTCGTATATCAATCATCACGGAGACTGTTGTCAGGCGGGGATTCGAACGCACGACCCCTGAATTGATAGTCAGACATGATACCGACTGAGCTAATCGGGCACGGCTATATAAGCTGAAATGTGCAATTAAGTAATATGAATTGTGGCGGTTGTCGCCCTCCATGCCTATATGTACAACATCTCACCCCAATCCCGTTTTCATCTGCAATTTGCGATATTACAGCGCGATATTTAAATAGCCGAAGGTTCACCGAGTACAGCCATGTACATCAAGTTCTCTAACCGATCCACACAAACATATAATGTCAGTTTTTTTAATATTCTTGTATTTAATTTGACATTTCTATTTCGACTCGTGAATTCTTACGTAGTGCAAGGATCCTGTTTACTAGATGAGATAATTAAGACGGACATAAATTGTTAAACGTTTTATTAAAGATGGGCTGAGCGGATCTGATTTCAGATCATGTTTAAAACGTATTCAAATTAACATTTTCTAAATCCTGTCTTTACACAGGACATGTTAAAACTTCGTAGGTTTTATTTGAGGCTCATTAATAATTAGTGACACACTAATAGCAACAATGACCAGAAAAAAACAACAACAAAAAACACTAAATACTTGGACAAAAATACTGAATACTTAATATATAAAACATTATTACTATTATTATTATTATTATGGTTATTTTTATTACAGGTTATGTAACCAATATAAACAAGTAACTGGCACACTTCTCACATTAGGTGAAAAGACCTGGCTGTGCTTGAGCCCACGACCTTAGTGATGAGAGCAGTAAGTGTTATTAATACAACTCTCCCACGGAGGACAAAAAAGTATATTTCAACAAATTTTTTGTTAAAAGATATATTATAAAATATACATTATTTATATATAAAAATATGTAAAAATAATGAAACATCAGTTTCAAAACAAAAAAATGCTCCAAAATCATTTATGGTTGTTTTTTAATAAATATTAGCTTAAATATTCCTACCTTGATCCATATTGCACGTATCCACTTTAGCTGTTGAATCGGTGCAACCAAATGGCAATTTGATTTGTTGTAAACGTTTACCGTATATACCTAGCCTAAGGCTGCCTTTGTCGAATAAATATATCCCTCCAACAATTTGTTTAACATATTTTGTTTTCTTTTAAACAGTTAATAAAACAAGTATTTGTTAAGTCCGAGAATAACATATTATTCTATACATCATTAGGTCTTTATGTTTTGTGTATTATTTCTATAACGTCTCACTACACAGTTACGCCCCTTTTTCCCACTGTTCCCTACGATCCTGAAAGGTAACTCTAGCGCATCCCATCTCCGCAAGTAACTTTCCCACTTGAATCAGCAGTGAGAGACGAATGATAATGAGACAACATGTCGTATATCAATCATCACGGAGAAAGTATTTATGCATCGAGAAAATTCTCATGTACAAGTGAATATCTTACATGCACTGGCGTAGCTGCCCTTACGTCACAATGCCCGGGCTTGCACATATTTTTGTGAATGCATCATTATATCGCCTGGAAATGCCCCAAGAACACATGAAGTGCATCCTGGAAGTGTTTTTTCTGCTGGGGCGTGCCCCCAGACCCCACTAGAACCTGTTGGGCTTTCACATCATTTTAGGATCAGCTACGCCACTGACATGTATGTACATATTCGCATTATCAAACTTGATACAATATCTTGCGCATATCAAAATTAAGATAAACCTGGTCCGACAAGTCGCAGAGATGTTTTCTTAATGCCACATGGAAGTATTTGGTGCAACCCACCGAGAGTCGAATCTATAACATCCCACACGTGACCTTCTAGACGTTAGGCTATGACCTATTGAACTAACCGGAGTTCGATGCCATTTATGTTTTTTTTTATTTTATTGTAAATTATTTTTAAAAAAAAGCTGACATGCTTGTTATTCATGGAGAGGCCCAAATGAAAGAAGTTACATTTTACATTTTATTGTTTGCCAACCTCAGCACTACCAAAATATAATGAGAAAATATGAAATTTTGTTTCCTGTTCAGTGTGTACACTGTTGGCAAAGTGAAAACAGACTTCCGAAATCATATAATCATATCCAAATTCCAAGCCTCGATTTGTTTTTCTATATTCACAAGCATTTACTGTGTCCAATGGTGGTACTTTGCTTAAAACAGTTTAAACAGAGTATCGTAATAAACGTTTAGTATATTTGTGACCCGAAAAAAATGACCAAGAGTGCCGTCAGTGCAGCCTATGGCGAGAATGTATAGATGGTCAGCTACCACCATTGCATTTTCCATAGACTTACATTATAATGTTTGACCTAATTGTCACTATTTCTACCATTCGCGGACCAAATAGTCCTATATCATATTAAAATACTGTCCTAGACTAAAATTAAAATTTGATCAAATGTATTACTTTTTACCACTTTTTCGCCCTTGAAGTTGAATACCCCACTTTCAGCATGAAAAAAAAAGCAAATTTCACATCTTTTTCTTTCTGCACAGTTTCCTTAATAAAATGAATTTAGTCAGTCACAGAAACACAATTTCATTTTTTATATACACAAACATAATAAACTTATATTTTATTGTGATCATTTGCCAGTTTTACATTTTCATCCAACCAGAATTAAGCTTACTATAAATCTATATGCCCTGAACATCCTATATTTTTTTCCGCAATCAGAGAGCTTATCTCAATGGTGGTAGCTGAGCGCTCACATATACACAGTGAAACATCAAGATGCCGTCTTTTAGTTTGGTAAATTCATCCGGTACAAAATAGACATATACGGCAGTGATGCGTTACTATGGTTATTTCTACCCGATTTACCACGGTAACGAAACCCACCAGAGCATATCCATATACATACACGCTCATATGGATACTATACATATCTGTCGTATAATATGGTATTTATATACGAAAATCAGGGAAGCGAGACGATATTTAGGGCGTCTTCGTCCATATATCCATATTTAAAGACTTGATTAATAACAGCATACACGCCGTGACTGATAAGACACTATATGAAACATATTTGAACATATATAGCATGATAAAAATGTATAAACTATCTGACGTCATGTTATAATGAGGGTTGTAATGATCGTAAAACGTGTGGTGTTTTTTTATGATATGATTTATGGCGTTCTCAAATGATAAACGATGTACTTCGGGTGGAGTACATCATGTTATTTGGTAGATTATCATGTAAAGGGAAGAAAAAGAAGAAGAAAACAAAAGAAATAAGAAGAATGGGAGCAGAGGAGAGGGAAAATATGATGAATAAGAAGCAGGAAATGAAGAAGAAGAAGAAGAAGAAGAAGAAGAAGAAGAGGAGGAGGAGAAGAAAACAAGAAGAAAGTAAAATAATAATTACTTAAAGGAAGAAGCAGAAAAATTCACACGGATTGACTCACATATAACTTATGATTTCTATTTATTGGTAGTGACTTATACCATAAGGCAGGATACTTTATTTATCATTTTAAGATATATTCGTTATTGTGTTATCATGCACATTTCACTATTATAAATAACTGGCTGGCTGACTTAATTTTCTTCCTTCCTTCCTTCCTTCCTTCCTTCCTTCCTTCCTTCCTTCCTTCCTTCCTTCCTTCCTTCCTTCCATACTTACTTACTTGCGCACGCACAAACCAACTCATTCATTAACTTACTTACAATAATAATCATCATCAACATCGCCAGAAGCAGCAGCATCACCACCATTACCCTGGCCATTCGTGTATTAAGTTTTGTTCAGCCACTTTGGAATAATTTAACGCAAATCGACGATGCACAATTATTCTTAAAATAAACAGTTTTAAAGAGATGGGCTTGATCGAGTATAGATAACTATAAGGAAAGCTTAGCTGCTTCGCTGACCAAAGAATGCATAGTTATAAATTTTGTATAATATACCATTGTGTCAAAATATTTAAATGTTGTCAATTATATCCAAATGTTTATTTTATGACAGAGAACTTCCTATATTTAACGAAGCGAGACCAAATATACTTAAAATGAGAAAAAAAGTCACCGGGTGTATAGTTGAACAACCGTGATCAGGCGGTCTCCTCCCCGGGGGAGGCACTTGACCTGAAAATAGGTACAAATGTGCCCTCATGGGCACACTCTACATTGCAACCTAAATTTTTTGGAGTCAAAACTCTACTCTCAAATTAATTATAGGCGTCGAAATTCTACGTTCACAAAAAATTATAAAGGGGCAAAACTCTACATTTAATCTAAATATAATTTTTTCTGCACAATGGCACACGCTCTTGGATTTCATTAAGAATAAAAGAAATGAGGTTCCTAACCTTGAATTCCTTGGCAGGAGGGGATTGAACAATGGATCAAAAGTCTACATAATGTGTCCCGAAAGGAGTGTCAAAGCACAACATCGCATAATGCAAAATAAGTAGGGGTGAAAACTCTACATCATATGTTCAAAACCAGGGGTGTAAACGGCGGTACATATGTACTAGTCAAGATATAGGGAGTGCCTCCTCTGGGGTCTCATCTTCATTTGAATTATTCTACTATTAGCGGATCCAAGGTCGGGGCCGAGGGTAAAACGCCATTGCAAAAGTTGACACGTATACAATTGCTGGAAATCTGACGCTACTCCCACACAATTTAACGTATTTGACCATTCTCACACGTATTCAAAATATGCCGAAAATGTTTAAGTTAAATATAATTATTTTTCTTCGATTGTGAAACAAGTTTTTACTAAAATCACGCTCGAAGTCTTCCTTGGTTGAACCAGTACTAAGCATAAGCGGAAAATGCGGCTTGCCCAATGGCACCGGTAAAACCACACGCCGGTAAAACCACACCGATAAAACCGCTTTGTATTAAAAAAATGTATGGCGTTTTGTATCGAGCAAACAAACTTCTTGATTTTGTTATTATTTTCATTGTTATTGGTTCAGTATATCATTAATTTTGTAACAGTTGATTAAAACATGGTTATTTGAAAATGATTTATATTAATTCAGCATGAATTTTAAAGACAAATCGTCAAAAAAGATAAGTTTCAAGACCTAAATATTTATTATTTTATTTTTCAATATCTTCTTCCTGAATGTATAAATGCCATAATGATTTCAAATTAGTCAATTAAAACGCATCAATCATTATAAAACACAACACATTTGCCTTATAATTGGTCTGATTTAAGTACCACCACAATCCAAAAAGCGGTACTATAAAATACAGAAATGTATAAATAAGTGCATTACGCGCCACAATCATTATTACACACAGCGTATTTGCCTTTAAATTGCAGCCGGAAAATGGCCAGTCAGCCGGAACCTGGGCCTGTTTTTAGTACCAACCCAATCCAACATAGCACTATTTTGAAAAGCAATGAAAACCTCCTTATGGCGAATGCAAAAGCCTTAACACGTGGTCGTTACGTTTCAATATGGCAGCGCCCACAGTCAATTTTTAAACTGGTCCTTTTATATAGTTCAGTCGCTCATGAACAAAATTACCGTGATTTGAAATATTGCTAGAGGTATGGTGTGACTGTGATGAGAAACGATACCTCTGGTACAGTAGGATATGGCAATATGAGATACCGACTGAGGTATGTTGAGACCACAAGGAACGACACCTCTGGTACAGTAGGATATAGCAATATGAGATACCGACTGAGGTATGTTGAGACCACAAGGAACGACACCTCTGGTACAGTAGGATATAGCAATATGAGATACCGACTGAGGTATGTTGAGACCACAAGGAACGATACCTCTGGTACAGTAGGATATGGCAATATGAGATACCGACTGAGGTATGTTGAGACCACAAGGAACGATAATTCTGGTTCAGTAGGATATGGCAATATGAGATACCGACTGAGGTATGTTGAGACCACAAGGAACGATACCTCTGGTACAGTAGGATATAGCAATATGAGATACCGACTGAGGTATGTTGAGACCACAAGGAACGACATCTCTGGTACAGTAGGATATAGCAATATGAGATACCGACTGAGGTATGCTGAGACCACAAGGAACGATACCTCTGGTACAGTAGGATATAGCAATATGAGATACCGACTGAGGTATGTTGAGACCACAAGGAACGATACCTCTGGTACAGTAGGATATAGCAATATGAGATACCGACTGAGGTATGTTGAGACCACAAGGAACGATACCTCTGGTACAGTAGGATATAGCAATATGAGATACCGACTGAGGTATGTTGAGACCACAAGGAACGATAATTCTGGTTCAGTAGGATATAGCAATATGAGATACCGACTGAGGTATGTTGAGACCACAAGGAACGATAACTCTGGTACAGTAGGATATAGCAATATGAGATACCGACTGAGGTATGTTGAGACCACAAGGAACGATAATTCTGGTCAGTAGGATAAAGCAATATGAGATACCGACTGAGGTATGTTATGACCACAAGGAACGACACCTCTGGTACAGTAGGATATAGCAATATGAGATACCGACTGAGTTATGTTGAGACCACAAGGAACGATACCTCTGGTACAGTAGGATATACAATACAATACAATACAAATCATTTATTTCGTAAATAGAGGCCTCCGGCCCAAAATACATATCAGTATTTACAAACATTTAGTAGTGTCAAAATATGAAATGCCACATGGCATACAATTTATGTGGAAATATGGTGTGACTGTGATGAGAAACGATACCTCTGGTACAGTAGGATATGGCAATATGAGATACCGACTGAGGTATGTTGAGACCACAAGGAACGACACCTCTGGTACAGTAGGATATAGCAATATGAGATACCGACTGAGGTATGTTGAGACCACAAGGAACGACACCTCTGGTACAGTAGGATATAGCAATATGAGATACCGACTGAGGTATGTTGAGACCACAAGGAACGATACCTCTGGTACAGTAGGATATGGCAATATGAGATACCGACTGAGGTATGTTGAGACCACAAGGAACGATAATTCTGGTTCAGTAGGATATGGCAATATGAGATACCGACTGAGGTATGTTGAGACCACAAGGAACGATACCTCTGGTACAGTAGGATATAGCAATATGAGATACCGACTGAGGTATGTTGAGACCACAAGGAACGACATCTCTGGTACAGTAGGATATAGCAATATGAGATACCGACTGAGGTATGCTGAGACCACAAGGAACGATACCTCTGGTACAGTAGGATATAGCAATATGAGATACCGACTGAGGTATGTTGAGACCACAAGGAACGATACCTCTGGTACAGTAGGATATAGCAATATGAGATACCGACTGAGGTATGTTGAGACCACAAGGAACGATACCTCTGGTACAGTAGGATATAGCAATATGAGATACCGACTGAGGTATGTTGAGACCACAAGGAACGATAATTCTGGTTCAGTAGGATATAGCAATATGAGATACCGACTGAGGTATGTTGAGACCACAAGGAACGATAACTCTGGTACAGTAGGATATAGCAATATGAGATACCGACTGAGGTATGTTGAGACCACAAGGAACGATAATTCTGGTCAGTAGGATAAAGCAATATGAGATACCGACTGAGGTATGTTATGACCACAAGGAACGACACCTCTGGTACAGTAGGATATAGCAATATGAGATACCGACTGAGTTATGTTGAGACCACAAGGAACGATACCTCTGGTACAGTAGGATATACAATACAATACAATACAAATCATTTATTTCGTAAATAGAGGCCTCCGGCCCAAAATACATATCAGTATTTACAAACATTTAGTAGTGTCAAAATATGAAATGCCACATGGCATACAATTTATGTGGAAATATTTTACAATATTCTTTTCTATTATAATTGTGATTCATTTCGTACCAAAATAAAATGGAAATGGTATGTTGAGACCACAAGGAACGGTAATTCTGGTTCAGTAGGATATAGCAATATGAGATACCGACTGAGGTATGTTGAGACTACAAGGAACGTTACCTCTGGTTCAGTAGGATATAGCAATATGAAATACCGACTGAGGTATGTTGAGACTACAAGGAACAATAATTCTAAAATATATTTGTAATTTAAGATATTAACAGAAGCATGGCGAGACTGCAAGCAACATCATCTCTGGTTCAGACTGGCAATTTGAGATATTGTCAGATGTACAATGAAACAAAAAAGCCATTATTCTTACTTGTAACTCATAACTATCGCACTTGTCTCCCTTTGTGGTACCCTGGACATCTGTGAAGTATTATCAATGATATACCATTTATAAGACAGATACGTTTATGTTGAGTTCCGTCATTGATTTGTCTTAAAGACATGGTTATCCAGTCAAGTTCTGCAACACAAGGTGCATTCATTTGAACTACGGTGTCCTGTTTGGGGTCATCGCGGCATAGAGAAAAATCGATACTACGATGGTGAAAAGTCGAAAAGTCGAAACTACGATTGTGAAAAGTAAAAAAATTACTTCATAGTTTCGTCTTTTCATAATCGTAGTTTCGTTGTTTCGACTTTTCACAATCGTAGTTTCGACTTTTCATCATCGTTGTTTCAACTTTTCAACATCGTAGTTTATAATTTGCACCTTCTTAGTTTTATTGTTTTGCCTTTTCATCATCATAATTTCTTTCTTTCGCTGTTTCGACTTGACTTAATCAAAAAAAAAAAAATCAAAAAAAAAATCCGCGATGACCCCCAACGGGACGCCGTACAGAACAGAACTACCATCCTTCCACAATTACCTGGAGAACTTAATCAAATAAACTGTTTGAACCTGGCTGTGTTCAAACCCATGACATTGTGCGGAAGGGCGTAGGTTCGTTTCTCCGCCACACGGGCTATGTGTGATGTCATTAAACATATTCTTAGTATTGAATCTAGCCAGGAAGAATTCAAACCTGATTTGCATAAATTTTATTAACTTGTTTTACAATCGATGTAAATTAAATATCTAAACTCACGACATGATTCGTGATATTGACAGGGTATCACAAACCGGTCTCCCGGGAAAGCATCTTCTATAACCAACCCTGTCCATAATAATCATGCTTCAATATAGAAATGTTATTTTTCGAAGGAATAATTTTAATTCAATTTATAGGTAATGGGTAAATCTATCCATATATGTTAAAACTAAGTTATACTTAGCTAAACCATTAGAGCAAAATACCCCCTCTAGAATGAGTTATCAAAGCGCGCGGTCCAGTGTTTGAGTATCAGACTCAGGATCGGGACGGGGGCCGTTGGTTCGATACTCCGCCGCGGTTATGTGTAGTGTCATTGAGCAGGACACTTTATTCGCATATGCTAAGTACTGGTTCTACAGAGTAACACTTTGATCGTGATTGTCTAAATTTAAAGAACATGTGAAACATGTTTCGCATTCGATTTAAAATAAATAAGTTTAAAACTTATCTTCGGATAAATTTGCAGTGACAAGAATATGTTTGAATAGTTACGAGCAGCTATTTCAGGACACCAGATGTCCAAATGTTGCTCATGTTACAACACCAGATGTCCAAATGTTGCTAATGTTACAGGGCACCAGAAGTCCAAATGTTGCTAGTGTTACACGACACCAGATGTCCAAATGTTACTCATGTTAGAGGACACCAGATGTCCAAATGTTGCTCATGTTACAACTCCAGATGTCCAAATGTTGCTCATGTTACAGGAACCCAGATGTCAAAATGTTGCTCATGTTACAGGACACCAGATGTCCAAATGTTGCTTATGTTACACGACACAAGATGTCCAAATGTTGCTCATGTTACAACACCAGATGTCCAAATGTTGCTCATGTTACAGGACACCAGTTGTCCAAATGTTGCTCATGTTTCAGGACACCAGATGTCCAAATGTTGCTCATGTTACAACACCAGATGTCCAAATTTTGCTAATGTTACAGGGCACCAGAAGTACAAATGTTTCTAGTGTTACACGACAACAGATGTCCAAATGTTGCTCATGTTACAGGACACCAGATGTCCAAATGTTGCTCATGTTACAAGACATCAGATGTCCAAATGTTGCTCATGTAACAGGACACCAGATGTCCAAATATTGTTCATGTTACAGGGCACAAGATGTCCAAATGTTGCTCATGTTACATGACACCAGATGTCTAAATGCTACTAGTGTTACAGGACACCAGATGTCCAGATGTTGCTCATGTTACAGAGCAACAGATGTCCAAATATTGCTCATATTACAGGGCACCAGATATCCAAATGTTGCTAATGTTGCACGACACCAGATGTCCAAATGTTACTCATGTTACAGGACACCAGATGTCAAGATGTTGCTCATGTTACAGGGCACCAGATGTCCAAATGTTGCTCATGTTACAGGGCACCAGATGTCCAAATGTTACTCATGTTACAGGGCACCAGATCTCCAAATGTTGCTAGTGTTACACGACACCAGATGTCCAATTGTTACTCATGTTACACGACACCAGATGTCCAAATGTTGCTCATGTTACAGGGCACCAGATGTCCAAATGTTGCTCATGTTACAGGACACCAGATGTCCAAATGTTGCTAATGTTACAGGGCACCAGATGTCCAAATGTTGCTAGTGTTACTCGACACCAGATGTCCAAATGTTGCTCATGTTACAGGACACCAGATGTCCAAATGTTGCTCATGTTACACGACTCCTGATATCCAAATGTTGCTCATGTTACAACACCAGATGTCCAAATGTTGGTAGTGTTACATGACACCTGATGTCCAAATGTTGCTCATGTTACACGGCACCAGATGTCCAAATGTTGCTCATGTTACACGGCACCAGATGTCCAAATGTTGCTAGTGTTACAGGACACCAAATGTCAAAATGTTGCTTATGTTACAGGGCACCAGATGTCCAAATGTTGCTAGTGTTACACGACACCAGATGTCCAAATGTTGCTAGTGTTACACAACATCAGATGTCCAAATGTTGCTCATGTTACACGACACCTGATGTCCAAATGTTGCTTATGTTACAACACCAGATGTCCAAATGTTGCTAATGTTACAGGACACCAAATGACCAAATGGTGCTCATGTTACACGGCACCAGATGTCCAAATGTTGCTCATGTTACATGACACCAGATGTCCAATTGTTGCTAGTGTTCCAGGAAGACATATGTCCAAATGTTGCTCATGTTACACGACCCAGATGTCCAAATGTTGCTCATGTTACATGACACCAGATGTCCAAATGTTGCTCATGTTACAGGACACCAGATGTCCAAGTGTTGCTCATGTTACAGGACACCAGATGTCCAAGTGTTGCTCATGTTACAGGGCACCAGATGAGCAAATATTGCTCATGTTTCAACATTCAATCACCAGATGTCCAAATGCTGCTCATGTAACAGGACACCAGATGTCCAAATGTTGCTCATTTAACAGGACACCAGATGTGTAAATATTGCTCATGTTACATGAAGTCAGATGTCCAAATGTTACTCATGTTACAGGGCACCAGATGTCCAAATGTTGCTCATGTTAGAGGGCATCTGATGTCCAAATGTTGCTCATGTTACAACACCAGATGTCCAAATGTTGGTAGTGTTACATGACACCAGATGTCCAAATGTTGCTCATGTTACACGGCACCAGATGTCCAAATGTTGCTAGTGTTACAGGACACCAAATGTCAAAATGTTGCTTATGTTACAGGGCACCAGATGTCCGAATGTTGCTCATGTTACACGACACCAGATGTCCAAATGTTGCTAGTGTTACACGACACCAGATGTCCAAATGTTGCTAGTGTTACACAACATCAGATGTCCAAATGTTGCTCATGTTACACGACACCTGATGTCCAAATGTTGCTCATGTTACACGACACCTGATGTCCGAATGTTGCTCATGTTACACGACACCAGATGTCCAAATGTTGCTAGTGTTACACGACACCAGATGTCCAAATGTTGCTAGTGTTACACGACACCAGATGTCCAAATGTTGCTAGTGTTACACAACATCAGATGTCCAAATGTTGCTCATGTTACACGACACCTGATGTCCAAATGTTGCTCATGTTACAACACCAGATGTCCAAATGTTGCTAATGTTACAGGGCACCAGAAGTCCAAATGTTGTTCATGTTACAGGACACCAAATGACCAAATGTTGCTCATGTTACATGACTCCAGATGTCCAAATGTTGCTAGTGTTACAGGAAGACAGATGTCCAAATGTTGCTCATGTTACACGACCCAGATGTCCAAATGTTGCTCATGTTACATGACACCAGATGTCCAAATGTTGCTCATGTTACAGGACACCAGATGTCCAAGTGTTGCTCATGTTACAGGACACCAGATGTCTAAATGTTGCTCATATTACAGTGAACAGATGTGCAAATATTGCTCATGTAACAGGACACCAGATGGCCAAATGTTGCTCATATTACAGGACACCAGATGTACAAATGATGCTCATGTTACAGGGCACCAGATGTGCAAATATTGCTCATGTTTCAACATTCAAGCACCAGATGTCCAAATGTTGCTCATGTAACAGGACATCAGATGTCAAAATGTTGCTCATGTTATAAGGCATCAGATGTGCAAATGTTGCTCATGTTACAAGGCACCTGATGTGCAAATATTGCTCATGTAACAGGACACCAGATGTCCAAATGTTGCTCATGTTACAGGACACCAGATGTCCAAATGTTGCTCATGTTATAGAACATCAGATGTCTAAATATTGCTCATGTTACAGGGCACCAGATGTGCAAATGTTGTTCATGTAACAGGAAACCAGATGTCCTAATGTTGCTCATGTTACAGGACACCAAATGTCCAAATGTTACTCGTATTACAGGGAACAGATGTGCAAATATTGCTCATGTAACAGGACACCATATGTCCAAATGTTGCTCATGTTACAGGACACCAGATGTCCATATGATGCTCATTTTACAGGGCACCAGATGTGCAAATATTGCTCATGTTTTAACTTTTAA
Source organism: Panopea generosa (assembly GCA_029582155.1). Taxonomy (NCBI): domain Eukaryota; kingdom Metazoa; phylum Mollusca; class Bivalvia; order Adapedonta; family Hiatellidae; genus Panopea; species Panopea generosa. The sequence goes on from CM055905.1 coordinate 51,689,722, forward strand.
TCAATGTTTGAACGTATCACCAATGCAGATACATATCTACGTATTATTACATTGTACTTTAGGATATTTTTTGTTTAAATATTTAAAATATATTAATATAATAATGTACTAGAATAATTGAAATTTTCGGTATTGTGTTGTATTTTTAAAAAGCACATTTGAGTAATTTTGCTACAATAAAAGGAATGCATCTGGTTTGAAATTTCAACTCAACAATTAGAATGATGTGAAACCAACATTTATTTTAAAAATATAAATGAATATAAATATATGGAACAATATGTAACATATGTTGTAGAGTATTATGCATATACATAAACAAACTAAGCATTTGCAATAGTATCATGGTAACGTATATATAGTTATGCATGGTCAACCTTGTTACATTCGCAAACACGGGACTATCCCAACGTAGCAACTGTTAAATGTAAAATGTGTCAGTATTTCAACTCTTGTTCCCCACCCCCTCGAGATTTCACTGTGTACCACCAGTACTAGGAAATATTTGCAATAACTATATCGTATGTGAATTTATTGGTTTTCAATAACTTTTGCTGCATAAAATAATTAAACTTAATAAACACAGAACTGGATATACACATAAACACTTGATAATTATGACTAACTGCTGTTAAAAATTTCTGATTACACTCAATAACGATTATAGTTCGCATACTTGATGAAAACTCGTGATATGTGTTGACTCGTCACGTGATGTGTATTGACCACGTTATAAATCATGCCTCGTGACGAAGTCTCAAATACGGTTCTACATAATGGCTACACTAAAGCATTGGCACGAATAAATCGGGAGAAACTCTATGTTATCATCAGCAATCATGTTCTGGTTCCACGCTTCATTACGTGATTCTCAATTCACAAACTTGGCTTCGTTTAGTTGGGTTAAAATGTTTAGTGTGTTTATAATGTCTCTCAACTGAACGAACAGTAAAACGGAAGTCGGACTACAATGACATTTACCCTCAATCACGTGATTAGCACTATCAAAGTAATGCTATCTAAATAGAGATTTTTTCCTAATTATGAATATTTTACGTCAATAAGTTTCTCTTTTAGAAATTTTTCGCAGTAAAACCATTGAAATTATGAAATTTAAATATAATTTAATAACATAAGTCAGAAAGAAATATAAGATGTCACAAAATACTATACACAATTCTCTTAATAACCTGCACCATACGGCTTTACTAAAGGTGTTTGCTTTGTTAGCAAACGTTGTCACGTTGAACACGTTGTCATAGCAAACACGTTAAATGTTTTACCGAACTGAACGCATCCCTTATTAAACTGAGTGTCATTTACTGACACAAACTTAAGTTAAATTCTTTTTAATTCTATATTTTATTTTTTGTTTCTGGCAATATCAGGGGATCTTTTTCACTATTTGTATCTATGGAGCGTTTTACGTTATGTATATTTAGTCAGTTGCGTATTTTAAAACTAGTTGATCAAGCGCCCGGGGATGTATCAGTACGTGGTCTCAGTTTCAGTAATTCGTAGCAATTTGCTTTTATTAAGATTACCTCAACGAAGTCCATAGTTAACAATACACATATTTGGTCACGGATCTGAGTAGAATTGCCGTCCCCAGCTTCCGAAAGCACCGTCAGAAATACATTATATACCGAAAAATAACATGAAAATCTTGTTGAACCTGCTGCTGTTTCTTGGAAGAATGTCCTTTCCTAATTTCTAGTTTCGTCTGAAAAAAAAATAACATTATGACGATAAACGTTTTGTTTGATATGCAAACGTAAAATTCTTCACAAGTTAAAGGATAACCAGTTCTTATATATTTAATATAAATTCGCCGTTACTATGTATTTTTCTATGAATTATTGCATATTTAGCGTCATTTCTATGCCACAGAGAACTAACTGACGATCAGTTAACTTACCACTCTTTTCTGGGACCTTGGAAGGCTAACTAGCACACCAAATATCCGCAAGTAACTAACTTCCCCACTTAAATCAGCGATGAGATACGAGTGCCGAATATCAATCATCACAGAGACTGTGACCGAGCGGGGATCCGAACTCACAACCATTGGATTGATAGTTAGACGTGCTATCGATTAAGTTAATCGGAATGCATATATTAACATTTATTTTAACTAGAAGTAGAATTCGGTATTCTTCTTTGAAGCTAAATTTTATGACTTACTGGCTCTTCCACAAGAATGGATCTCGCCCTGCTCGTGCAGCGTTTCTAAAAATATAACAATGAATCAAAACATGCAGTCAAAACTAGGAAAAAACGGCAGATATAAAAACAAGACTCATAAATATATAGCAACACAATGAAAATTAAATTCACATTTACTTAGTAATATTACTATGTTCGAAAAAGTTGTTGTTGTTGTATGGTGTTTAGCGTCGCTTTCAACACTTTTTCAGTCAAATCGCGACGGTGTCTACTTGAGACAGTATTCTGAGCGCTGTCACACTGGAGTATCATGCCGCAGACACATGGTATGATACCCCACCCAGTCACATTATACTGACACCGGTCCGACCAGACCTAGAACTCTCCTCTAAATGCTGAGCTTCAAGCGAGGAAGCTTCTAGTACCGTTTTAAAGTCTTTGGTATGACCCTGATCGAAAAAGAGATATGGTAAAATACATTCAGTATTAAATATAAGTTGACCTGACGCGGGCTGTCAATCAAACAAGTCCATAATCCAATCAGCGATCGATACTGTTTCCATGACCGACATTTTCCTTAGTAAAGCTAACGGTATCTGAGCAACACCAAACTGTTTTACATTGTATTTACTTGGACAAACAACACCACGTTGCCAGCGGGCGGAACGATGGTCGCTCTCGCGTCAGGTCATCTGTGAGGGCAGTTCAAGATGTGTTGAGATATACGCATCAATATGTATAATGATGTGTATTGCAGTAGCAACATGAATATATAAATACTTTTTATGAAAACTGGAATATTACATAATGGAAAATGGTAGTTCATTTTCAGCATTTACCGACGAATATTTAAAAAAAATATATCGTCTAGAGCAAATAGAAACAAGTTGTTTTTATTCTCTTTGCGTCTTTCAGTTTCAAGATATCTATAGAAAATCTATATTCATAACCCTTTTTCATATTTTTTCTAAAATTTACAGCTCAAACATGGCAGTGCTTTCAAAATGTTCAAAGTGCATCAGTTAAAAACACAAAATGAATGTTAAAATGAGAAAAACTATTTTTAGATTAACATAAACAATGATTATTTATCGTCGCTATGCGAATACCGAAAAGAGAAAGACGATTAACGAACTTAAGTCTAATAATTAGAAATGGTATCATTTACTTACGCATTAAATTCGTCCATGTTGTCATTTCTACGGTACCATTCACCAACGTATCTGTAGAATGGAAAATAGGATTCAATAGTACGTGTATATATAAGTGATGTTTATATGCAGTTCCAATGTAACAGGACTAGAAAATTATGCAGTCAGTCCGGGACTCGAATGCTCTACCGACCGAGCTAGCCGAACTGCTTACATACGTTTTTCTCAGGTTACGTTCACAGTGCCACATTTTCCTCTCTCGGCGTTCGTCCACGACAGAGAAGCACGCGAATGTTTCTCAGAATAAGTCCCAGTTCCGCGTTGGGCGTCAATGTAACATGACGAAAAAAATATGCAGTCATTCCGTGAATCTAACCCGGGAATACTTTACCGACGTAGCTAACCAGACCGCATACATGTACATGCGTATATCTCCTAGGTTACTAACACACTTTGACATTTATAATCATCATTATCACTATGAACATGATATTTATCATCATTATCATGTTCATATTCTCTATCATCGTCATCATCATCATCAACATCAGCAGCAGCAGCAGCAGTAGCAGCAGCAGCAACATCATCAGCATCATTACTATAATAATCGCCAAAAGCAACAGTATCATTTTCGCTGGAACTGTATTCTGCGTTGTAATTATTTGGGGTTTTATAAGTTTGAATTGAGTCTAAAGTCATGCTGGACATGCGTGCATCCACATTTTCAGACAATTTTGTTAGACTTGGTTCACGCGGATCTGGCAAAAGTTTGAAATTCCTTAGCAATAAAAGGTCAATGTTGGTGGCATTGACTACTGTGTCACGATAAGTACCATTTCTCTCAAATTCGGCCGAAATGTCCTCATTTTGTAAAACATAATATTAGCAGACGATAAACACTTACGGTGTGGACTTGCGCACTTCCACAACACTCCTTGTTCGACGTAGACCCCCGCCGCCATACCCGCTGTAACCACCGCTCCCATACGCAGATCTTCTCAATACGTTCGTCTGTCGCAGTAAAGCCTGGTCGTCATTGTATCTGAAATAATGCCGTACAGTGGTTACATTGGTAACCGTCATGTCTACAATCAAGCATGCGCCCATTGAAAATTATTTATCAACTAACCCCACAAAAGGCGAAAACCTGTAGCAACTGATTAGTATTGAAGAAGTTATATATTAACAAAAACAACAAAACTAAAAATACTAACTATCAAACCGAAAACAACCATTGCACATTCTGCCAGACGCATGCGTTCCTTAAGGTTTGTAGACCGTACACAGAAATTGGCGTATTGGCATGAGTCAGTCACGCTAACATGCTTTTTTGTAACCGTTTTTGCCACGAAAAAAAAACAAGTACCCGGCCGAAAAGACTCACCTGATAAAGCTGATAATGTCAGAACACACTAACATGGTATTCTCTTTATCTTGTCAATACTTTTAATTCGTGTTTTTTTTTTAAATTAAAAATCAGCATCAAACTTTTGTTACATCCTGTAGAGATTCCGTCAAAATGTATAATTATATATAATGACGTCATGTGCCAGATAAACTTGCATTGGCATGATAAACATATGTTTATCAAGCAGGCAGTTTATCATCGTAAATGAATGCATTGACATGATAAAGTGTTTGCGGTACCAGCAGATCACCAACTTATGTCAGCTGTTGTCTTTTTGATATGTTTTACTTACTTTAGGTATATTGTGTCTGCTTCTCGTGGGTAACGGTAGTCCGATACTTGGAACTCCGGCTTGGACATCGGAACAACGATTGGGTCACTTCTGAAGGCAGAGTTCCATCTGTTTTCACTAAAATCAAACACAACGGTTGGGTTAGACACTCTTGGCCAAGCAATAAACGTACATTAATAACAATTAAGTATCGTTGGGAAACCTTTTAAGCAGTAACGTGTCATAATTATAAGAACATATGACCGCTACCGCCAACAATAGCGCTGCCCGAAGACAGCGTTACTCAACCATTTCGACACTTCATATACCAAATATGTAGAGCTACATTGCATTATATATGTCTCTGTCTCCATCAATAGTGTCATTGGAAGGCGAGGCGATAGCGTAATGGATATAGTGTTGGCCGCTCATGTCAGATGTTGCGGGTTCGATCCCCAGCTCGACCCGATGCCTCTTATAACATCACTCAGTACTGGTTCTACCCAGGAAGAGGACTCGAAAGCGGTTCATATAAGGTCCGAGCTTTCATCGCAATCGATAAAATAAATTAGTATATATTAATAGTATCGTTAGGTAATCTTGCCAATAATTGTATAGTTTGTATGCACAATTATGTTATATAGTATATTATGTTTTATATGGCAATAAAATAGGCAATAAAATAGGCAATACAATAGTCTATTAAACACAAACTTTATACCAACGACTTAATTACATAGACTGGCAGGCTAATATCAACATAATTCAACATACATAGCTGAAATTTCAGATGGCACCATTAGTTTTTGTTATACCTCTTTAAACCTTTGTCTGAATTTGACAATGTTGGTACCAAAGTAAAGCTGTTTATATGTATCTGCCTGTACCATTTAAAATAAAAAACAAACATTACACGCCAATGGCTCAGTTCAAAACCAGAGTAACTTAATATATACTGAGAAAGTAGATAAAACTATTTTTGTGCTAAGGCATCGATATATGAAATAAACAAAACTGTACTAAACTGCATTGTTAGTGCACCAGTGTTTGTAATCTATGGCTCCCCCAAGCCGGGACACAGAGAGGCCTTTGATATTTCTCTGCGTAACCCAGGTAAAATGACACATGTGCTGGTAAAAAAAATCCTGTCAAAAGCATTTTGGTCCTCCGTGGGTATCTTCTGGGTATACATAAATAACTACTCGGGCTACTTTGAAAGTTTGGATTTGTTGAAAGATGAGGGTGCTATCGCTTACAAGAGAGATCACTTAAAGCAAATTGAAGCGCAGATAACACAGACAGCAATTATAAGATCAGTTCCAGAAAGGAGGCACTGCTATAACCACGGTTACTTTTTGCGCAAAGTAAAACACAGGAACTCTCGAGGAACTGTGCGGACGCTTATGCGGTAACTAAGAGACTAATCACGCTTCATTATCACCGGCTTTTGAGGAGTCTGGGTAACAAATGACGGGTGCATGTAAACTTTGTAAATAACGGAGAAAGTCTTGTTTACATACTTGAGTTTATTATGTTACAATCATTATTGGGCAGACTATAAATAGTTCGTTGTTCGTCTTTCGGTATTCGACTTAAAACCAGCCCTGACCCAAATCTTATTAACCTCTGTCAAATATTTGTTTTCTATTTGACTATTGTATTTTTAAATGTAAGTTGTTAACTGTCGCTGTTGTTGTTTGAACAGCGTGTGTGGTGATGCAGTGGCGATTAAGCCACTAAACTGACTACACTAGCCTCGCATTCGGTCCGTAATGGCTGACCATATAATAGATTTACAAGGATGTAATAAGGGCAGACATATATGTATTATCTGTGAAGCTTTCTTTGATTCGACACGTATATTAAATGATATTAATTATTACCATTTACTCTTAGCCTTGCCAGTGGAAGACACACGTTATAATGAACTGCGCACATAACAGAACGCAGCCCTGTAGTCTGCTGGTTTGTTCGTGCCAAAGTTGTATATTTTTGGTCAAGATAGAACCAATATGCGCTGCCACTCGTTCAACTCGGTGTATGTTTTTTGTTTTAATGAAAGTGCACACTTTTCTACCTATTATGTATGTACACTTGGTTATAAAAAAACGATTTTCTTACCCGTTGTATCTTTTCTCTACCGCAGTGTCACTCATATTGTCCCATCCTCTGTCATATTTTACCAGGATGGGATCCACAGGGCGCGATCTTTCATACATTATCTCCCTTTTCATAGGCGGCGGGCGGTCATAGATTATCTCCCTTCGTGGCGGTGGCTGATCATATATTATTTCCCTTCTCATTGGTGGGGGCGGTAGGTACGGCAGAGGTTTGGGCTCATTAGGAGGGGGTCCATACCCGTTTGTATATCTGTCCTCATATATCCTGAAAAGTTAAAGTTTAATAGTGCGTGGTGTGTTAACAGTCTTCATGTTTTCCGAATATGCGTCAAATAAAGAAAGAAAATTGACAAATTTATGTCCAAATATCATGACAGCGTTGTAGTCTGCTAGTTAAAGAGCAGTCAGAGGATCGGTCACGTGATGAAATATATACTATTATGTCTAATGAGAATATGTAGTAGAGACCATTGTCATATTGTCATGTGTGTGATATTGACATAATACTTTTTGGCAACTTGGGCCTGGTTTGAATAATAATTAACTATGTAAACATTTTATATGCAACAAAAATGTGTTTGTTTTATTGGTTTAATGTTAGTCTGTAGTACGGACCCAGCTGTCGTGTTTTGGTCCGTTTATATAGCAACGTTGGTAAAGCCGTACTTGAGTACGTTGATTGGTCAGTTGTTTCAACTGAAAGTTTGATGACGTCACAGTTTAGTAAGCGTTCAACTGCTATAAATTGTTGGACATGCACATAATCCTCTGCTTCTTCATTTGTGGTTAACAGACTCGGACAGTTTATGGGATAGACTAGTTTAATATAACTCATACAGTATTATCTTTATAAGTGTTATTGCGCGCACAAAATGACCTATTTATGTGTCGACGTGCCGTAAAACACCATTCATTCATTCATTATAAGTGTTAGGTAATTGTATTATATAGCAGCTGTGGTTAATAGAGTATTACCTTTATAAGTGTTAGGTGAACGATTATATAGCAGCTGTGTGGTTAATAGAGTATTACCTTTATAAGTGTTAGGTGATTGTATTATATAGCAGCTGTGTGGTTAATAGAGTATTACCTTTATAAGTGTTAGGTGAACGATTATATAGCAGCTGTGTGGTTAATAGAGTATTACCTTTATAAGTGTTAGGTGATTGTATTATATAGCAGCTGTGTGGTTAATAGAGTATTACCTTTATAAGTGTTAGGTGAACGATTATATAGCAGCTGTGTGGTTAATAGAGTATTACCTTTATAAGTGTTAGGTGATTGTATTATATAGCAGCTGTGTGGTTAATAGAGTATTACCTTTATAAGTGTTAGGTGATTGTATTATACAGCAGTTGTGTGGTTAATAGAGTATTACCTTTATAAGTGTTAGGTGATTGTATTATATAGCAGCTGTGTGGTTAATAGAGTATTACCTTTATAAGTGTTAGGTGATTGTATTATATAGCAGCTGTGTGGTTAATAGAGTATTACCTTTATAAGTGTTAGGTGATTGTATTATACAGCAGTTGTGTGGTTAATAGAGTATTACCTTTATAAGTGTTAGGTGATTGTATTATACAGCAGTTGTGTGGTTAATAGAGTATTACCTTTATAAGTGTTAGGTGAACGGTTATATAGCAGCTGTGTGGTTAATAGAGTATTACCTTTATAAGTGTTAGGTGATTGTATTATATAGCAGTTGTGTGGTTAATCGGGTATTATCTTTATAAGTGTTAGGTGATTGTATTATAAAGCAGTTGTGTGTGGAGGCCCAGCGTTAAAGCATCGGACCGAGGATCGAGCCTCTGCCTTTTCCAGACATGTTTAATACGGATTCTGCACAGGACGATGTCGAGCATGATATGTCTTAGTTGTAAATGTTTTATTTACAATCGGTAAATAAGAAATAAATGTTAAATTTATTTAATACAACACACAGTTTAACTGACGGAAACTCGACAGAGGACGGACCGATGGTGAATTTAGGTTGATTAAACAAATCAACAGCGATTTCTGTTTTCTTTGAGTTTAACTGGATAAAAAAACACGTACGCCAATTATCTAAGTATGTAAACGGTTAACGTAAACTGTAATTACTCACAGATGGAGAAAGCACCCATGCTTACCTCCCTTTAACTTAAACAGCCAGCGTTCCTTCCTTTGTATAATAGTGAGTAAAATTAAATTATGTTTTCCCGTCTAGAACTAAACATATATGAATATAATTGTCATGCTCAATTGCACATCACAAGATTTAAGATGCAGGTCGAACGTATGGCCCTCCGAGTCTAGGAGGGAACGTGCAACGTATTTTATCTTTATGGTCCATTCACGAAAAGATACGCCGGACTGAAGTTTGGACACATCTAACTGTACAATATCTACATTTCTACTGTTATCGATCGCTTAAATTAAATAGATCGAGAGCATTTCAACCCCACTTCCATATATGTATTAAAACATTTTCATTGGATAATGCCAATTGTTTTAAAACTTTTGTTTTCAATAAAATCCCTTGTGAAGTACTATTTGTTTTACGTTCCTGTCTGTATTTCTACGCATTTACTATGCAGGAGTTAAGCCATGGGATAAGGTGAGTCTAGTACTGGTTTACCAATGGATTCCACATATAAGGTGCGTCTAGAACTGGTTTAACCAGGACTTCCACAGATAACGTGGGTATAGTACTAGTTAACCCTGGACTTTCAGAGATAACGTGTGTCTAGTACTGGTTAACCCAGGACTTCCAGAGATAATGTATGTCTAGTACTGGTTCACTCAGGACTTCCAAAGATAACGTGTGTCTAGTACCGGTTAACCCAGGACTTCCAGAGATAACGTGTGTCTAGTACTGGTTAACCCAGGATTTCCAGAGATAATGTGTGTCTAGTACTGGTTAATCCAGGACTTCATGACATAACGTGTGTCTAGTACTGGTTAACCCAGGATTTCCAGAGATAATGTGTGTCTAGTACTGGTTAATCCAGGACTTCATGAGATAACGTGTGTCTAGTACTGGTTAACCCATCACTTCCAGAGATAACGTGTGTCTAGTACTGGTGAACCCAGGACTTCCAGAGTGACGTGTGTCTAGTACTGGTGAACCCTGGACTTCCAGAGATAACGTGTGTCTAGCACCGGTTAAACCATGACTTCGAGAGATAACGTGTGTCTAGTACCGGTTAATCCAGGATTTCCACAGACAACGTGTGTCTAGTACTGGTTAATCCAGGATTTCCACAGATAACGTGTGTCTAGTACTGGTTAATCCAGGATTTCCACAGATAACGTGTGTCTAGTACTGGTTAATCCAGGATTTCCACAGACAACGTGTGTCTAGTACTGGTTAATCCAGGATTTCCACAGATAACGTGTGTCTAGTACCGGTTAAACCAGGACTTTCAGAGATAACGTGTATATAATACCGGTTAAACCAGGACTTCCACAGATAACGTGTTACTAGCACTGGTCAATCCAGGACTTCCTGAGATAACGTATGTATAATACTGGTTTACCCAGGATTTCAACAGATAACGTGCGTCTAGTACTGGTTAAACCAAGACATCCAGAGATAACGTGTGTCTAGTACTGGTAAACACAGGACTTCCACAGATAACTTGTGTCTAGTACTGGTTAACCCAAGACTTCCACAGATAACGTGCATCTAGTACTGGTTAAACCAGGACTTCACAGATATCGTGTGTCTAGTATTGGTTAATCCAGGACTTCCAGATATAACGTGTGTCTAATACTGGTTTACCCAGGACTTCCAGAGATAACGTGTATATAGTACTGGTTGAACCAGGACTTCCATAGATCACATGTGTCTAGTACTGGCTAGCCCAGGATTTCCAGATTTAATGTGTGTCTAATACTGGTTAACCCAGGACTTTCAGAGATAACGTGTGTCTAGTACTGGTTAACACAGGACTTCCAAAGATAACATGGGTTAACCCAGGACTTCCAGAGATAACGTGTGTCTACTACTGGTTAAACCAGGACTTCCAGAGATAACGTGTGTATAGTACTGGTTACCCAGGACTTCCAAAGATAACGTGTGTCTAGTACCGGTTAACCCAGGACATCCAGAGATAACGTGTGTTTAGTACCGGTTAACCCAAGACTTCCAGAGATATCGTGTGTTTAGTACTGGTTAAACCAAGACTTCCAGAGATAACATGTGTCTAGTACTTGTTAACCCAGGACTTCCAGAGAAAACGTGTGTCTAGTACCGGTTAACCCAGGACATCCAGAGATAACGTGTGTCTAGTACCGGTTTACCAAGGATTTCCAGAGATAACGTGTGTCTAGTACTGGTAAACCCAGAACTTCCACAGATAACGTGTGTCTAGTACTGGTTAACCCAGGACTTCCAGAGATAACGTGTGTCTAGTACTGGTTAACCCAGAACTTCCACAGATAACGTGTGTTTAGTACTGGTTAACCCAGGACATCCACAGATAACGTGTGTCTAGTACGTGTTAACCAAGGACTTCCAGAGATAACGTGTGTCTAGTACCGGTTAACCCAGGACTTCCAGAGATAACGTGAGTCTAGCACCGGTTAACCCAGGACTTCCAGAGATAACGTGTGTCTTGTACCGGTTTAACCAGGACTTCCAGAGAGAACGTGTGTCTAGTACCGGTTAAACTAGGACTTCAAGAGATAACGTGTGTGTAGTACCGGTTAACCCAGGACATCCACAGATAACGTGTGTCTAGTACCGGTTAACTAAGGACTTCCAGAGATATCGTGTGTTTAGTACTGGTTAAACCAAGATTTCAAGAGATAACGTGTGTCTAGTACCGGTTAACCCAGGACATCCAGAGATAACGTGTGTCTAGTACCGGTTTACCAAAGACTTCCAGAGATAACGTGTGTCTAGTACTGGTATAACCAGGACTTCCACAAATAATATGTGTCTAGTACTGGTTAACCCAGCTCTTCCACAGATAACGTGTGTCTAGTACTGGTTAACCCAGGACTTCCAGAGATAACGTGTGTCTAGCACCGGTTAACCCAGGACTTCCAGAGATAACGTGTGTCTTGTACTGGTTTAACCAGGACTTCCAGAGATAACGTGTGTCTAGTACCGGTTAAACTAGGACTTCAAGAGATAACGTGTGTGTAGTACCGGTTAACCCAGGACATCCACAGATAACGTGTGTCTAGTACCGGTTAACTAAGGACTTCCAGAGATATCGTGTGTTTAGTACTGGTTAAACCAAGATTTCCACAGATAACGTGTGTCTAATACTGGTTAACCCAGAACTTCCACAGATAACGTGTGTCTAGTACTGGTTAACCCAGAACTTCCACAGATAACGTGTGTCTAGTACTGGTTAACCCAGAACTTCCATAGATAATGTGTGTCTAGTACGTGTTAACCCAGGACTTCCAGAGATAACGTGTGTCTAGTAATGGTGAACCCAGGACTTCCAGAGATAACGTGTGTCTAGCACCGGTTAACCCAGGACTTCCAGAGATAATGTGCCGAGTACTGGATAACCCAGGACTTCCACAGACAACGTGTGTCTTGTACCGGTTTAACCAGGACTTCCAGAGATAACGTGTGTCTAGTACCGGTTAAACCAGGACTTCCAGAGATAACGTGTGTGTAATACTGGTTAACCCAGGACATCCACAGATAACGTGTGTCTAGTACCGGTTAACTAAGGACTTCCAGAGATAACGTGTGTCTAGTACTGGTTAACCCAGGACATCCACAGACAACGTGTGTCTAGTACTGGTTAACCCAGGACTTCCAGGATAACGTGTGTCTAGTACTGGTTAACCCAGGACTTCCAGGATAACGTGTGTCTAGTACCGGTTAAACCAAGACTTCTAGAGATAACATGTATCTAGTATTGGTTAACCCAGGACATCCACAGACAACGTGTGTCTAGTACCGGTTAACCCAGGACATCCACAGATAACGTGTGTCTAGTACCGGTTAACCCAGGACATCCACAGACACCTTGTGTCTAGTACTGGTTAACCCAGGACATCCACAGACGTGTGTCTAGTACTGGTTAACACAGGACATCCACAGATAACGTGTGTCTAGTACCGATTAACCCAGGACATTCACAGACAACGTGTGTCTAGTACTGGTCAACCCAGGACATCCACAGACAACGTGTGTCTAGTACTGGTTAACCCAGGACTTCCAGAGATAATGTGAGTATATTCATTATTAATGCAAGACAGATAAGGTGTGTCACGTACAGATTAACCCAGGACTTCCAAATACATGAAACGTTTGTCTAGTACTGGTTTACCCCCTGGCAATATTAAGATGCGCTAGTAGCCGTTATATACCTGTTATACAACCCAGTACATACAAACCATACACGGTATATGAACACTTACGTATAAGGCCGTTTTTCTGGATAGTCTTTTATTCTCTCTTTGTGGTAGTGCCTTTTTCTTCTACAAATAAAATAAATACACGATAACTATGCTAACAAATTACATGTATGGACATATAGCGAAATATGTATGTCAAATAAAATATTAAAATAAAAGCAACAATGTTTGAAATAAGAAGCCATTTTATGACAAAAATGTAATATGTTATTTCAATAAACAGAAACTGTATTATTTTTACCATGCATAAAACACTCAATAAAAATGTGTTATCAAAAATAAGCATTCTTCGTGTATTCTTTGCTACAAACTTTATCAATGTAATACCAACTCATAGCAAATGTAGATAAATATGCATTCGTGATCACTTTTATTATCGTTGAACATGTATATGACATTGTAAAGACGTAAATTCTCCAAACATATCAAATTCAATAGAAATCGGGTTGAAATCTTTAAAATGTGTCACATCACGTTCAAGTCGAGAGAGTTAATGTATTTTTAGGCGTGGTGTATGTGGGGGTGGAGCAGGTGGGGTGGAGGTACTTACACTTTCCTATTTCTCCTGTGGAACAGACAACATATAAAGATGGCGATGCCTATGATAACGATGCCTGCCACGGCCGCACAGACACCGATGACAATCTTCTGCTCTTCAGTTAGTTCTGAAACAAAACCATTTAAATAGCACTACTTTCAATACAAACCTTCAACTTAGTTCACACACAAGGAATAGTACAGTTTTTATTTCAACACGACTGGTGGAAAAGTTTGATATTAAAACAGTCATTCATATTACGGTCTTCGTCGTGACAGTTACACAGGGCACGTCTATTAAAACAATCTTTCAGGTAACGTTTTTCGTTGTGACAATTACACAGGGCACGTCTATTAAAACAATCTTTCATATTACGGTCTTCGTCGTGACAGTTACACAGGGCACGTCTATTAAAACAGTATTTCACGTTATGGTCCTTGTCGTGACAGTTACACAGGGCACGTCTGTTAGAATAGTCTTTCACGTGACGGTCTTCGTCTGGACAGTTACACAGGACACGTCTGTTAGAACAGTTTTTCACGTAACGGTCTTCGTCGTGACAGTTACACAGGACACGTCTATAAAAACAGTATTTCACGTTACGGTTTTCGTCTGGACAGTTACACAAGGCACGTCTGTTAGAACAATCTTTCACGTTACGGTCTTCGTCGTGACAGTTACACAGGGCACGTCTATAAAAACAGTCTTTCACGTTACGGTCTTCGTCGTGACAGTTACACAGGGCACGTCTATTAAAACAGTCGTTCACGTTACGGTCTTCGTCATGACAGTTACACAGGGCACGTCTATAAAAACAGTCTTTCACGTTACGGTTTTCGTCTGGACAGTTACACAGGGCACGTCTGTTAGAACAATCTTTCACGTTACAGTACGTCGTGACAGTTGCACAGGGCACGTCTATTAAAACATTCTTTCACGGTACGGTTTTCGCCTGAACAGTTACACAGGGCACGTCTGTTAGAACAGTCTTTCACGTGACGGTCTTCGTCGTGACAGTTACACAGGGCATGTTTATTAAAACAATCTTTCATATTACGGTCTTCGTCTGGACAGTTATACAGGGCACGACTGTTAAAACAGTCTTTCACGTTTCGGTCTTTGTCGTGACATTTACACATGGCACGTCTGTTAAAACAGTATTTCACATAACGTGTTTTATGATGGCACCAAAATGCATATAGAACAATTTGTTTAAAACATACTGTCACGTAACTTTCTTTAAGACATCATTTTAATAGAACAATTTAGTTAAACAATTCTCTTGTGCACGTTCTTTGTCTTGGCAAGAAAAAGATTGGCTCACCTGATATTCTTTTAGATTGTAATATTGAATATAATATTGTTTGCGTTCTTTATCATGACCCTGACATGGAATCATCATGACCTTGTTATGGTATCATCATGACCCTGTTATGGCATCATCATGACCCTGATATGGCATTACCATGACCCTGATATGGCATCATCATGACCCTGATATGGCATCATCATGACCCGGTCATGGAATGAACATGATCCTGTTATAGCATCATCATGACCCTGTTATGGCATCATCATGACCCTGTTATGGCATCATCATGACTCTGATATGGCATCATCATGACCCTGTTATGGCATCATTATGACCCTGACATGGAATGAACATGACCCTGATATGGCATCACCATGACACTGATATGGCATCATCATGACCCTGTTATGGGATCACTGCGACCCTGATATGACATCACCATGACCCTGATATGACATCACCATGACCCTGTTATGGCATCATCATGACCCGAACATGGAATCAACATGACCCTGTTATGGCATCATCATGACCCTGTTATGGCAATATCAAGACCGTGACATGGAATCAACAAGACCCTGTTATGGCATCATCATGACCCTGTTATGGCAATATCAAGACCGTGACATGGAATCAACATGACCCTGTTATGGCATCATCATGACCCGGCTATGGCATCATCGTGACCCTGTTATGGCATCATCATGACCCTGTTATGGCAATATCAAGACCGTGACATGGAATCAACATGACCCTGTTATGGCATCATCATGACCCTGTTATGGCATCATCATGACCCTGACATGGAATCAACATTACCCTGTTATGACATCATCATGACCCTGTAATGGCGTCATCATGACCCTGTTATGGAATCATCATGACCCTGTTATGGCATCATCATGACCCTGACATGGAATCAACATTACCCTGTTATGGCATCATCATGACCCTGTTATGGCATCATCATGACCCTGACATGGAATCATCATGACCCTGTTATGGAATCATCATGACCCTGTTATGGCATCATCATGACCCTGACATGGAATCAACATTACCCTGTTATGGCATCATCATGACCCTGTTATGGCAATATCAAGACCCTGACATGGAATCAACATGACCCTGTTATGGCATCATCATGACCCTGTTATGGCATCATCATGACCCTGACATGGAATCATCATGACCTTGTTATGGCATCATCATGACCCTGTTATGGCAACATCATGACCCTGTTATGGCATCATCATGACCCTGTTATTGCATCATCATGACCCTGTTATGGTAACATCGTGACCCTGTTATGGCATCATCACGACCCTGACATGGAATCAACATGACCCTGTTACGGAACCATCATGACCCTGTTACGTCACCATCATGACCCTGTTACGGCATCATCATGACCCTGTTATGGAATCATCATGACCCTTTTATGGCATCATCATGACCCTGTATTACTGGGAGGCGCTGTCGGGGAACAACAAAGGAAATAGTAAAAAATGAAAATGTTTTAAAAACAATAAAAATTTTAAGCTATACATATATTTTCTTTTAAAAATAACTACTTTTCTAGTATTAAAAACGAGACCTGTTTAGAATTTTACTGTGGCCAGACCAGCTGTAAACTGCTTGAGAATGGTACTGGCTTTAACATAAGCTGGTAGGCTATTCAAATTTCTGATTGTTCTTGGGAAGAATAAGTTTTGGTGATATAGGCACTACTTGTGAAATCGTAATCATTAAGTACATATCTGGCTGCTGCCCTCTGCATTATTTCTACTTTGTATGTTTGTGTCTTTTGTCAGGGATGACAAATGGGCGACCATTATCCTATTTATGTTCAAACATACTCGTAGGTGTTGAACGCTGTTTATTTTTATTATTTGTTTGTATATTTCTTTTAATGAATTTAAGGGTGTTGTTTGCTTTTAACGTGACATTATCTATATAGGCTGAAAAATTAAAATACTAGTACTATCAAAATCAACACTTTAGTTTACTTTTATACTCTGCCTGCCTGCCTGCCTGACTGACTGACTGACTGACTGACTGACTGACTGACTGCCTGCCTGCCTGCCTGCCTGCCTGCCTGCCTGCCTGCCTGCCTGCCTGCCTGCCTGCCTGCCTGCCTGCCTGCCTGCCTGCCTGCCTGCCTGCCTGCCTGCCTGCCTGTCTGCCTGCCTGTCTGTCTGTCTGTCTGTCTGTCTGTCTGTCTGTCTGTCTGTCTGTCTGTCTGTCTGTCTGTCTGTCTGTCTGTCTGTCTGTCTGTCTGTCTGTCTGTCTGTCTGTCTGTCTGTCTGTCTGTCTGTCTGTCTGTCTGTCTGTCTGTCTGTCTGTCTGTCTGTCTGTCTGTCTATATTAATCAGAAAATTAAACACATTACCTGCCATGACGAGACTGTCTGCTAAAGGCGGTCACGTCGACTCAGTTGTATGTGGTCACTGTAATGGTAGCATAACGAAACCAGCCAAATCTAAAAGCCGCACTTCTGGCATGAAAAAAGAAAAGTGTGTTGTACGCAGGAGAAGTATTGTACTTAAACATTGACATAAAGGTGTAAAGTCATGAATTCTGACAGATAGTTTTAAAACAAGTATAAACATGATCCGATGCGTTATTTAGGGAACGGTACAAAATACAACAGTAGTCTGCCCCACTGCACATGCAATCAATGATAGGACCAGAGAATATACACATTAATGATAGGACCAGAGAATAAACACATTATTGATAGGACCAGAGAATATACACATTAATGATAGGACCAGAGAATAAACACATTAATGACAGGACCAGAGAATATACACATTTATGATAAGACCAGAGTATATACACATTATTGATAGGACCAAAGAATAAATACAATAATGATAAGACCAGAGAATATACACATTAATGATAGGACCAGAGTATATACACACTATTGATAGGACCAGAGAATAAACACATTAATGATAGGACCAGAGAATATACACATTAAAGATTGGGCAAGAGAAAATACACACTAATAATAATAACAGAGCATGAACAAATTAGTGATAGAACCAGAGAATAAAACACATTAATGATAAGACCAGACAAAATAGACATTAATGATAGGACCAGAGTTTATACACATTAATGATAGGACCAGAAAATATACACATTTAATGATAGGACCAGAGTATATACACATTAATGATAGGACCAGAGTATAAATATTATACACATTGCTGAAAGGACCAGATCATATACACGATAATGATAGGACCAGAGTATATACACATTAATAAAAGGACCAGAATATATACTCTCTTATGTTATACAAGAGCATATATACATTTAATGATATGACCAGAGCATATACACATTAATGATAAGACCAGGGTAAATACACATTAATAAAAGAATCAGAGCATAATACAAATTAATTATATGACTAGAGCATATACACATTAATGATAAGACCAGGGTAAATACACATTAATAAAAGAATCAGAGCATAATACAAATTAATGATATGACCAGAGCATATACACATTAATGATAAGACCAGGGTAAATACACATTAATAAAAGAATCAGAGCATAATACAAATTAATGATATGACCAGAGCATATACACATTAATGATAAGACCAGGGTAAATACACATTAATAAAAGAATCAGAGCATAATACAAATTAATGATATGACTAGAGCAGCTACAACATAATTAAATGACCAGAGTATAAACACATTTATGATAAGACAAGAGCATATACACACTATTGATAGGACCAGAGTATATACACAATAATGATAGGAACAGAGTTTATACACATTAATAAAAGGGCCACAGTGTATACACATTAATGAAAGGACCAGAGCATATACCCATTAATTAAATGACCAGAGTATAAACACATTAATGATAGGACAAAGGCATATACACAATAATGAAAAATATATACACATTTTTGATAGGACCAGAGTTAATACACATTAACTATAAGACCACAGTAAATACACATTAATAAAAGAATCAGAGCATAATACAAATTAATGATATGACTAGAGCATATACACAATAATGGAACGATCACATTTTATACATATTAACGATAATACAAGAGCATAATACACATTAATGATATGACCACAAAGACGTAAAAGCCCCCCCCCCCCCCCACACTCACACACACACGCACACACAGATAATTAGGATCAGCATATACTTTGGGACCTGAAAGTACATCCTCATAAATTCTCTCCTCATGTTGCCCCCCTCCCCCCTCCCCCCTCCCCTCCACCCATAATCGAAACGCTCCTCCGCCCATGACCAGAGTTTATACACATTAGTAATATGACCTGAGTATATACTCAGTGATAGGATCAGAATATAAACAAATGTGTGTTAGGGCCAGAGTATATACACAATAATGATAGGACCAGAACATATACACATAAATGATTGGACCAGAGTATATACTCATTAATGATAGGACCAGAACATATGCACATAAATGATTGGTCAATAGTATATACTCATTAATGAAAGAACCAGAGGATATACACGTTTATGATTGGACTAGAGTAAATACACATTAATGATTGGACCAGAGTATATAATCATTAATGATAGGACTAGAATATATTCATATAAATGATTGGACAAGAGTATATACATATTAATGAAAGGACCAGAGGATATACTCATATATGATTGGACCAGAGTAAATACACATTAATGATTGGACCAGAGCATATACACATAAATGATTGGATCAGAGTATATACACATTAATGATAGGACCAGAACATATAAACATAAATGATTGGACAAGAGTATATATATACACAATATTGATAGACCAGAACGTATAAACTTAAATAATTGGACCAGAGCATATACACATTAATGATTTGACCAGAGTATATACACATTAATGATAGGACCAGAACATATACACATAAATGATTGGATCAGAGTATATACACATTAATGATAGGACCAGAACATATAAACATAAATGATTGGACAAGAATATATATACACATTAATGATATACCAGAACGTATAAACATAAATGATTGGACCAGAGCATATACACATCAATGATTGGATCAGAATATATACACATTAATGATAGGACCAGAACATATACACATAAATGATTGGATCAGAGTATATACACATTTATGATAGGACCAGAACATATAAACATAAATGATTGGACAAGAGTATATATACACATTAATGATAGACCAGAACGTATAAACATAAATGATTGGACCAGAGCATATACACATTAATGATTGGACCAGAGTATATGCACATTAATGATAGGACCAGAACATATACACATAAATGATTGGACCAGAGTATATACACATTAATGATAGGACCAGAACATATACACATAAATGATTGGACCAGAGTATATATACATATTAATGATAGGACCAGAACGTATAAACATAAATGATTTGACTAGAGTATATACACATTAACGATAGGACCAAAGCATACACACATTAATGATACGACAAGAGCATATACACATAAATAATTGGACCAGAACATATAAACATAAATGATTGGACCAGAGTATACACACATTAATGATAGGACCAGAACGTATAAACATAAATGATTGAACCAGAGTATATACACATTAATGATAGAATCAAAGCATACACACATTAACGATACGACAAGAGCATATACACATTAATAATTGGACCAGAGTATATACACACATTAATGATAGGACCAGAGCATATACACATAAATAATTTGACCACAGTATATACACATTAGTAATATGACCAGAGTATATACAATTATAGGATCAGAATATAAACAAATGTGTGTTAGGACCAGAGTATATACACAATAAAAATGAAACCGGAATATATACACAATAATGATAGGACCAGAGTTATACACAATACTGATTAAAAAAAGTCTGTATAATATATGTAGCTATAGAAGAAATGATTACCTTTTATTTGGTCTTCGTTCTTCCCAGTCACACTGAAACGTAAAATGTCATACTAAATTAATCAGAAATCAAACCATATGTAAAACTAGTGTCGTCCACAATGAAACTGTTTACACCCTCGGTGTGGATACAGTCACGCTGAAATCCGCTCACCCGTGACACGTGATCATCTATAGAAACCAGCACGAACTATAAGCCGTGTCTCGGGGGTGTGGAAAGGGCATAGTTATGTTTATGTACGGCGATAATGATCGTGATCATTATTCTGACCAGTTGTCGGAGCAATATGGAACTGTAAAAGTGTGTGTGTAATTGGGTTAACGTCTATAGATACTGGTTTGACCATTAATTTACATGTTTATATGTGTAGATGTTTCACATTCTATATTTTAATTAAGTGATTACCAACGCAAATGTTTGTGTTTACAAAATTTGCGAATCGTAAAATTAGCCTTTATTTATTAAACGCATATTTGATTAGTAAGTAAATTATAAAATGAAGCAAACAAATCAGACTGGTCCTGTATTGTTTTTTTAGACTTCCATTTTAAAAAGATTTTTGCAAGTCAGCCAGAGAGGAAAGCGAGGCAGTCAACGAGGCAGCGAGCTAGGCAACTAGGTAGCGAGTCTGCCAACTAGGTAGCGAGTCTGTCAACGAGGCAGCGAGTCTGTCAGCGAGCGAGCCAATGAGGCAGTGAGTCAGCCAGTGAGACAGCGAGTAAGTCAGTTGAAAGGGTGGGGCATGGAAAACAGGACTAGTGTGGATCAATCGGGGAAGGGGGGGGGGGGGGGGGGAGGGGCATGGACAACAGGACTAGTGTGGATCAGTCGGGGGAAAGTAGGGGCATGTACAACAGAACTGGTGGATCGGTCGGTGGGAAGGGATGGGCGTGTACAACATGACTATTGGATCAGTCGGGGAAGGGAGGGGCATGTACAACAGGACTGGGTGATCAGTCGGTGGAAAGGGAGGGGCATGTACAACAGGACTGGTGGATCGGTCGGTGGGAAGGGATGGGCATGTACAACAGGACCGGTGGATCAGTCGGGGAAGGGAGGGGCATGTACAACAGGACTTGTGGATCGGTCGGTGGGAAGGGATGGGCGTGTACAACATGACTGGTGGATCAGTCGGGGAAGGGAGGGGCATGTACAACAGGACTAGGTGATCAGTCGGTGGAAAGGGAGGGGCATGTACAACAGGACTGGTGGATCGGTCGGTGGGAAGGGATGGGCATGTACAACAGGACTGGTGGATCAGTCGGGGAAGGGAGGGGCATGTACAACAGGACTGGGTGATCAGTCGGTGAAAGGGATGGGCATGTACAACAGGACTGGTGGAAAGGGAGGGGCATGTACAACATGACTGGTGGATCAGTCGGGGAAGGGATGGGCGTGTACAACATGACTATTGGATCAGTCGGGGAAGGGAGGGGCATGTACAACAGGACTGGGTGATCAGTCGGTGGAAAGGGAGGGGCATGTACAACAGGACTGGTGGATCGGTCGGTGGGAAGGGATGGGCATGTACAACAGGACCGGTGGATCAGTCGGGGAAGGGAGGGGCATGTACAACAGGACTTGTGGATCGGTCGGTGGGAAGGGATGGGCGTGTACAACATGACTGGTGGATCAGTCGGGGAAGGGAGGGGCATGTACAACAGGACTAGGTGATCAGTCGGTGGAAAGGGAGGGGCATGTACAACAGGACTGGTGGATCGGTCGGTGGGAAGGGATGGGCATGTACAACAGGACTGGTGGATCAGTCGGGGAAGGGAGGGGCATGTACAACAGGACTGGGTGATCAGTCGGTGAAAGGGAGGGGCATGTACAACAGGACTGGTGGAAAGGGAGGGGCATGTACAACATGACTGGTGGATCAGTCGGGGAAGGGAGGGGCATGTACAACATGACTGGTGGATCAGTCGGGGAAGGGAGGGGCATGTTCAACAGGACTGGGTGATCAGTCGGTGAAAAGGGAGGGGCATGTACAACAGGACTGGTGGAAAGGGAGGGGCATGTACAACAGGACTGATAGATCAGTCGGGGAAGGGAGTGGCATGTACAACAGGACTGGTGGATCGGTTGGTGGGAATGGAAGGGCAAGTACAACAGGACTGGTGGATCGGTCGGTGGGAAGGGATGGGCATGTACAACAGGACTGGTATATCGGTTGGTGGGAAGGGATGGGCATGTACAACACGACTGGTGGATCGGTCGGTGGGAATGGAAGGGCATGTACAACAGGACTGGTGGATAGGTCGGTGGGAATGGAAGGGCATGTACAACAGGACTGGTAGATCGGTTGGTGGGAAGGGATGAGAATGTACAACAGGACTGGTAGATCGGTTGGTGGGAAGGGATGGGCATGTACAACAGGACTGGTGGATCGGTCGGTGGGAATGGAAGGGCATGTACAACAGTACTGGTAGATCGGTTGGTGGGAAGGGAGAGGCATGTACAACAGGACTGGTAGATCGGTTGGTGGGAAGGGATGGGCATGTACAACAGGACTGGTGGATCGGTTGGTGGGAAGGGATGGGCATGTACAACAGGACTGGTGGATCAGTCGGTGGGAAGGGATGGGCATGTACAACAGGGCAGGTGGATCGGTTGGTGGGAAGGGATGGGCATGTACAACAGGACTGGTAGATCGGTCAGTGGGAATGGAAGGGCATGTACAACAGGACTGGTAGATCGGTCTGTGAGAAGGGAGGGGTATGGTCAACAGGGCAGGTGGATCGGTCAGTGGGAAGGGATGGGCATGTACAACAGGGCAGGTGGATCGGTCAGTGGGAAGGGATGGGCATGTACAACAGGACTGGTGGATCGGTCAGTGGGAATGGAAGGGCATGTACAACAGGACTGGTAGATCGGTCTGTGAGAAGGGAGGGGTATGGTCAACAGGGCAGGTGGATCGGTCAGTGGGAAGGGATGGGCATGTACAACAGGGCAGGTGGATCGGTCAGTGGGAAGGGATGGGCATGTACAACAGGACTGGTGGATCGGTCAGTGGGAATGGAAAGGCATGTACAACAGGACTGGTAGATCGGTCTGTGAGAAGGGAGGGGTATGGTCAACAGGGCAGGTGGATCGGTCAGTGGGAAGGGATGGGCATGTACAACAGGACTGGTGGATCGGTCAGTGGGAATGGAAGGGCATGTACAACAGGACTGGTAGATCGGTCTGTGGGAAGGGAGGGGCATGGTCAACAGGGCAGGTGGATTGGTCAGTGGGAAGGGATGGGAGGGGCATGTACAACAGGACTTGTAGATCAGTCGGGGGAAGGGAGTGACATGTACAACAGGACTGGTGGATCAGTCGGTGGGAAGGGATGGGCATGTACAACAGGACAGGTAGATCAGTCGGGGGAAGGGAGTGACATGTACAACAGGACTGGTGGATCAGTCGGTGGGAAGGGATGGGCTTGTACAACAGGATTGTTGGATCAGTAGTTGGAAGGGAGTGGCATGGACAACAAGACTGTTGGATCAGTCGGGGGAAAGGGACGGGCATTGACATCAGGACTGGTGGATCAGTCGGGGAAAGGGATAGGCAAGAATACAGGACTTGTGGATCAGTCGGTGGGAAGGGATGGGCATGGTCAACAGGGCTGATGGATCAGTCGGTTGAAGGGAGGGGCATGTATAACGGGACTGGTTGATCAGTCGGGGAAAGAGATGGTAATGGACATCAGAACTGGTGGATCAGTCGGGGAAAGGGAACGACATGTACAACAGGCCCGGACCCTTATGTGATCCCACAGACAAATATGTAGTTACTGTAACGTATATATGTACTGCATATCCCGACACCATTTCCCATGTTAATAAATGTAGCACCATGATCTTTCGTCTTATAATTATAGAAAAGTGTGCCTCTAACTTCAATATTCCCAAACACCTGAACCCTAAATTATTTACATTCTCATTCAAAAAAATATAGGACAAAACTTAATTATGTTATTCATTGATATACAAGGTATTTTCTTCCTTTCATCGGTGGTACTCATGCGTGACCATTACGTGCTATCAGGGAAATATGTTTATGTTAAATGGCTTGAATGGACCATTAACTTTTTAGCCCTGGGAAATTAAATACAATATTGTGTATTTAATGTTAAAGTGTCCGCGATCCGTAAAGAAATCTGCAATATTTGAATGATTTAAAGGTTTAAAACACTGACAACCTCATGGTCCACAGTACTGAACAATATTAGACGAATATATAGCTGATCCGAATACCCCCCTCCCCCCCCCTCCTCATCCCCCCACCACCCCCATCGCTTTACATTTTCATCACTTTGCTTGTTATATGTGGCATATTAACTTTTATTTGTAGTAAGACATCAAAATTAGGCTGAGTAGGACCATCGTCTGTCTGAAAGCAAAAACTGACATATCTTTAAACAAAATGAACCGAAATGGGCTCGTACACACGACCCAAGATATGAAAATAATCTTGATACGGCGCCTAAGACCACTCCGAAGCAAGTATGCCCTTGCGTCCTCGCGATAGAGACATACCGAGGTTCTTCTGGTCCTAACATGATTTCGTAGTTTAGTTTAAACATATTTAATTGCCAAATATATACGCATATAGTACAAGCGTCCAAGGAATATTGAAATAAATGAAGGCAAAACTGATCACCACTTCAGTAACAGCCATCCCCTTGAAACAATGAATTCAATTATATCTCGATGGCTTAGTAACATTTGATGCACATATTAAATGAAAATATATACATGCAGTAAAATATTTCATACACACATAACAATTCTTGTCAAATACATTGATAACTTTTTGTGTTTTGATATGAATTATAATGTGTGTCTGCAACATTTTATTACAGGAATCCGTAATAAACATTTTATGCATGCTGGGCATGTAGAGATCTAATTTATGTCATGTTTACCCCGGTAGAATTACCCGAATTACCTTATTTAGATTAATAATGTAATGGGGTAAAGAGTATGTAGTAAAACTGAACTACCCATTTTGGCAAAACTGACAAAGGAGTGCAAACTATATTAATTATCATGTTATCAAACAGAAATGGATGAACGACAACTGATAACAGTTTCCGAAAAATCTTTAATAATATTGCTTTACTATTTATTTCACACGCGATTATATCAGCTATTTGTTTAAAAGGTAAAAGGTTATATCTGTATATCTGAAGAAATCTGTTATAAACTTCGTCACCTTGGGCGTGTTGTATAAGGCAGCCATCACAAGATTGCAATTTAGACAACCACAACATATATATAACTTAATGTCATGTGGTCGCTACAATAAAACAATATAATATAAAACATCACATGATACTTTTGCGTCTATAACTTCCATTAGACATGTCATATACACATTTTCCTTCAAATATCCACATGGAATAATATCACTCTAACTAACAAAGCACATAACATGCATTTGCAATGGGTCACACGGAATAATATAGCTCTGAGAAAACACATAACACGTCTTAATCACTGGTTCGACGTCATTGAATAATGTGACTCTAAGAAAACACCCGACTCGAAAACACATGCAATGTTTGTGGCCATGGCTTACAATGGGCATCTTTGCGGCAGTGGTTTACTATGGACATGATTGTGGCAACGGTTTACAATGGGCATGTTTGTGACAATGGCTTACAATGGGCATGTTTGTGGCAGTGGTTTACAATGGTCACATGTTTGTGGCAATGGTTTGCAATGGACATGTTTGTGGCAGTGGTTTACAATGGACATGTTTGTGGCAGTGGTTTACAATGGTCATATGTTTGTGGCAATGGTTTATATTGGGCATGTTTGTGGCAGTGGTTTACATTGGGCATGTTTGTGGCAATGGTTTACATTGGGCATGTTTGTGGCAGTGGTTTACAATGGTCACATGTTTGTGGCAATGGTTTGCAATGGACATGTTTGTGGCAGTGGTTTACAATGGACATGTTTGTGGCAGTGGTTTACAATGGTCATATGTTTGTGGCAATGGTTTATATTGGGCATGTTTGTGGCAGTGGTTTACATTGGGCATGTTTGTGGCAATGGTTTACATTGGGCATGTTTGTGGCAGTGGTTTACATTGGGCATGTTTGTGGCAATGGTTTACATTGGGCATGTTTGTGGCAGTGGTTTACAATGGTCACATGTTTGTGGCAATGGTTTGCAATGGACATGTTTGTGGCAGTGGTTTACAATGGACATGTTTGTGGCAGTGGTTTACAATGGTCATATGTTTGTGGCAATGGTTTATATTGGGCATGTTTGTGGCAGTGGTTTACATTGGGCATGTTTGTGGCAATGGTTTACATTGGGCATGTTTGTGGCAGTGTTTTACAATGGTCACATGTTTGTGGCAATGGTTTGCAATGGACATATTTGTGGCAGTGGTTTACAATGGACATGTTTGTGGCAGTGGTTTACAATGGTCAAATGTTTGTGGCAATGGTTTATATTGGGCATGTTTGTGGCAGTGGTTTACAATGGGCATGTTTGTGGCAGTGGTTTACATTGGGCATGTTTGTGGCAGTGGTTTACAATGGTCATATGTTTGTGGCAGTGGTTTACAATGGACATGTTTGTGGCAATGGTTTACAATGGTCATATGTTTGTGGCAGTGGCTTACAATGGGCATGTTTGTGGCAATGGCTTACAATGGGCATGTTTGTGGCAGTGGTTTACAATGGTCACATGTTTGTGGCAATGGTTTGCAATGGACATGTTTGTGGCAGTGGTTTACAATGGACATGTTTGTGGCAGTGGTTTACAATGGTCATGTTTGTGGCAGTGGTTTACAATGGACATGTTTGTGGCAGTGGTTTACAATGGTCATATGTTTGTGGCAGTGGTTTACAATGGACATGTTTGTGGCAGTGGTTTACAATGGACATGTTTGTGGCAGTGGTTTACAATGGACATGTTTGTGGCAGTGGTTTACAATGGTCATATGTTTGTGGCAGTGGCTTACAATGGGCATGTTTGTGGCAATGGCTTTCAATGGGCATGTTTGTGGCAGTGGTTTACAATGGTCACATGTTTGTGGCAATGGTTTGCAATGGACATGTTTGTGGCAGTGGTTTACATTGGGCATGTTTGTGGCAGTGGTTTACAATGGTCATATGTTTGTGGCAGTGGTTTACAATGGACATGTTTGTGGCAATGGTTTACAATGGTCATATGTTTGTGGCAGTGGCTTACAATGGGCATGTTTGTGGCAATGGCTTACAATGGGCATGTTTGTGGCAGTGGTTTACAATGGTCACATGTTTGTGGCAATGGTTTGCAATGGACATGTTTGTGGCAGTGGTTTACAATGGACATGTTTGTGGCAGTGGTTTACAATGGTCATGTTTGTGGCAGTGGTTTACAATGGACATGTTTGTGGCAGTGGTTTACAATGGTCATATGTTTGTGGCAGTGGTTTACAATGGACATGTTTGTGGCAGTGGTTTACAATGGACATGTTTGTGGCAGTGGTTTACAATGGACATGTTTGTGGCAGTGGTTTACAATGGTCATATGTTTGTGGCAGTGGCTTACAATGGGCATGTTTGTGGCAATGGCTTTCAATGGGCATGTTTGTGGCAGTGGTTTACAATGGTCACATGTTTGTGGCAATGGTTTGCAATGGACATGTTTGTGGCAGTGGTTTACAATGGACATGTTTGTGGCAGTGGTTTACAATGGTCATATGTTTGTGGCAATGGTTTATATTGGGCATGTTTGTGGCAGTGGTTTACATTGGGCATGTTTGTGGCAGTGGTTTACATTGGGCATGTTTGTGGCAGTGGTTTACAATGGTCACATGTTTGTGGCAATGGTTTGCAATGGACATATTTGTGGCAGTGGTTTACAATGGACATGTTTGTGGCAGTGGTTTACAATGGTCAAATGTTTGTGGCAATGGTTTATATTGGGCATGTTTGTGGCAGTGGTTTACAATGGGCATGTTTGTGGCAGTGGTTTACATTGGGCATGTTTGTGGCAGTGGTTTACAATGGTCATATGTTTGTGGCAGTGGTTTACAATGGACATGTTTGTGGCAATGGTTTACAATAGACATATTTGTGGCAATGGCTTACAATGTGCATGTTTGTGGCAGTGGTTTACAATGGTCATATATTTGTGGCAGTGGTTTGCAATGGTCATGTTTGTGGCAATGGTTTGCATTGGGCATGTTCGTGGCAGTGGTTTACAATGACCATATATTTGTTGCAATGGTTTACAATGGACATGTTTGTGGCAATGGTTTACAATGGACATGTTTGTGGCAGTGGTTTACAATGGGCATGTTTGTGGCAGTGGTTTACAATGGGCATATGTTTGTTACAATAGTTTACAATGGACATATGTTTGTGGCAATGGTTTACAATGGACATGTTTTTGGCAATGGTTTACAATGGGCATATGTTTGTGGCAGTGGTTAACAATGGACATATGTTTGTGGCAGTGGTTTACAATGGACATGTTTGTGGCAGTGGTTTACAATGGACATGTTTGTGGCAGTGGTTTACAATGGTCATATGTTTGTGGCAGTGGTTTACAATGGGCATATGTTTGTGGCAGTGATTTACAATGGAAATGTTTGTGGCAATGGTTTACAATGGACATATTATTGTGTCAGTGGTTTACAATGGTCATATATTTGTGACAGTGGTTTGCAATGGTCATGTTTGTGGCAATGGTTTGCAATGGAAATGTTTGTGGCAATGGTTTACAATGGTCATGTTTGTGGCAATGGTTTACAATAGTCATATGTTTGTGGCAATGGTTTACAATGGAAATGTTTGTGGCAGTGGTTTACAATGGACATTTTTGTGGCAATTGTTTACAATGGACATGTTTGTGGCAGTGGTTTACAATTGCATGTTTGTGGCAGTGGTTTACAATGGGCATGTTTGTGGCAGTGGTTTACAATGGTCATATGTTTGTGGCAGTGGTTTACAATGGAAATGTTTGTGGCAATGGTTTACATTGGGCATGTTTGTGGCAGTGGTTTACAATGGGCATGTTTGTGGCAGTGGTTTACAATGGGCATGTTTGTGGCAGTGGTTTACAATGGTCATATGTTTGAGGCAGTGGTTTACAATGGAAATGTTTGGGGCAGTGGTTTACAATGGACATGTTTGTGGCAGTGGTTTACAATGGTCATATGTTTGTGGCAATTGTTTACAATGGTCATGTTTGTGGCAATGGTTTGCAATGAACATGTTTGTGGCAGTGGTTTACAATGGATATGTTTGTGGCAGTGGTTTACAATGGACATATGTTTGTGGCAGTGGTTTACAATGGACATGTTTGTTGCAGTGGTTTACAATGGACATGTTCGTGGCAGTGGTTTACAATGGACATGTTTGTGGCAGTGGTTTACAATGGACATGTTTACAATTGACATGTTTGTGGCAGTGGTTTACAATGGACATGTTTGTTGCAGTGGTTTACAATGGAAATGTTTACAATGATCATGTTTGTGGCAATGGTTTGCAATGGACATGTTTGTGGCAGTGGTTTACAATGGACATGTTTGGGGCAGTGGTTTACAATGGACATGTTTACAATTGACATGTTTGTGGCAGTGGTTTACAATGGACATGTGTGTTGCAGTGGTTTACAATGGACACAGCAATCCCAAGAACAATACCACCACCTCGAGGGCAGTTACACTTGCTGGCCTAGTAAAATGCTGGTCTGTGACATTCATAAATCTGTAAATATGTCGTATCATGTCAACTAAATCAGACATTATCTCTTTTCAAACAACTGCACTTACTTAATACAAGTTAAGCACAAAATGAATTGATTGAATGCATATAATAAATAAAGAATGAATGTATGAATAAATGAATGAATGAACACAGAATGAATAAAGAATGGAGACATGAATTGTAGTTTCATGGTGTACCCACTTCCAATATACAACAACAGCAATCTAACAAATAAAATGAAATATAAGTAGTCAATCAATGCCTATTCAGGATAAACCTAGAATCGTGATAATACTTTTAGAAATTCGATGTTTCATCAGATTCTGTATCGAATATTCAATCAGTCTTCTCCCATAACATGCAGGGACTGCATGTCTTATTCTTGCCATAACCCATAACACAGGCATTATGTAAGTTACTTACCATACATGGGTTGATTAAGCAGACTGATGACCATTGCAAAAAAACAGAATGGGCATGACTCGCTCTTTGAAGCGTTCTTTCCCCTTTCCTGAGATTGACAGTGGGGCCTACCTTTATATGAATAATGAACTATATCCTAAATCAAACCGTGCTACCAGACCAAAAACAAGATCCTTCCTGACCTCGCAACAAACAATACACCATCTGCAACTTGCAACTATCATAGCCTCAGTTCATCTGAATACAAACCAAATACGTCATCGGACGTCTTAAATAACCAGGGGAAAACAGACTATTTATGTTTAATACTGCAGAAGTCCAGCACGACTTGACAGTTTAAGTCAGCCTGACATATTACAACGTCCATGTTCGCTTTAAGTAGCAATGTTTAAGACATCATGGTGCAGCAAATCAGTCCGAAGCTAGCATCAAGCAAGTGTTGAGCAAACAAGACATCAAGCGAGCCTGCCGCTGTACAAGTACTAACTTACTTTGTACACATGGCATCTATTGAAGTTCAAACTACACAGTATCGGACAAAGTGACAACGTACAAGGTCCGCGTGCACCTTGTATATCCCATGATTCAACAAACAAACTAACGATAATATTCATAAACACTTATAAAGTCATGGTCACCAGGTATAATATTCATTTAGATTATCTGACGAATTAATAGTATAATTGACAAGGACCATGATTATCTGATTGCTGCCAAGGGCCATGCATACCTAAAAATTGAGAGGACCATGGTCACCTGATTACTGCCAAGGGACATGCATACCTTACAATTTAAAGGACCATGGTCACCTAATTACTATCACGGACCATGCATAACTAACAATTGAGAGGACCATGGTCGCCTGATACTTCCAAGGGTCATGCATACATAACAATTGAAAGGACCATGGTCACCTAATTACTATCACGGACCATGCATAACTAACAATTGAGAGGACCATGGTTGCCTGATACTGCCAAGGAACATGCATGCATAACAATTGAAAGGACCATGGTCACTTAATTACTGTCACGGACCATGCATAACTAACAATTGAGAGGACCATGGTTGACTGATACTGCCAAGGAACATGCATGCATAACAATTGAAAGGACCACGGTCACCTTATTACTGTCAAGGGCCATACATACCTAACAATTAAAGGGACCATGGTCACCTTATTACTGCCAAGGGCAATGCATATATAACAATTGAAAAGACCATGGTCACCTGATTACTGTCAAGGGTCATGCATAACTAACAATTGAGAGGACCATGGCCACCTGATTACTGCCAAGAGCCATGCATACCTAACAATTTAAAGGATCATTGTCACCTGATTACTGCCAAGAGCCATGCATACCTAACAATTTAAAGGATCATTGTCACCTGATTACTGCCAAGGGCTATGCATGCCTTACAATTTAAAGGACTATTGTCACCTGATTGCTGCCAAGGGCCATGTATACCTTACAATTTAAAGGACCATTGCCACCTGATAACCGCCAAAAGCCTTGCATACCTTACAATTTAAAGGACCATTGTCATCTGAATACTGCCAAGGGTCATGCATACATAACAATGGAAAATACCATGGTCACCTGATTACTGTCAAGGGCCATGGATAACAATTGAGAGGACCATGGCCACCTGATTACTGCCAGCCAAGGGCCATGCATACCTTACAATTTAAAAGACCATTGTCATCTGATTACTGCCAAGGGTCAAGCATACCTACCAATTTAAAGGACCATTGTCACCTGATTACTGCCAAGGGCCATGCATACCTTACAATTTAAAGGACCATTGTCACCTGATTACTGCCAAGGGCCATGCATACCTTTCAATTTAAAGGATCATTGTCACCTGAAAATCCGCTCCTGTTGGCGTCACGTCATATTGGTAACGCAAAAACACAATTCATTCATTCATTCATTCATTCATTCATTCATTCATTCATTCATTCATTCATTCATTCATTCATTCATTCATTTATACGTTCGTTCGGTCGTTCGTTTGTTCGTTCGTTCATTCTGTCATTCTTTCATTCATTCGTTCGTCCATTAATTAATTAATTCATTCATTCATTCATTCTATTTTCATTTATTAATTAATTCATTCATTAATTCATACATTCATTCGTTCATTCGTTCGTTCGTTCGTTCGTTCGTTCGTTCGTTCGTTCGTTCGTTCGTTCGTTCGTTCGTTCGTTCGTTCGTTCGTTCGTTCATTCATTCATTCATTCATTCATTCATTCATTAGTTCTTCGTTCGTTCATTCATTCATTAGTTCTTCGTTCATTCGTTCGTTCGTTAGTTCATTCATTCATTTATTCTTTCTTTCATTATTTCATTCTTATAACATTTTACTTTTTTTAAATATTTATCCATAAATGATATCATAAGATGTTCTGTGTATTACAAATAAATCGAAGTTGTCGTTTTATATTTAAAAGAGTGTTTGTTATTGTAAATAATCGATTATGTACTCAAAATCTTGTAAAGTCTTTTAAAAGTATAGCGAGACTCAACCTTGAAATCATTTCTATAAGCTTTTTATCAATAAAATCGGTTTGAATATTATTATATAGATGCTGCAAAAACATAAATTAACGCGTTCAATATCATATTAAATCTACACACAATTACAAACACAATTATAGTTTAGGAAGTGTTATTATCGCACATGTATTCATGTATATGACACGAATGTCGCAAGTTTATTGACACACGTGCATGCATTTAAGTGTGTTTTAGAAGACTTCCACACAGAAATACCCGACAAAATATACTAAAGTGACACTGACAGTATTCCTACAGCGTCAAAACAGCCCTTAACGAAACAAAGCCACTGACACCATTTTTACTTGCGTCAGAACAGCTCGTAATGAAGTAAAACCACTGACACTATTCCTACCTGCGTCAGAACAGCTCGTAATGAAGTAAAACCACTTACACTATTCCTTCCTGCGTCAGAACAGCCCGTAATGAAGTAAAGCCACTGACACTATTCCTACCAGCGTCAGAACAGCCCGTAATGAAATAAAACCACTTACACTATTCCTACCTGCGTCAGAACAGCTCGTTATGAAGTAAAGCCACTGACACTATTCCTACCTGCGGTAGAACAGCTCGTTATGAAGTAAAGCTACTGACACTATTCCTACCTGCGTCAGAACAGCCCGTAACGAAATAAAGCCACTTACACTATTCTTACCTGCGTCAGAACAGCTCGTTATGAAGTAAAGCCACTGACACTATTCCTACCTGCGGCAGAACAGCTCGTTATGAAATAAAGCCACTGACACTATTCCTACCTGCGGCAGAACAGCCCGTAATGAAGTAAAGCCACTGACACTATTCCTACCTGCGTCAGAACAGCCCGTAATGAAGTTAGGCCACTGACACTATTCCTACCTGCGTCAGAACAGCCCGTAATGAAGTAAAGCCACTGACACTATTCCTACCTGCGGCAGAACAGCTCGTTATGAAGTAAAGCCACTGACACTATTCCTACCAGCGTCAGAACAGCCCGTAATGAAATAAAACCACTTACACTATTCCTACCTGCGGCAGAACAGCTCGTTATGAAGTAAAGCCACTGACACTATTCCTACCTGCGTCAGAACAGCCCGTTATGAAGTAAAGTCACTGACACTATTCCTACCTGCGGCAGAACAGCTCATAATGAAGTAAAGCCACTGACACTATTCCTACCTGCGTCAGAACAGATCATAATGAAGTAAAGTCACTGACACTATTCCTACCTGCGTCAGAACAGCTCATAATGAAGTAAAATAACTGACACTATTCCTACCTGCGTTAGAACAGCCCGCAATGAAGTAAAGCCACTGACACGTTCCTACCTGCGTCAGAACAGACCGTAATGAAGTAAAGCCACTGACATTATTCCTGCCAGCGTCAGAACAGCCCGTAATGAAGTAAAACCACTAACACTATTCCTTCCTGCGTCAGAACAGCCCGTAATGAAGTAAAGCCACTGACACTATTCCTACCAGCGTCAGAACAGCCCGTAATGAAATAAAGCCACTTACACTATTCCTACCTGCGTCAGAACAGCTCGTTATGAAGTAAAGCCACTGACACTATTCCTACCTGCGGTAGAACAGCTCGTTATGAAGTAAAGCTACTGACACTATTCCTACCTGCGTCAGAACAGCCCGTTATGATGTAAAGCCACTGACACTATTCCTACCTGCGGCAGAACAGCTCGTTATGAAGTAAAGCCACTGACACTATTCCTACCTGCGGCAGAACAGCTCGTTATTAAGTAAAGCCACTGACACTATTCCTACCTGCGGCAGAACAGCTCGTTATGAAGTAAAGCCACTGACACTATTCCTACCAGCGTCAGAACAGCCCGTTATGAAGTAAAGTCACTGACACTATTCCTACCTGCGGCAGAACAGCTCATAATGAAGTAAAGCCACTGACACTATTCCTACCTGCGTCAGAACAGTTCATAATGAAGTAAAGTCACTGACACTATTCCTACCTGCGTCAGAACAGCTCATAATGAAGTAAAATAACTGACACTATTCCTACCTGCGTTAGAACAGCCCGTAATGAAGTAAAGCCACTGACACGTGCCTACCTGCGTCAGAACAGACCGTAATGAAGTAAAGCCACTGACATTATTCCTGCCAGCGTCAGAGCAGCCCGTAATGAAGTAAAGCCACTGACACTATTCCTACCAGCGTCAGAACAGCCCGTAATGAAATAAAGCCACTTACACTATTCCTACCTGCGTCAGAACAGCTCGTTATGAAGTAAAGCCACTGACACTATTCCTACCTGCGGTAGAACAGCTCGTTATGAAGTAAAGCTACTGACACTATTCCTACCTGCGTCAGAACAGCCCGTTATGATGTAAAGCCACTGACACTATTCCTACCTGCGTCAGAACAGCTCATAATGAAGTAAAGCCACTGACACTATTCCTACCTGCGTCAGAACAGTTCATAATGAAGTAAAGTCACTGACACGTTTCCTACCTGCGTCAGAACAGCCCGTAATGAAGTAAAGTCACTGACACGTTTCCTACCTGCGTCAGAACAGCCCGTAATGAAGTAAAGCCACTGACACCATTTCTACCTGCGTCAGAACAGCCCGTAATGAAATAAAGCCACTGACACTAATCCTACCAGCGTCAGAACAGCCAGTTATGAAGTAAAGCCACTGACAATATTCCTACCTGCGTCAGAACAGCCCATTATGAAGTAAAGCCACTTACACTATTCCTACCAGCGACAAAACAGCCGGTAATGAAGTAAAGCCACTGACACTATTTCTACCTGCGTCAGAACAGCCCATAATCAAAAAAAGCCACTGACACTATTCCTACCTGCGTCAGAACAGCCCGTTATGACGTAAAGCCACTGACACTATACCTACCAGCGTCAGAACAGCCGGTAATGAAAAAAAGCTACTGACACTATTCCTACCAGCGCCAGAACAGCCCGTTATTAAGTAAAGCCACGAACACTATTCCTACCAGCGTCAGAACAGCCCGTTATGATGTAAAGCCACTGACACTATTCCTACCTGCGTCAGAACAGCCCGTAATGAAATAAAGCCACTTACACTATTCCTACCAGCGTCAGAACAGCCCGTAATGAAGTAAAGCCACTGACACTATTCCTACCAGCGTCAGAACAGCCCGTAATGAAAAAAAGCCACTGACACTATTCCTACCTGCGTCAGAACAGCCCGTAATGACGTAAAGCCACTTACACTATTCCTACCAGCGTCAGAACAGCCGGTAATGAAAAAAAGCCACTGACACTATTCCTACCTGCGCCAGAACAGCCCGTAATGAAGTAAAGCCACTGACACTATTCCTACCAGCGTCAGAACAGCCCGTAATGAAGTAAAGCCACTGACACTATTCCTACTAGCGTCAGAACAGCCCGTAATGAAGTAAAGTGACTGACACTATTTCTACCTGCGTCAGAACAGCCCGTAATGAAGTAAAGTCACTGACACTACTCCTCACTGCGTCAGAACAGCCCGTAATGAAGTAAAGTCACTGACACTACTCCTCACAGCGTCAGAACAGCACGTAATGAAGTAAAATCACTGACACTACTCATACCAGCGTTAGAACAGCCCGTAATGAAGTTAAGCCACTGACACCATTCCTACCATCGTCAGCACAACCCGTAACAAAGTAAAGTCACTGACACTATTCCTATCTGCGTCAGAACAGCCCGTAATGAAGTAAAGCCACTGACACCGAGTTCGAAGTTAATAAGATAAGTTGCATATGTTTAGCTTATCCATCGAATGTGGTTGCTGTAACATTCAGTTTCAGTTTGGCATTAACATGGGCACTGAAAATAGTTAGAAAGAGCAGCTCAGGATGGGGCACTGAAAATAGTTAGAAAGAGCAGCTCAGGGTTTGGCACCGTAAATCGTTAGAAAGAGCAGCTCAGGGTGGGGCACTGAAAATAGTTAGAAGGAGCAGCTCAAGGTGGGGCACTGAAAATAGTTAGAAAGAGCAGCTCAGGATGGGACACTGAAAATAGTTAGAAAGAGCAGCTCAGGGTGAGGCACTGAAAATAGTTAGAACGAGAAACTCAGGATGGGTCACTGAAAATAGTTAGAAAAAGCAGTTCAGGGTGGGGCACAGAAAATAGTTAGAAAGAGCATCTCAGGGTGGGGTAATGAAAATAGCTAAAAAGAGTAGCTCAGGGTGGGGTACTGAAAATAATAAGAAAGAGTAGCTCAGGGTGGGGTAATGAAAATAGTTTTAAAAAAGCAGCTCAGCGTGGGGCACTGAAAATAGCTAGAAAGAGTAGCTCAGGATGGGGCACTGAAAATAGTTTGAAAGAGCAGCTCAGGGTGGATTAATGAAAATATTTAGTTCGAGCAGCTCAGGGTGGGACACTGAAAATAGTTAGAAAGAGCAGTTCAGGCTAGAGTAATAAAAATAGTTAGAAAAAACAGCTCAGGGTGGGGCACTAAAAATAGCTAGAATGAGCAGATCAGGATGGGACATTGAAAATAGTTATAGAGAGCATCTCAGGGTATGGCACTGAAAATCGTTAGAAAGAGAAGCTCAGGATGGGACATTGAAAATAGTTAGGAAGAGCATCTCAGGGTATGGCACTGAAAATCGTTAGAAAGAGAAGCTCAGGATGGGACATTGAAAATAGTTAGAAAGAGCATCTCAGGGAATGGCACTGAAAATCGTTAGAAAGAGAAGCTCAGGATATGACATTGAAAATAGTTAGAAGAGCAGCTCAGGGTGGGGCACTGAAAATCGTTAGAAAGAGAAGCTCAAGATGGACACTGAAAATAGTTAGAAAAAGCAGCTCAGGGTGGGGCACTGAAAATAGTTGGAAAAAGCTGCTAAGGGTATGCACTGAAAATAGTTAGAACGAAAAGCTCAGGACGGGGCACTGAAAGTAGTTAGAAAGAGCAACTCAGAGTAGAACACTGACAATAGTTAGAAAGAGTAGCTCAGGGTGGGGCACTGAAAATAGTTAGAAAGAGAATCTCAGGGTGGGGCACTGAAAATAGTTGGAAAAAGCTGCTCAGGGTATGCACTGAAAATAGTTAGAACGAAAAGCTCAGGACGGGGCACTGAAAGTAGTTAAAAAGAGCAACTCAGAGTGGAACACTGAAAATAGTTAGAAAGAGAATCTCAGGGTGGGGCACTGAAAATAGTTGGAAAAAGCTGCTCAGGGTATGCACTGAAAATAGTTGGAAAAAGCTGCTCATGGTATGCACTGAAAATAGTTAGAACGAAAAGCTTAGGACGGGGCACTGAAAGTAGTTAGAAAGAGCAACTCAGAGTGGAACACTGAAAATAGACAGAAAGAGAATCTCAGGGTGGGGCACTGAAAATAGTTGGAAAAAGCTGCTCAGGGTATGCACTGAAAATAGTTAGAACGAAAAGCTCAGGACGGGGCACTGAAAGTAGTTAGAAAGTGCAACTCAGAGTGAAACACTGAAAATAGTTAGAAAGAGTAGCTCAGGATGGGGTAATTAAAATAGTTAGAAAGAGCAGCTCAGGATGGGGTAATGAAAATAGTTACAAAAAGTAGCTCATGATGGGATAATGAATATAGTTAGAAAAAGTAGCTCAGGGTGGGGTAATGAAACTAGTTAGAAAAAGCAGCTCAGTGTGGGGTAATGGAAAAAGTTAGTAAGAGCAGTTCAGGGTAGGGTAATGAAAATAGTTAGAAAAGTAGCTCAGGTAGGGGTAATGAAAATAGTTGGAAAGAGTAGCTCAGTATGGGGTAATGAAAATAGTTAGATAAAGTAGCTAAGGGAGGGACACTGAAAATAGTTAGAAAAAGTAGCTTAGGGTGGGGTAATGAAAATAGTTAGAAAGAGAAACGCAGGGTGGGGTAATGAAAATAGTAAGAAAGAGTAGCGCGCTGGGTGGGGTAAAGAAAATAGTTAGAAAAAGCAGCTCAGTGTGGGGCACTTAAAATAGTTAAAAAAGTAGCTCAGAGTGGGGCACTGAAAATAGTTAGAAAGAGTAGCTCAGGGTGGGGTAATGAAAATAGTTGGAAAGAGTAGCTCAGGGTTGGGCACTGAAAATAGTTAAAAAGAGTAGTGCAGGGTGCGGTAATGAAAATAGTAAGAAAGAGTAGCGCAGGGTGGGGTAAAGAAAATAGTTAGAAAAAGCAGCTCAGGGTGGGGCACTGAAAATAGTTAGAAAAGTAGCTCAGGGTGGTGCACTGAAAATAGTTAGAAAGAGTAGCTCAGGGTGGGGTAATGAAAATAGTTGGAAAGAGTAGCTCTGGGTGGGGTAAAGAAAATAGTTAGAAAAAGCAGCTCAGGGTTGGGTAATGAAAATAGCTAGTAAAGTAGTAGCTCAGGGTTGGGCACTGTAACTAGTTAGAAAGAGTAGCTCAGGGTTGGGCACTGAAAATAGTTTAAAAAGTAGCTCAGAGTGGGGCACTGAAAATAGTTAGAAAGAATAGCTCAGGGTGGGGTAATGAAAATAGTTAGTAAAGTAGCTCAGGGTTGGGCACTGTAACTAGTTAGAAAGAGTAGCTCAGGGTTGGGCACTGAAAATAGTTAAAAAGGTAGCTCAGAGTGGGGCCCTGAAAATAGTTAGAAAAGTAGCTTAGGGTGGTGCAATGAAAATAGTTAGAAAGAGTAGCTCAGAGTGGGGTAATGAAAATAGTTGGAAAGAGTAGCTTAGGGTGGGGTAATGAAAATAGTACGAAAAAGCAGCTCAGGGTGGGGTAATGAAAATAGTTAGAAAAAGCAGCTCAGGGTTGGGTAATGAAAATAGTTAGAAAAGTAGCTCAGGGTGGGGCACTGATAATAGTTAAAAAAGTAGCTCAGAGTGGGGCACTGAAAATAGTTAGAAAGAGTAGCTCAGGGTGGGGTAATAAAATAGTAAGAAAGAGTAGCTCAGGGTTGGTCACTGAAAATAGTTAGAAAGAGTAGTGCAGGGTGGGGTAATGAAAATAGTAAGAAAGAGTAGTGCAGGGTGGGGTAAAGAAAATAGTTAGAAAAAGCAGCTCAGGGTGGGGCACTGAAAATAGTTAGAAAAGTAGCTCAGGGTGGTGCACTGAAAATAGTTAGAAAGAGTAGCTCAGGGTGGGGTAATGAAAATAGTTGGAAAGAGTAGCTCAGGGTGCGGTAATGAAAATAGTTAGAAAGAGTAGGTCATGGTGCGGTAATGAAAATAGTTAGAAAAATCAGCTCAGGGTGGGGTAATGAAAAAAGTTGGAAAGAGTAGCTCAGGGTGGGGTAATGAAAATAGTTAGACAAATCAGCTCAGGGTTGGGTAATGAAAATAGTTAGTAAAGTAGCTCAGGGTTGGTCACTGTAACTAGTTAGAAAGAGTAGCTCAGGGTGGGGTAATGAAAATAGTTAGAAAGAGTAGCTCAGGGTAGGGTAATGAAAAAAGCTAGAAAGAGCAACTCAGGTCTCCTACCTATTATCGACATATATAGCCATACATATACAAAATCACCCAGTATCTGGGTTGAATAAATACTTGGGTTCGGTGCTCTATGATCAGACGATGCGCTTTACACTAATTGACTCTAGTTAGTCTGGGTATATAATCAATCCACGTTCACTATGGTGATTATGTTATATGTAACACACAATATAAGTAGAAGGTCTGGAACAATAACATCTACAAAACATTTACTTTAAACAGAATCTGAACAAAACCGTATACAGCCACCTGTGGAAGTATCACCGAGATGCAGACCGCGTAGAGAATCGACAGAAACAAAATTATAAAATAAAAAACAACACACAGACAAACGGACGTTTACATACATATCCATTACATGCAAACAAATAATAATAATGATAATAATACATTTATGTTATTTTACCTTTGTCAGGCTGTGTTTAAGAAATCCAACACCCACAAAACATACACTGCCATAAAGTATACCCTGCTTATATCGCCCACAATATCCGGGCGACACAGAGGTCGGGGTTTACGCGATCCCAGATTGTGCAATCATATCAATAGACGGGTTTTGTAACGTGTTGCCGAGTGATAGTATAGTAAATGTAGCACTTGGTAGAGTGTCAAACTATGGTATGTCAAACTTTGCAATATTCAAGATATTTGTTTTATTTTTTTATTCAATTTCGTTAATTATCTATTCTTTAAGTTCTCATTTGTATTTAACAAAAATCTTGATTTATATTTATATTGCTTCAGCTATATTATACATTTTTCTCGTTTGTGTTTCATTAACTTGTGGTTTGTATTGTATTGTAATTTTGATTTGTATTGTATAGTAATACATATATATATATATATGTGATATTCATATTACATCCCTTACATTATGCTTCCGGCGCAAAGAGAGCCGTTTAGTGAGCCTGCTTCCATCTTTGTCTTATATCAGAAATGGATACCGCGGCTGTTGCATTAATATTTATTTAGTTATTCTTGGAGATTTGTTATATAACACATACCGTTTGATTGGTACAGTTTGGACTATATAGGCAATTTTCGTTCACATAAACTCCGTATAAGTAGCTTTATTATCACACGAGATTAGTTTAAACTTATTTAATTTAACTCGATTGCGAAGAAAGCTCAGAGTTAAATGAGTGTTCTCGAACCAGTGTCCTGGGTAGAACCGATAGTGTTCATTGCTTTTGAGAGTTGATCCGGCCAATCTCTTGC
Source organism: Panopea generosa (assembly GCA_029582155.1). Lineage (NCBI taxonomy): Eukaryota > Metazoa > Mollusca > Bivalvia > Adapedonta > Hiatellidae > Panopea > Panopea generosa. Next base: position 51,732,317 of record CM055905.1, read on the forward strand.
GTGAAGCGCGTAGTCCAGTGGGTGAGTATGAAACACAGGATCGGTGAGTCGTGGGTCCGATCCTTCCCCGTGGCTAGGTGTGGTGTCCTTGAGCTAGACACGTTTTCCACATATGTTAGTACTGGTTCTACCCAGGAACTTAGAGCGTGATTTGTATAAGTTGTAATAACTTGTTTCACAATAGAAGTGACATGAAATAGTTTAACTAATTTATTGCGTGAGCGGTCAATACATTTTTCATTGAACTGTCATCTGGCACAAACAAGATTCAAATAATTGGCTACGTGTTAAATACTCCTGATAGGCTACACATAACTGTCATATGGGAATATATTTACTCATATGCTTTTCTCAAACAGATAAAATCATGTTGTTTTTTTATAATTCACAAATAAGAGGTTTGAAAAGATTTTCTCATGTGATCACGTGTGAACATGTGAACTATTCACACTGGACATCATGTAACACACATGTTGACCGTTATCCACACTAAACCAGTAGCGTCATCAACAGGTGTATGGTCCTCCGTGGCTCACTGGTCCAAGGTGCCGTCTCAAGACCACTTACCTGTCACCGCTGAGGTTCGGAGTTCGAGCCCAGCTCGGTCCAAAAACTTTATAATATATACAGTTAAACCTGTCTTAAGCAGCTTACCAAGGGAAGTAGCAAAAATGCCTTTTAAGACAGATTGTTGCTTATTACAGGTTAATTTGCTATGAAAGCATAGAAATGGGGATGAGGGAGCAAATATAGCTGCTTAAGATAAGTGACTGCTCAATGGAGGTGACCACTTACATGGTTTTTCACTGTATTTGTAAACACTTGTCAGTGACTTACGGAATACTTATTACAGTTCTATGCAGATTCATTCTGATGCCTTAAGTGTGATATATTAGAAATGGTGTTGAACCACATTCATAAAAAGTAAAGTTGACGGACAAACTTGTCTTGAATGAGCTATCTACAGCATTGTAATCCAAAATGAGGCAGCCGTGCAAGAATTCCATTATTAAATATGATGGTGACAGGTCGACACCGTCGTATTACATATAACGTAAAGATTGTTTAATGCGATGCTAAACACCGTTTGACAGAATGCGCCAGTGGGGTATAAGTTGCCGATATTACATAGATACCCCTGTGTGCACCCGCTTATTGGGTGAGGTCGCATAATATATTATAGTGACTGTACATTGCGAAAAGTCCATAGACCGGAAAATATATACCTCTTTCGTAAAACCAGCCATGCAAACCAGTTTCGACGGGTTGACGAGCTTAGGAACTATTACAGTATTTTCTTCTTTTTTCAATACTAAACTGGGTGTTATATAACCTATTCAGTAACGCTTGTGTATCTATAGTATATTTAGTTACAAAACATAATAAAGGATTAGGTTGATATACCCGCGCTTAAAATTACAAGTTGGGGGAATTTAGTAATCCAATTTGTTTATTTTAATTTATAGAAAATAGCACACATAATCAGTGACTACCTACACGTTTCAATTATATATATTTCCTTACCCTGGGGTGAAAGCCACCCATTGATTGTAATTTTTCTATGGTGAATGAGGAATGTTTAAAATTGAATACTGCCGACCATCCTGTGTTTTGGGATCTCGTCAAGGGAAATAACTAAATATCCACATCTATTGTGAGCGGGTACGGTATCTGATCGTCATCGAACCTCTGACTTTCGTTCTTGATTAATGAAAACATATCTTTAACTGTTTCATATAATATGTTAAATGGTCTGGGAATATATCAGGATTTTTCAAATTTTTCAAATTGGCTAAAAACTACCACTGTGATGCATATTAGTTCGAGTATGTGTGCGTAAGTGCGTGCGTGTCAGTTTACTATTCATAAAATATAACGAATACTATACCTATTAAACCTGTCAAAAATGTGATGTATTTTAGTGTTGGGTCGATAATCGCCATTGTAGATAAATCTGGCTATTTCCACGTCAAACGTGTCCGCTAACGATCGGCTTCCCTCCTTAAATGATGTTATAATTTGTTTTTATTACGCAACAAACACTGTATCAAACGACCTTAAAGACCCAACTGCCGTATAAAAGCCGCAAGTTGACTATACTTCAGTACAGGATTCAAATGAAGGAACCCTTTTCAACTTTTCAGTCATCAATGCATTGTTTTTGTTATAATTGTGCATATACTAGATTAATGTTTATACATTTAATTGGTAAAAATATAACATTCAAAAAGTGTTTTATATGCAAGTTTGAAAAAAAAGTTTAAATCCAACTGCCAAAAACGTGAAAAATTCGACGGAGATGCACTCTGTACACATGTATCTGTGTTAATTACCATCAGCAGATAGCCTAGTGTAGCGTTGTAACTCACCACCAGCAGATAGCCTAGTGTAGCGTTGTAATTCACCATCAGCAGATAGCCTAGTGTAGCGTTGTAATTCACCATCAGCAGATAGCCTAGTGTAGCGATGTAATTCACCATCAGCAGATAGTCTAGTGTAGCGTTGTAATTCACCATCAGCAGATAGCCTAGTGTAGCGTTGTAACTCACCATCAGCAGATAGCCTAGTGTAGCGTTGTAACTCACCATCAGCAGTCAGCCTAGTGTAGCGTTGAACTCACCATCAGCAGTCAGCCTAGTGTAGCGTTGTAACTCACCATCAGCAGAAAGCCTAGTGTAGCGTTGTAATTCACCACCAGCAGATAGCCTAGTGTAGCGTTGTAACTCACCATCAGCAGATAGCCTAGTGTAGCGTTGTAATTCACCATCAGCAGATAGCCTAGTGTAGCGTTGTAATTCACCATCAGCAGATAGCCTAGTGTAGCGTTGTAACTCACCATCAGCAGATAGCCTAGTGTAGCGTTGTAATTCACCATCAGCAGATAGTCTAGTGTAGCGTTGTAATTCACCATCAGTAGTTAGCCTAGTGTAGCGTTGTAATTCACCATCAGCAGATAGTCTAGTGTAGCGTTGTAATTCACCATCAGCAGATAGCCTAGTGTAGCGTTATAATTCACCATCAGCAGATAGCCTAGTGTAGCGTTGTAATTCACCATCAGCAGATAGCCTAGTGTGGCGTTGTAATTCACCATCAGCAGATAGCCTAGTGTGGCGTTGTAATTCACCATCAGCAGATAGCCTAGTGTGGCGCTGTAATTCACCATCAGCAGATAGCCTAGTGTAGCGTTGTAACTCACCATCAGCAGATAGCCTAGTGTAGCGTTGTAACTCACCATCAGCAGATAGCCTAGTGTAGCGTTGTAATTCACCATCAGCAGATAGCCTAGTGTAGCGTTGTAATTCACCATCAGCAGATAGCCTAGTGTAGCGTTGTAACTCACCATCAGCAGATAGCCTAGTGTAGCGTTGTAACTCACCATCAGCAGATAGCCTAGTGTAGCGTTGTAATTCACCATCAGCAGATAGCCTAGTGTAGCGTTGTAATTTGATAGTCTCCTCTTACAAATATTTACTACCCTGGCAGTAAAAGTTGGGTGTTTAAATATATGTGAGCATTGATAATGTATAATAATATCTTTATTTCCGCCAACAAGGAGATAACATCATGACGACATTAACCAGACGCGAGAACGACTATTGCTCCGCCTACTGGCCACGTGACATTGCTTGTCCAAGTATATACAATGTAGTGTTTACGTAGACATTGTTTGTCTAAGGAAAATAGACATGCCGTATATGAGCTGAAATGTGCTGTAAGTGGCATTACACCATTTTCAAAATAATGTAAAATGATTATTAGTATGTGAACGTTTAAGTATTGCAATGCATTGTTATTTTCGCTATCGATTTATTGCATTATGGTAACTTTCTCATTATAAGGCATAGTACCACCATTGCAAAAATGAAGTGCTTCCGTGGGGTAGTCGCATAATGGCGTTTATAAATAATCGTCGTTTCTTCTTCTTTAAAAACTGTCCTTGTTTTAATGCTCATTTTTTTTTACTTGAATGGCATTATTGATGTATTTTGAACATTTTGATAGCATTGTCATGTTTGAATTGTGAATTTAGAAAAAAAAATTAATACTTGGAAATTGGGGTATGAATACATGATTTCGGAAGTCTACTTTCACTTTGTCAACAGTGTACACACTGAGCAGAAAAAAAATCTCTTATATGACACATGACCCCTACTTTTCTCATCATATTTTGATAGTGCAGAGGTTGACAAACAGTAAAATGTAAGTTTCATTTCTTTCATTTGGGTCTCTCTATGAATGACAAACCTTCAAACTTTTATTATTAACTATAGAATAAAGAACAAAAATCAATGGTGGGCTTGCACCTATAACATGAACCGTTCAATATTGCAAATTGCTACTGACGACTCTAACAGAAACGAAAGTAAGTCTTGCTGAATTTCTAGTGTCACTAATATTCACATTCTCCGCTCATTCCAGTGAGTATGAGAAAATATAAGCACAGCAAAGTGGTCATGTCCAGTTTTAACACAGTTCCGGGTATCAGGTTTATGATGCCCGAGACCGTATTCACCACTGAGTTTCTGTCCAAAATGGCGATGCACATGACTGTATCCAAACCTTATTTTCGTCATCAACATCTGGCGTGATGTATTTCAACACAATATATTAAAACTGAACTGTCAAATAAACATTACCAAAGTGTGTTTTGCTTCTTATGCAAATTTCATTAAAACGTATTGAATTAGCAATACGTTTTAAAATAGTTTTACAAAATATTAGATATTTAGGATATTAAAGGCCTGCTGCAAAATTTCGCCTACCTAACATTCGCAATGTACAGACCAGAAACGGTCAAATTAACCTGATGCTATGCGTATCTGCCAATCTTGGGCAACCTGTTGACATATTTCATTTCTTATTGATTTTATTCTATTTTAATTTAGATGGAAAAGTACTATAAACAAAACACTCAATGCATCAAGATAGTTTTTTTAATCGTTTTAACTGACTGTTCAGTTATCGACATTTAAAGTCAACAAACAGTTTTTATCTCTTTTGATCCGTCTCATTCATCTGTCACTATGTCTCCTTTATCTCTTCTTTCTCTCTCAGTCTCACTTAATATAACACACTTTCTCTCTCTCCCCTACCTCTCTCTCTCTCTCTCCCTTCAGTCTCTCCCAGCCCTGTTTCTCTCCCAAACATTTGTTTCTTTCTTTCTCTTTCTCTCTCTCTACCAATCCTGTTTCTCTCTCTCTCTCTCTCTCTCTCTCTCTCTCTCTCTCTACCAACTCTGTTTCTCCCCTCTCCCCTCTCTCTCTCTCTCTCTCTCTCTCTCTCTCTCTCTCTCTCTCTCTCTCTCTCTCTCTTTCCACCAACCCTAGTTGATTTAAACAATATTTTGTTCACATAAGTACATATATTTGGAATACATTTAACAATGGAACTTTATTAATAGAGTCATACATTAACACAATATGTGGAAAGGATGAAGAAAAAAAACTTTTGAAGCTTGTGTGAATCTGCTTCCGTAACCAGTCATGGTTAAAGAGCATATCTGGACTATAGGGGAGTCAGCTGCGAAACTGCCACAAATCGCCCGTACACAACTTGAGAATCCATATTGTAAAATAATTAGTTCCAGTGGAGCACATCAAAGTCTTAATATCATCCCCGACCAATGTATAACAATCAACAGTAACCCAGCTACACTATACGTCTCACTTGTGAAAGAAGAAGTGATGGTGTATATGTGATGCACTTGTGAAAGAAGACGTGATGGTGTATATGTGATGCAATTGTGAAAGAAGACGTGATGGTATATATGTGATGCACTTGTGAAAGAAGACGTGATGGTATATATGTGATGCACTTGTGAAAGAAGACGTGATGGTGTATATGTGATGCAATTGTGAAAGAAGACGTGATGGTATATATGTGATGCACTTGTGAAAGAAGACGTGATGGTATATATGTGATGCACTTGTGAAAGAAGACGTGATGGTATATATGTGATGCACTTGTGAAAGAAGACGTGATGGTGTATATGTGATGCACTTGTGAAAGAAGACGTGATGGTGTATATGTGATGCAATTGTGAAAGAAGACGCGATGGTGTATATATGTGATGCAATTGTGAAAGAAGACGTGATGGTATATATGTGATACACTTGTGAAAGAAGACGTGATGGTGGATATGTGATGCACTTGTGAAAGAAGACGTGATGGTGTATATGTGATGCACTTGTGAAAGAAGACGTGATGGTGTATATGTGATGCAATTGTGAAAGAAGACGTGATGGTGTATATGTGATACACTTGTGAAAGAAGAAGTGATGGTGTATATGTGATACACTTGTGAAAGAAGAAGTGATGGTGTATATGTGATGCACTTGTGAAAGAAGACGTGATGGTGTATATATGTGATACACTTGTGAAAGAAGACGTGATGGTGTATATGTGATACACTTGTGATAGAAGACGTGATGGTGTATATATGTGATACACTTGTGAAAGAAGACGTGATGGTGTATATGTGATGCACTTGTGAAAGAAGACGTGATGGTGTATATATGTGATACACTTGTGAAAGAAGACGTGATGGTGTATATGTGATACACTTGTGATAGAAGACGTGATGGTGTATATGTGATACACTTGTGAAAGAAGAAGTGATGGTGTATATGTGATACACTTGTGAAAGAAGACGTGATGGTGTATATGTGATGCAATTGTGAAAGAAGACGTGATGGTGTATATGTGATACACTTGTGAAAGAAGAAGTGATGGTGTATATGTGATACACTTGTGAAAGAAGAAGTGATGGTGTATATGTGATGCACTTGTGAAAGAAGACGTGATGGTGTATATATGTGATACACTTGTGAAAGAAGACGTGATGGTGTATATGTGATACACTTGTGATAGAAGACGTGATGGTGTATATATGTGATACACTTGTGAAAGAAGACGTGATGGTGTATATATGTGATACACTTGTGAAAGAAGACGTGATGGTGTATATATGTGATACACTTGTGAAAGAAGACGTGATGGTGTATATGTGATGCACTTGTGAAAGAAGACGTGATGGTGTATATATGTGATACACTTGTGAAAGTAGACGTGATGGTGTATATATGTGATACACTTGTGAAAGAAGACGTGATGGTGTATATGTGATGCACTTGTGAAAGAAGACGTGATGGTGTATATGTGATGCACTTGTGAAAGAAGACGTGATGGTGTATATATGTTACACTTGTGAAAGAAGACGTGATGGTGTATATGTGATGCACTTGTGAAAGAAGACGTGATGGTGGATATATGTGATACACTTGTGAAAGAAGACGTGATGGTGGATATGTGATACACTTGTGAAAGAAGACGTGATTGTGGATATGTGATACACTTGTGAAAGAAGACGTGATGGTGTATATGTGATGCAATTGTGAAAGAAAACGTGATAGTGTATATGTGATACACTTGTGAAAGAAGACGTGATGGTGTTTATGTGATGCTCTTGTGAAAGAAAACGTGATGGTGTATATTTGATACACTTGTGAAAAAAGACGTGATGGTGTATATATGATACACTTGTAAAAGAAGACGTGATGGTGTATATGTGATACACATGTGAAAGAAGACGTGATGGTGTATATATGATACACTTGTAAAAGAAAACGTGATGGTGTATATGTGATACACTTGTGAAAGAAGACGTGATGGTGGATATGTGATACACTTGTGAAAGAAGACGTGATGGTGTATATGTGATACACATGTGAAAGAAGACGTGATGGTGGATATGTGATGCACTTGTGAAAGAAGACGTGATGGTGGATATGTGATGCATTTGTGAAAGAAGACGTGATGGTGGATATATGATACACTTGTAAAAGAAAACGTGATGGTGTATATGTGATACACTTGTAAAAGAAAACGTGATGGTGTATATGTGATACACTTGTGAAAGAAGAAGTGATGGTGTATATGTGATACACTTGTGAAAGAAGACGTGATGATGGATATATGATACACTTGTAAAAGAAGACGTGATGGTGGATATGTGATACACTTATGAAAGAAGACGTGATGGCGGATATGTGATGCACTTGTGAAAGAAGACGTGATGATGGATATATGATACACTTATGAAAGAAGACGTGATGGTGTATATATGATACACTTGTGAAAGAAGACGTGGTGGTGTATATATGATACACTTGTTAAAGAAGACGTGATGGTGTATATATGATACACTTGTGAAAAAAGACGTGATGGTGTATATATGATACACTTGTAAAAGAAAACGTGATGGTGTATATGTGATACACTTGTGAAAGAAGACGTGATGGTGGATATGTGATGCACTTGTGAAAGAAGACGTGATGATGGATATGTGATACACTTGTGAAAGAAGACGTGATGGTGGATATATGATACACTTGTGAAAGAAGACGTGGTGGTGTATATATGATACACTTGTTAAAGAAGACGTGATGGTGTATATGTGTGATACACTTGTGAAAGAAGACGTGATGGTGGATATATGATACACTTGTGAAAGAAGACGTGATGGTGTATATATGATACACTTGTGAAAGAAGACGTGATGGTGTATATGTGTGATACACTTGTGAAAGAAGACGTGATGGTGGATATGTGATACACTTGTGAAAGAAGACGTGATGGTGGATATATGTGATGCACTTGTGAAATAAGACGTGATGGTGGATATGTGATGCACTTGTGAAAGACGAATTGATGGTGGATATGTGATACACTTGTGAAAAAAGACGTGATGGTGTATATATGTGATACACTTGTGAAAGAAGACGTGATGGTGTATATATGTGATACACTTGTGAAAGAAGACGTGATGGTGGATATATGTGATACATTTGTGAAAGAAGACGTGATGTTGGATATGTGATACACTTGTGAAAGAAGACGTGATGGTGGATATGTGATACACTTGTGAAAGAAGACGTGATGGTGTATATGTGTGATACACTTGTGAAAGAAGACGTGATGGTGGATATGTGATACACTTGTGAAAGAAGACGTGATGGTGGATATATGTGATGCACTTGTGAAAGAAGACGTGATGGTGTATATATGTGATACACTTGTGAAAGAAGATGTGATGGTGTATATATGTGATACACTTGTGAAAGAAGACGTGATGGTGTATATATGTGATGCACTTGTGAAAGAAGACGTGATGGTGTATATATGTGATACACTTGTGATAGAAGACGTGATGGTGTATATATGTGATACAATTGTGAAAAAAGACGTGATGGTGTGTAATATTATGTGATACACTTGTGAAAGAAGACGTGATGGTGTATATATGTGATACAATTGTGAAAAAAGACGTGATGGTGTATAATATTATGTGATACACTTGTGAAAGAAGACGTGATGGTGTATATATGTGATACACTTGTGAAAGAAGACGTTATGGTGTATATGTTATACACTTATGAAAGAAGACGTGATGGTGTATATGTGATGCACTTGTGAAAGAGGATGTGATGGTGTATATATGTAATACACTTGTGAAAGAAGACGTGATGGTGTATATATGTGTAACACTTTTGAAAGAAGACGTTATGATGTATATATGTGATACACTTGTGAAAGAAGACGTGATGGTGTATACATGTGATACACTTGTGAAAGAAGACGTGATGGTGTATATGTTATACACTTATGAAAGAAGACATGATGGTGTATTTATGTGATACACTTGTGAAAGAAGATGTGATGGTGTATATGTGATACAATTGTGAAAGAAGACGTGATGGTGGATATATGTGATACACTTGTGAAAGAAGAAGTGATGGTGTATATATGTGAAACACTTGTGAAAGAAGACGTGATGGTGTATTTATGTGATACACTTGTGAAAGAAGACGTGATGGTGGATATGTGATACACTTGTGAAAGAAGACGTGATGGTGGATATGTGATACACTTGTGAAAGAAGACGTGATGGTGTATATGTGATACACTTGTGAAAGAAGACGTGATGGTGGATATGTGATACACTTGTGAAAGAAGACGTGATGGTGTATATGTGATACAATTGTGAAAGAAGACGTGATGGTGTATATGTGATGCACTTGTGAAAGAAAACGTGATGGTGTATATGTGATACACATGTGAAAGAAGACGTGATGGTGTATATGTGATACACTTGTGAAAGAAAACGTGATGGTGTATATGTGATACACTTGTGAAAGAAGACGTGATGGTGTATATGTGATACACTTGTAAAAGAAAACGTGATGATGTATATGTGATACACTTGTGAAAGAAGACGTGATGGTGTATATGTGATACATTTGTGAAAGAAGACATGATGGTGTATATGTGATACACTTGTGAAAGAAGACGTGATGATGTATATATGTGATACACTTGTGAAAGAAGAAGTGATGGTGTATATATGTGATACACTTGTGAAAGAAGACGTGGTGGTGGATATGTGATACACTTGTGAAAGAAGACGTGATGGTGTATATATGTGATACACTTGTGAAAGAAGAAGTGATGGTGTATATATGTGATACACTTGTGAAAGAAGACGTGATGATGTATATATGTGATACACTTGTGAAAGAAGAAGTGATGGTGTATATATGTGATACAATTGTGAAAAAAGACGTGATGGTGTATAATATTATGTGATACACTTGTGAAAGAAGACGTGATGGTGTATATATGTGATACACTTGTGAAAGAAGACGTGATGGTGTATATATGTGATACAATTGTGAAAAAAGACGTGATGGTGTATAATATTATGTGATACACTTGTGAAAGAAGACGTGATGGTGTATATATGTGATACACTTGTGAAAGAAGACGTAATGGTGTATATGTTATACACTTATGAAAGAAGACGTGATGGTGTATATGTGATACACTTGTGAAAGAAGACGTGATGATGTATATATGTGATACACTTGTGAAAGAAGAAGTGATGGTGTATACATGTGATACACTTGTGAAAGAAGACGTGATGGTGTATACATGTGATACACTTGTGAAAGAAGACGTGATGGTGTATATGTGATACACTTGTGAAAGAAGACGTGATGATGTATATATGTGATACACTTGTGAAAGAAGAAGTGATGGTGTATACATGTGATACACTTGTGAAAGAAGACGTGATGGTGTATACATGTGATACACTTGTGAAAGAAGACGTGATGGTGTATATGTGATACACTTGTGAAAGAAGACGTGATGGTGTATTTATGTGATACACTTGTGAAAGAAGAAGTGATGGTGTATATGTGATACACTTGTGAAAGAAGACGTGATGGTGTATATATGATACACTTGTGAAAGAAGACGTGATGGTGTATATGTGATACACTTGTGAAAGAAGACGTGATGGTGGATATATGTGATACACTTGTGAAAGAAGACGTGATGGTGTATATATGTGATACACTTGTGAAAGAAGACGTGATGGTGTATATATGTGATACACTTGTGAAAGAAGACGTAATGGTGTATATGTTATACACTTATGAAAGAAGACGTGATGGTGTATATGTGATACACTTGTGAAAGAAGACGTGATGATGTATATATGTGATACACTTGTGAAAGAAGAAGTGATGGTGTATACATGTGATACACTTGTGAAAGAAGACGTGATGGTGTATACATGTGATACACTTGTGAAAGAAGACGTGATGGTGTATATGTGATACACTTGTGAAAGAAGACGTGATGGTGTATTTATGTGATACACTTGTGAAAGAAGAAGTGATGGTGTATATGTGATACACTTGTGAAAGAAGACGTGATGGTGTATATATGATACACTTGTGAAAGAAGACGTGATGGTGTATATGTGATACACTTGTGAAAGAAGACGTGATGGTGGATATATGTGATACACTTGTGAAAGAAGACGTGATGGTGTATATATGTGATACACTTGTGAAAGAAGACGTGATGGTGTATATATGTGATACACTTGTGAAAGAAGAAGTGATGGTGTATATGTGATACACTTGTGAAAGAAGACGTGATGGTGTATATATGTGATACACTTGCAAAAGAAGACGTGATGGTGTATATATGTGATACACTTGTGAAAGAAGACGTGATGGTGTATATATGTGATACACTTGTGAAAGAAGACGTGATGGTGTATATGTGATACAATTGTGAAAGAAGACGTGATGGTGTATATATGTGATACACTTACGAAAGAAGACGTGATGGTGGATATGTGATACACTTGTGAAAGAAGACGTGATGGTATATATATGTGATACACTTGTGAAAGAAGACGTGATGGTGTATATGTGATGCACTTGTGAAAGAAGATGTGATGGTGTATATATGTGATACAATTGTGAAAGAAGACGTGATGGTGTATATATGTGATACACCTGTGAAAGAAAATGTGATGGTGTATATATGTGATACACCTGTGAAAGAAGACGTGATGGTGTATATATGTGATACACTTGCAAAAGAAGACGTGATGGTGTGTATATGTGATACACTTGTGAAAGAAGACGTGATGGTGTATATGTGATACAATTGTGAAAGAAGACGTGATGGTGTATATATGTGATACACTTACGAAAGAAGACGTGATGGTGGATATGTGATACACTTGTGAAAGAAGACGTGATGGTATATATATGTGATACACTTGTGAAAGAAGACGTGATAGTGTATATGTGATACACTTGTGAAAGAAGACGTGATGGTGTATATATGTGATACATTTGTGAAAGAAGACGTGATGGTTGATATATGATACACTCGTTCAAACTCAAACAGACGCATCAAATTATTTTCTATTGTACACAGAAGGGGAGCATAATTACAGTGTCCTATTGGGGTCAACGTTTTGTAATAAAAATACGAAATTGTAATTGTTTATGAATTTGTCATTTAGGATAACGTATAATACATGCAGAAATGTAATGTTTCTTTCAAGATAAATCTGTCTTAGTCCAGTACAATATACATGCGCGTTTTGAGTATAACTTTAAGTTTCATATGACGTTTATGATATAGCAAGTTTTATGACCTTCATGATATGGCGGTTTTCATACGACATTCAAAATAATTGCGGTTTTCATACGACATTCATATTATGGCATTTTTCATACGACGTTCATAACATTGCGGTTTTCATACGACATTCACAATATGGCAGTTTTCATACGACATTCATAATATGGCGTTTTTCATACGACATTCATAATATGGCAGTTTTCATACGGCATTCATAATATGGCAGTTTTCATACAACATTCATAATATGGCGGTTTTTATACGGCATTCATAATATGGCAGTTTTCATGCGACATTCATAATATGGCGGTTTTCAAATGCCATTCATAATACGGCAATTTTCATATGACAACCATAATATGGTAGTTTTCATATGATGTTCATAATATATATATATATATAGGCGGTTTCCATACGATGTTCATAATGTGCCAATTTTCATATGATGTTCATAATATGGCAAGTTTCATGACATTCATAATATGGTGGGTTTCATACGATGTTTACATGGCGGTTTTGATTTGATGTTCAATATACTCACGATTTTATATAATCATTTGACTGTTACTTAACCCATGGATCTGACAAGTACTAAACTCTAAATGTAATCAAGTTGGAAACTCAACTATAATCTAGGACTGACAAGAGCATGAAAAATAAACAAGAGGTTTGGAATGAAAGACGGAAGTCATTTTTTAGCTATGCAAACTTTCCTGTGTCAGCACTCTTTATAATTTGTTATGGATACAACACTCATCTAAACTTTCCTGTGTCAGCACTCCTTATAATTTGTCATGGATACACTTTCCTGTGTCAGCACTCTTTATAATTTGTCATGGATACAACACTCATCTAAACTTTCCTGTGTCAGTACTCTTTATAATTTGTCATGGATACACTTTCCTGTGTCAGCACTCTTTATAATTTGTCATGGATACACTTTCCTGTGTCAGCACTCTTTATAATTTGTCATGGATACACTTTCCTGTGTCAGCACTCCTTATAATTTGTCATGGATACACTTTCCTGTGTCAGCACTCTTTATAATTTGTCATGGATACACTTTCCTGTGTCAACACTCTTCAGAATTTGTCATGAATACACTTTCCTGTTTCAGCACTCTTTATAATTTGTCATGGATACACTTTCCTGTGTCAGCTCTCTTTATAATTTGTCATGGATACAACACTCATTTAAAAGGGCATCGTGACATGTTTCTAATTTTACATTTTTATAAAACAGGTAATGTTTACTTCAAATACGTGTTAGTATTAAACACTTTATTGAAGAGTAACTGACTGTAAAATGAAATGAATGAATGGGGTTTTACGGCTTACCAACACATTATAGCTTATTCCGCACCAACAGGAAGGAAGGTTCAAGGTTAACTCTACATGTAAACCAGAGACCCAAGAGAACCTGAGGACGCTCTACTGGCTCATAGTGGCCATAGCACTTTTGAAAAATCTCACACTTTCAACCCTCTTTGAGGATCGTCTTCACCCCTTATAGATATATACCCCAACACACCATTTCTGAACAAAATTTTAATTACTACGAACAGGAAATACTTTAAGTTCCATACTATTCCCCTGTAAAAAATACAGTTATGAATCCCCTACCGCCCAGACGTGTTATATGTTAGATCCTCATATATAAGCTGTGGTTGAGTAGTTATGAACCCCTACCGCCCAGACGTGTTATATGTTAGATCCTCATATATAAGCTGTGGTTGAGTAGTTATGAACCCCTACCGCCCAGACGTGTTATATGTTAGATCCTCATATATAAGCTGTGGCTGAGTAGTTATGAACCCCCTACCGCCCAGACGTGTTATATGTTAGATCCTCATATATAAGCTGTGGTTGAGTAGTTATGAACCCCTACCGCCCAGACGTGTTATATGTTAGATCCTCATATATAAGCTGTGGTTCAGTAGCTATGAACCCCCTACCGCCCAGACGTGTTATATGTTAGATCTTCATATATAAGCTTTAGCTGAGTAGTTATGAACCCCCTACCGCCCAGACGTGTTATATGTTAGATCCTCATATATAAGCTGTGGCTGAGTAGTTATGAACCCCCTACCGCCCAGACGTGTTATATGTTAGATCCTCATATATAAGCTGTGGTTGAGTAGTTATGAACCCCTACCGCCCAGACGTGTTATATGTTAGATCCTCATATATAAGCTGTGGTTGAGTAGTTATGAACCCCCTACCGCCCAGACGTGTTTTATGTTAGATCCTCATATATAAGCTGTGGTTGAGTAGTTATGAACTCCCTACCGCACAGACGTGTTATATGTTAGATCCTCATATATAAGCTGTGGCCGAGTAGTTATGAACCTCCTACCGCCCAGACGTGTTATATGTTAGATCCTCATATATAAGCTGTGGTTGAGTAGTTATGAACCCCCTATTGCCCAGACGTGTTATATGTTAGATCCTCATATATAAGCTGTGGTTGAGTAGTTATGAACACCTTACCGCCAAGACGTGTTATATGTTAGATTCTCATATATAAGCTGTGGCTGAGTAGTTATGAACCCCTACCGCCCAGACGTGTTATATGTTAGATACTCATATATAAGCTGTGGTTGAGTAGTTATGAACCCCCTACCGCCCAGACGTGTTATATGTTAGATCCTCATATATAAGCTGTGGTTGAGTAGTTATGAACCCCTACCGCCCAGACGTGTTATATGTTAGATCTTCATATATAAGCTGTGGTTGAGTAGTTATGAACCCCCTATCGCCCAGACGTGTTTTATGTTAGATCCTCATATATAAGCTGTGGTTGAGTAGTTATGAACTCCCTACCGCACAGACGTGTTATATGTTAGATCCTCATATATAAGCTGTGGCCGAGTAGTTATGAACCTCCTACCGCCCAGACGTGTTATATGTTAGATCCTCATATATAAGCTGTGGTTGAGTAGTTATGAACCCCCTATTGCCCAGACGTGTTATATGTTAGATCCTCATATATAAGCTGTGGTTGAGTAGTTATGAACACCTTACCGCCAAGACGTGTTATATGTTAGATTCTCATATATAAGCTGTGGCTGAGTAGTTATGAACCCCTACCGCCCAGACGTGTTATATGTTAGATACTCATATATAAGCTGTGGTTGAGTAGTTATGAACCCCCTACAGCCCAGACGTGTTTTATGTTAGGTACTCATATATAAGCTGTGGTTGAGTAGTTATGAACCCCCTACCACCCAGACGTGTTATATATTACATCCTCATATATAAGCTGTGGTTGAGTAGTTATGAACCCCTACCACCCAGACGTGTTATATGTTAGATCCTCATATATAAGCTGTGGTTGAGTAGTTATGAACCCCCTACAGCCCAGACGTGTTATATGTAAGATCTTCATATATAATCTGTGGTTGAGTATTATGAACCCCCTACCACCCAGACGTGTTATATGTTAGATCCTCATATATAAGCTGTGGCTGAGTAGTCATGAACTCCCTACCGCCCAGACGTGTTATATGTTAGATCTTCATATATAAGCTGTGGTCGAGTATTATGAACCCCCTACCGCCCAGACGTGTTATATGTTAGATCCTCATATATAAGCTGTGGCTGAGTAGTTATGAACCTCCTACCACCCAGACGTGTTATATGTTAGATCCTCATATATAAGCTATGGCTGAGTAGTTATGAACCTCCTATCGCCCAGACGTGTTATATGTAAGATCCTCATATATAAGCTGTGGCTGAGTAGTTATGAACCCCTACCGCCCAGACGTGTTATATGTTAGATCCTCATATATAAGCTGTGGTTGAGTAGTTATGAACCCCTACCGCCCAGACGTGTTATATGTTAGATCCTCATATATAAGCTGTGGCTGCGTAGTTATGAACCCCCTATCGCCCAGACGTGTTATATGTTAGATCCTCATATATAAGCTATGGTTGAGTAGATATGAACCTCCTACCGCCCAGACGTGTTATATGTTAGATCCTCATATATAAGCTGTGGTTGAGTAGTTATGAACCCCTACCACCCAGACGTGTTATATGTTAGATCCTCATATATAAGCTGTGGTTGAGTAGTTATGAACCCCCTACAGCCCAGACGTGTTATATGTTAGATCCTCATATATAAGCTATGGTTGAGTAGATATGAACCTCCTACCGCCCAGACGTGTTATATGTTAGATCCTCATATATAAGCTGTGGTTGAGTAGTTATGAACCCCTACCGCCCAGACGTGTTATATGTTAGATCCTCATATATAAGCTGTGGTTGAGTAGTTATGAACCACTACCGCCCAGACGTGTTATATGTTAGATCCTCATATATAAGCTTTGGCTGAGTAGTCATGAAATCCCTACCGCCCAGACGTGTTATATGTTAGATCTTCATATATAATCTGTGGTTGAGTATTATGAACCCCCTACCACCCAGACGTGTTATATGTTAGATCCTCATATATAAGCTGTGGCTGAGTAGTCATGAACTCCCTACAGCCCAGACGTGTTATATGTTAGATCTTCATATATAAGCTGTGGTCGAGTATTATGAACCCCCTACCACCCAGACGTGTTATATGTTAGATCCTCATATATAAGCTGTGGCTGAGTAGTTATGAACCTCCTACCACCCAGACGTGTTATATGTTAGATCCTCATATATAAGCTATGGCTTAGTAGTTATGAACCTCCTATCGCCCAGACGTGTTATATGTTAGATCCTCATATATAAGCTGTGGCTGAGTAGTTATGAACCCCTACCGCCCAGACGTGTTATATGTTAGATCCTCATATATAAGCTGTGGTTGAGTAGTTATGAACCCCTACCGCCCAGACGTGTTATATGTTAGATCCTCATATATAAGCTGTGGCTGCGTAGTTATGAACCCCCTATCGCCCAGACGTGTTATATGTTAGATCCTCATATATAAGCTATGGTTGAGTAGATATGAACCTCCTACCGCCCAGACGTGTTATATGTTAGATCCTCATATATAAGCTGTGGTTGAGTAGTTATGAACCCCTACCGCCCAGACGTGTTATATGTTAGATCCTCATATATAAGCTGTGGCTGAGTAGTTATGAACCCCCTACCGCCCAAACGTGTTATATGTTAGATCCTCATATATAAGCTGTGGTTGAGTAGTTATGAACCCCTACCGCCCAGACGTGTTATATGTTAGATCCTCATATATAAGCTGTGGTTGAGTAGTTATAAACCCCCTACCGCCCGGACGTGTTATATGTTAGATACTCATATATAAGCTGTGGCTGAGTAGTTATGAACTCCTACCGCCCAGACGTGTTATATGTTAGATACTCATATATAAGCTGTGGTTGAGTAGTTATGAATCCCCTACCGCCCAGACGTGTTATATGTTAGATACTCATATATAAGCTGTGGTTGAGTAGTTATGAACTCCTACCGCCCAGACGTGTTATATGTTAGATACTCATATATAAGCTGTGGTTGAGTAGTTATGAATCCCCTACCGCCCAGACGTGTTTTATGTTAAATACTCATATAAGCTGTGGTTGAGTAGTTATGAACTCCTACCGCCCAGACGTGTTATATGTTAGATCTTCATATATAAGCTGTGGTTGAGTAGTTATGAACCACCTACCGCCCAGACGTGTTATATGTTAGATCTTCATATATAACCTGTGGTTGAGTAGTTATGAACCTCCTACCACCCAGACGTGTTATATGTTAGATCCTCATATATAAGCTGTGGCTGAGTAGTTATGAACCCCTACCACCCAGACGTGTTATATGTTAGATCTTCATATATAACCTGTGGTTGAGTAGTTATGAACCCCTACCACCTAGACGTGTTATATGTTAGATCCTCATATATAAGCTGTGGTTGAGTAGTTATGAACCCCTACCTCCCAGACGTGTTATATGTTAGATCCTCATATATAAGCTGTGGTTGAGTAGTTATGAACCCCCTACCGCCCAGACGTGTTATATGTTAGATCTTTATATATAACCTGTGGTTGAGTAGTTATAAACCCCCTACCGCCCAGACGTGTTATATGTTAGATCTTCATATATAACCTGTGGTTGAGTAGTTATGAACCCCTACCACCTGGACGTGTTATATGTTAGATCCTCATATATAAGCTGTGGTTGAGTAGTTATGAACCCCTACCACCCAGACGTGTTATATGTTAGATACTCATATATAAGCTGTGGTTGAGTAGTTATGAACCCCCTACCGCCCAGACGTGTTATATGTTAGATCCTCATATATAAGCTGTGGTTGAGTAGTTATGAACTCCTACCGCCCAGACGTGTTATATGTTAGATACTCATATATAAGCTGTGGTTGAGTAGTTATGAACCACCTACCGCCCAGACGTGTTATATATTAGATCCTCATATATAAGCTGTGGCTGAGTAGTTATGAACCCCTACCGCCCAGACGTGTTATATGTTAGATCCTCATATATAAGCTGTGGTTGAGTAGTTATGAACTCCTACCGCCCAGACGTGTTATATGTTAGATACTCATATATAAGCTGTGGTTGAGTAGTTATGAACCCCCTACCGCCCAGACGTGTTATATGTTAGATCTTCATATATAAGCTGTGGTTGAGTAGTTATGAACCCCCTACCGCCCAGACGTGTTATATGTTAGATACTCATATATAAGCTGTGGTCGAGTAGTTATGAACCCCCTACCGCCCAGACGTGTTATATGTTAGATCTTCACATATAAGCTGTGGTTGAGTAGTTATGAACCCCCTACCGCCCAGACGTGTTATATGTTAGATCTTCATATATAAGCTGTGGTCGAGTATTATGAACCCCCTACCGCCCAGACATGTTATATGTTAGATCCTCATATATAAGCTGTGGTTGAGTAGTTATGAACCACCTACCGCCCAGACGTGTTATATGTTAGATCTTCATATATAACCTGTGGTTGAGTAGTTATGAACCTCCTACCACCCAGACGTGTTATATGTTAGATCCTCATATATAAGCTGTGGCTGAGTAGTTATGAACCCCTACCACCCATTCGTGTTATATGTTAGATCTTCATATATAACCTGTGGTTGAGTAGTTATGAACCCCTACCACCTAGACGTGTTATATGTTAGATCCTCATATATAAGCTGTGGTTGAGTAGTTATGAACCCCCTACCGCCCAGACGTGTTATATGTTAGATCTTTATATATAACCTGTGGTTGAGTAGTTATAAACCCCCTACCGCCCAGACGTGTTATATGTTAGATCTTCATATATAACCTGTGGTTGAGTAGTTATGAACCCCTACCACCTGGACGTGTTATATGTTAGATCCTCATATATAAGCTGTGGTTGAGTAGTTATGAACCCCTACCACCCAATCGTGTTATATGTTAGATACTCATATATAAGCTGTGGTTGAGTAGTTATGAACCCCCTACCGCCCAGACGTGTTATATATTAGATCCTCATATATAAGCTGTGGCTGAGTAGTTATGAACCCCTACCGCCCAGACGTGTTATATGTAGTTCCTCATATATAAGCTGTGGTTGAGTAGTTATGAACCCTACCGCCCAGACGTGTTATATGTTAGATTCCTCATATATAAGCTGTGGTTGAGTAGTTATGAACCCCCTACCGCCCAGACGTGTTATATGTTAGATCTTCATATATAAGCTGTGGTTGAGTAGTTATGAACCCCCTACCGCCCAGACGTGTTATATGTTAGATCTTCATATATAAGCTGTGGTCGAGTATTATGAACCCCCTACCGCCCAGACATGTTATATGTTAGATCCTCATATATAAGCTGTGGTTGAGTAGTTATGAAACCCCTACCGCCCAGACATGTTATATGTTAGATCCTCATATATAAGCTGTGGTTGAGTAGTTATGAAACCCTACCGCCCAGACGTGTTATATGTTAGATCCTCATATATAAGCTGTGGTTGAGTAGTTATGAACCCCCTACCGCCCAGACGTGTTATATGTTAGATCCTCATATATAAGCTATGGCTGAGTAGTTATGAACCCCTACCGCCCAGACGTGTTATATGTTAGATCCTCATATATAAGCTGTGGTTGAGTAGTTATGAACCCCTACCGCCCAGACGTGTTATATGTTAGATCCTCATATATAAGCTGTGGTTGAGTAGTTATGAACCCCTACCGCCCAGACGTGTTATATGTTAGATCCTCATATATAAGCTGTGGTTGAGTAGTTATGAACCCCTTACCGCCCAGACGTGTTATATGTTAGATCTTCATATATAAGCTGTGGTTGAGTAGTTATGAACTCCTACCGCCCAGACGTGTTATATGTTAGATCCTCATATATAAGCTGTGGTTGAGTAGTTATGAAATCCCTACCGCCCAGACGTGTTATATGTTAGATCCTCATATATAAGCTGTGGTTGAGTAGTTATGAACCCTACCGCCCAGACGTGTTATATGTTAGATCCTCATATATAAGCTGTGGTTGAGTATTTATGAACTCCTACCGCCGAGACTTGTTATATGTTAGATCCTCATATATAATCTGTGGTTGAGTAGTTATGAACTCCTACCGTCCAGGCGTGTTATATGTTAGATCCTCATATATAAGCTATGGTTGAGTAGTTATGAACTCCCTACCGCCCAGACGTGTTATATGTTAGATCCTCATATATAAGCTGTGGTTGAGTAGTTATGAACTCCTACCGCCCAGACGTGTTATATATTAGATCCTCATATATAAGCTTTGGTTGAGTAGTTATGAACTCCCTACCGCCCAGACGTGTTATATGTTAGATCCTCATATATAAGCTGTGGTTATGTAGTTATGAACTCCCTACCGCCCAGACGTGTTATATGTTAGATCCTCATATATAAGCTGTGGTTGAGTAGTTATGAACCCCCTACCGCTCAGACGTGTTATATGTTAGATCCTCATATATAAGCTGTTGTTGAGTAGTTATGAACTCCTACCTCCCAGACGTGTTATATGTTAGATCCTATATATAAGCTGTGGTTGAGTAGTTATGAACTCTCTACCGCCCAGACCTGTTACATGTTAGATCCTCATATATAAGCTGTGGTTGAGTAGTTATGAACTCCCTACCGCCCAGATGTGTTACATGTTAGATCCTCATATATAAGCTGTGGTTGAGTATTTATGAACTCCCTACCGCCCAGACGTGTTATATGTTAGATCCTCATATATAAGCTGTGGTTGAGTAGCTATGAACTCATACCGTCCAGACGTGTTATATGTTAGATCCTCATATATAAGCTGTGGTTGAGTAGTTATGAACTCCCTACAGCCCAGACGTGTTATATGTTAGATCCTCATATATAAGCTGTGGTTGAGTAGTTATGAACTCCCTATCGCCCAGACGTGTTATATGTTAGATCCTCATATATAAGCTGTGGTTGAGTAGTTATGAACTCCCTACCGCCCAGACGTGTTATATGTTAGATCCTCATAAATATAAGCTGTGGTTGAGTAGTTATGAACTCCCTACCGCCCAGACGTGTTATATGTTAGATCCTCATATATAAGCTGTGGTTGAGTAGTTATGAACCCCTACCACCCAGACGTGTTATATGTTAGATCCTCATATATAAGCTGTGGTTGAGTAGTTATGAACTCCTTCCGCCCAGACGTGTTATATGTTAGATCCTCATATATAAGCTGTGGTTGAGTAGTTATGAACTCCCTACCGCCCAGATGTGGTATATGTTAGATCCTCATATATAAGCTATGGTTGCGACCATTTCTATTCAGATGGTTTATTTTATGATTTTGTTTTTCCAAAATGTTCGTAGGCATTTTAAAGTTTGTAAAACATTATTAAAACGTGTAACACTATATAACTCATACAGCCATACAGACTAATTGTACACCATTAAAATGTAAAATATAAAATTGAAGAATAATACACTTCCGGAGAACGCATTTTTAATAATTGTCATCTCCTCTGTGACGTCAAAATCACGTATTTTTAGTCATCGGAAATGCACGTAATTATAACAACAGCTTATAGATGTTAAACAACTTTATTGTTGACGTTGGAATTTTCAGAATGACTTTAACGTCACATAAATTTTAATTCCAAACTTTTGACATATTTACTCCTTTTGGTTCTATGTAATGCCGGTATACATTACGGCAATGTCCGTTTACATAACGGGTATGTCCGTATACATTTCGGTAATGTCCGTATACATTACGGGTATGCCCGTATTCATAACGGTAATGTCCGTATACATAACGGGTATGTCCGTATACATTACGGTAATGTCCGTATACATTACAAGTATGACGTGTATGTCCGTATACATTACGGGTATGTCCGTATAAATTACGGTAATGTCCGTATACATGACGGGTATGTCCGTATACAGTTCGGTAATGTCCGTATACATTACGGGTATGCCCGTATTCATTTAGGTAATGTCCGTATACATAACGGGAATGTCCGAATACATTACGGGTACGTCCGGGCACACAAATGGGTAGTTAAGTGTCTAGGGTTTAGGGTTAGTAATTTTTATGGACAGTTGAAAAACAGTTGAAAAATAATTACGTGGCTGTTTTTAGACACTTAAAAACAGCTTTTATGTGGCTTTTTTTCTTTTATGTGGCTACAATTGTCTAAAATTTAGCCACACAAGTATACGATTGACGCAAAGAAACCACTTAAATACCCATTCGTGAGAATGTCCGTATACATTACGGTAATGTTCGTATACATTACGGGTATGTTCGTATACATTACGGGTATGTTCGTATACATTACGAGTATGTCCGTTAACATTACGGCAGTGTCCGTATACAATACGGGTATGTCCGTATACATTACGGGTATGTTCGATTACATTACGGCAATGTCCGTATTCATTACGGGTATGTCCGTATGCATTACGGTTATGTCCGTGTACATTACGGCAATGTCCATGTACAGTACGGCAATGTCCGTATACATTACGGGTATGTCCGTATATATTACGGTAATGTCCGTATACATTACGGTAATCTTCGTATACATTACGATTATGTCCGTATACATTACGGGTATATCCGTATACATTACGGTAGTGTCCGTATACATTAAGGGTATGTCCGTATTTATTACGGTAATGTCCGTATGTATTACGGTAATGTCCAAATACATCACTGGTATACTAATCTTCTTCCTCATGATTAATGACCTGCCACACACCTCGCTACATTAACATTTAATTATAGGCAAAGTATCAGAATGATTTGAGTGACTTTGCAAATATTACGGATATTATCTATAAAAAACATGACATTTTATAGTTACTGTAGTAAAATTTAAATTGACAGAATTGCGTTAATTTCCGTATAGCAAATAGTGTCCACGAACTTTATGGATACAACCCGTATGCGTTATAGACAAGTGCACTCGCCGTAGTCTGGTTTGTAGATTTATGTATGTTGTTAATTGATTTTATATAAATGACAATTAGTCAATATTTTCATGTAAACAAATCGACTGTTCGGTGATGGAATACTTGTAATTGGCAGGTTGTGTCGGAGCGGGTGGGCGTCACAAAACTCTCAATATGTGACGACATAAACAGATCAATGAAATTTACTGGTTGATGTCACTTCGTCAAACTCTTATTAATTTATAATATAATATATGGCAACTAGTCAATCTGAACACCATCGTTTAGAGAATACATTTGCATCCAATATCTCGTCTATTTGATCTTAATGTCATTATTTGTCAAAAGGTAAGTTCATGTTGAAATTCGGCGATACTTTAAAATATACTAAATCTTGCCAAAAGTATCCTTTGTACGTCATTGGTCGAACATATTATGTTTAACATACTTGGTTTGAACACAAACAACAACAACGTACTGGGTATGACATGTTATATTGATATATTCTTTCATATATAGATACATTTATACATTTAAAATGCCTTTGTCAGTGGTTTTATAGTTAGAAAGTCATCTATCTTATTGTCAATAATGTTTTCTCATAAAATTAACTGACATAAATAAAAAAAAAAAAAGAGAGGACATATGTTCTGAAATACCTAAGTAAAACTGAAAGCATAGAAAATTAGAATTAATGAAATTGTAATTTTTTTTTAATATTATATATGAGGAAATAGGGTGGCTGTGGGTAAAATTATAATGCCACGTCAGCCTTCCTTCAGCTTACGGTTAGAAATGGGAAAAGAATGGTACCTCACTTTATATAAAAAAAAAGGGTAAGCGTTCTTTGTCCGGGTACCAATAATTAAGATAGAAGCCAAAAATGATTTAGTAATTTACCAGCCGAAACAGAACATAAATCCTCAGACATAAAAACCTTTATCTTTCATATAAACTTCTTTAATAACATTCTTTTTAGAACAATATAACTATATGTTATAAGTTTTTGGTAATGTAAATATTGGGACAATTACATGGTGATAAGTGAATTGAACCAATATTAATGTTAAATGAAGTATTAGTGGTATGGCTGACATTTTTCCGCAGTGACAGTGTGGTAATACAACAGCATGGTTATATTGTAAGTCTCAAGTCGCCGAGAACTACACGTATTAAGACACATATTTAACAAAATGCAATACGAACACAAGTTGCATTTTAACTACTTGCTTAGTGTCCTCGGTGGCCGAGTGGTCTAAGGGGTCGTCTCAAGATCATTTACCTCTCACCACTTAGGCCGTAGGTTCGAGTCCCGCTCGCTCCAAAACCTTTATGTGAGAAAGTTTGCTAGTTACTTGTTTAAACATACCACGAATAAGCTTTGTCAGTTTTTTAATGTCTTAAAGGCACATGCACATAATTCCAAACTGAAGCAGTTGTTTTACAACCTTGTTCAATATCACACACATTCTATGTATCGTTATACTGCAGTGAATATAACGCTATAAACACAATGAATCTTGATAACATAGCGTTATATTTAACTGTAGTATAACGATACATAGAATGTCAGGTTAGCGCATTTTCCTCCAAAGTTAATTAGGTGAGGTTAAGAAAATGCAACAAGGTGATGATCTGTCGAGCCATTGTGACGTTGCCGTACCTAATGAACATTTAGAGAAAAGCATCAATTTACCATTTAGCTTATACTTTTGATTGTACATATAGTTGTGTAGATTTCTGCTTTTAAAGTAATCCTTCTGAAATTTATTACGTTGCCTGAATTAGGTCACCACTTTATTATGTCAAATTATGTATGATAATACTATTAGGATAAATAATGATTGCCCCGTTATTTACATGCATATTAATTCATAGAATTATAAGACAAAAAGGGACACATGGATAATAGTATGAAGACAAAATAAAGCATATATTAACATTATAATGACTGTACATGAGATTTATACAACTTATTGATCGTTACCATACATATATGTTTATATTTATTTGGACAATACAAGTGAAGTAATAATAGTGAGACATATTATACATGAGATTTATCATTAACCCATTTATTACTATTTATTTGATAGTACAAGCGAAGTAACATCCTCGTCGCCTCAGTTGTTTAGACACATTCAGGAGCATCTAACCTCCTGTAGAGGAGAATGTCCGTGGTCCTATCATTCTTATATTTAATGGACTGTTCGTCTAGACGTGTTATGAAAGAGCATAGACTGTTTTCGCTGAATATAACAGCTTTACATTCGCAAGTATTTACACACCACATCATACAGTTAGATTTGTGAATTCCCCGAGCCCGATGTGCAATGGCTCCACCGTAAACCACGCTTTTTCCGCCATCAAAATATCCAATTTGATCACCTTCCGATTCTAAAACAAGAATATAGTGATATATTGGACATATATATTTCATATGAATTATATGACATTTAACTAAAGATACCTTCAATATTTATGAGATAATACAGACATATTTCATAAGTACGAATATTTCCAGAAAATGAAAACATCCCGTAAATGTATACTATAAAATACATTACTGTTAAAGACTTAAATTGAAACAAGCGCTTCACGACTTGCTCATAATCATACAATTACATTACACTAGTAGTATAACTATAAATAGGTACAAACACATAATATAAGCAAGAGGGTTGGGCCGTAAGTTCTCCCAACATTAGTTACGGCCCGTCCCTCGTGCAAATCGAAGTACAATAATAATGCCATATTAATTTTAGGGTTACTCGTTTTAAGCTGAAAAATAGTTAATATTATTATTCCAATAAATATGTTCTTAAAGTAGGTTTTGGAATAAATGTAAGAAAAATAGATATTAAAGTAAGAGTATGTAAACGAGAATTAAAGATTCCTTTCTTTAAATACCATAAGTAAAGACATTTAGGGTTAAAGGAAAGATAAGGTAATAATAATAAACGAAAAAAGGAGAAAAATATTTAGAAAAAAAATAAATATGTATATATGACTCCCAGACTCGGTTTTTAAGTATGTCATTTCACAATCTCGTATTATATTCAGCTACAGCGACCGGTATCTTTTATGTACTTTTGAACCTCCAAACAGAATATGGTATTGTCCGCCTCTTTAGAAAAACCTTGACGACCTCGTAACATAGTGTTACAGCTAAGAAGATGGAACCTACGAGTTGCGCTAAAGAGGTGAAGTCGTTCATTTCTATACTATTACATTGAAAACAATAATGTTCAGTATCCTCTCTTATCGAGTCGCAATCGCAAGTTTCATTCTCTACCAAGTGATTAGAAAACAAAACTGATTTTAAGTCACTACATCCAACTAAAAGCCGGGCAAGGATAACCGAAAATTGACGTGTATCAACAAGAAACTATGATGGAATTTCATTTCTGTTGAAATGGGATTTACCTATGACATTTTTAAAATTACTAAGGAATTCTACGTTTCTTTCAGAAGTAGGTAAAGTGTTCCATAGTGAAACAGAAGATGGCACAAAATATTTAGAGAAAATATCTGTTCTTGTATTTACTAAAACATAATCATCCGCATTAAGCAAATCATAAAGAGTAGTGAGATAATCAGGGGTATCACCTTTGTGTTTTCTAAAAGACAGAACTAGTTTTTGATATTTTCGGCGATCTTTTAATGACAGTCATCCTATTTCCCTATAAAGATTTACTGTTGACACTGACCTTGTAAAGACCCGTTACTATTCTAGCTTCTATGAAATTTAATAATGACATATGTCCCTTTATGGTCGCTTATTGAAAGAGGTGTGTTAAAAAATCCACTATCTAAAACTGTTATGTTATCTGGAGTTAATATTGGTAGCAGACTTATTAGTTACTCTGGTTGCTTCTGTTATTACATTATTTAAGCTATTGCTAATCATAAATCATAATATGTTTTAATTGTTTGCTATTAACGTTTAATATTGATCTTCATTAATGTCCCCTACAATGATAATTTTAGGATTATATTCAAGAGCGCTTTCAATAGATATATTTAAGTCTTTCCAGAAGGAAACTGGTGAATTTGGTGGGCGATAAACATTACGAACTAGTACTGATTCCCCTTTATAATTAACTTCGATCCAAATAATATCAATTCTTTCGAGTTCTAAATGACGTTTTGAGATAAGTGAGATCGAAACATAGATCAATAGCCACTTGAATGGGCGTATTATCGTTACGGTAAATATTTTGTTCAAAATTGTCCAATTCAATATATGGTTGTGAAACATCTTGAGTTAAATAAGTTTCAGATAAACAGATAACATCGCAATCAAGGACATTATATTTGATATACTCAAACTTATTCATTATGCTACGGATATTTAGTTGCATGACAGAGAGACAGTTAGCGCAGTCTTAATTTTCTGGGCCAGGATTTTGTTCTATGTCTCCAGCAGTAAGCAAAAGAAAAGCAATGGCAATCGAGAATTGATTGTTTAAGGTAGACCCCAATGTAAAGTGTGTAAGAAGATTTAAAAATATGATATTGAAGAGAACAACGCGAGTAAAGTTAATTTAATGTCTGTTAAAGGATACCAGTATACGTTTTGTTTGATAAAAGTTCTGTGATTTTTAGTGTTAAATATGCCAATTGTCACTCTCCCATTGGGATAAATAATTACATGGACAAGTAACATAAGATTAAGGAGCGGGGACACTGGCACATTAAAGCAATAAATCACAAAAAGATAACCTAACCTAGTCTGTGGAGTCAATAAAGTCAATAGAAGGGTGTTAAACATGCATAAAATAAAGTAGAAAAATTACATAGTGGTTTTAAGTACAGCTGTACTTAAGATTAAATGGTCAGTACGAATACAAATATTCAGTTTCCTCGTTTGAAAATTTTTGAAGAATAAATGAAGGAGAATATGAGCAAAATGATGTGTTTCATAATGTGTGGTGAAATAACATATCGATCATTGTTAAAGAGCGACATAGTATGGAAAGCAAATTGAATCGGTACATACACATTTTTTTCAATTAAAATGCTTATGTAAATAAAGTAGCGTCGAGACGCAAGAAATATAATTGTTACAAATTTAAGAAGTACCCTGCTTACTTTGTGATAGTTCGTGTATAACGTTTATTGAATATTCCGCAACATTAACACATATATGAAGATAGTTATATTAACCAAACATTGGACAAATACAGAATTTAGCAGATGCAAATAACCCAATAAATCTATGCTTTTTATTGAAAGTTATTCTCTGTTCCTTTACTGACAACAGAAATGCACATGTAGATAACAAATTATTAAGTAAGTAATTTTATAATGGTTTATTCGAGGCCAACAGGATTATTATATGCACAATAAATAACATAAATTACCATTACCTTTTGTATATCTCACTTCTTCCTTTTATTTGTATAAATTACCAAATTCTGTCTAGTTTAAAGAGCACTTATATATTTACCAAGGCCAATTTTATTTCAATATTTGATTTACGGATATTTTTACTAAAAGTTTATAGTTGTGGGAGGGGAAAAAGGTTGTGGACGGAAAAATGCCATTTTCACATGTGACACTTGAGCTTAAGAAACCATAATTCCCTATAAAAACAAACAGATCAACGTATAGGTTAGATATTATATGGAATTTTCTACGCCAGTAAAAAATGCCATGTAACTTCTAACCGGCTTATATTTTGGTCTACTTTCTCTTTCCTGGGTACCAGGCATTCTCTTATTGCATAATTTTATTGATAGAATTAAACCCAAGAAAGAAACCAACTTTGATTAACAAACACAGACAAAAGCACGTGAGCGTTAGCACTGCTTGCTTGATAATAATTATTTCGCGCGCTTCTCGTAAAGTTTTCATTGGATTAAATGGATATGTGGGGCGTGTTCATCACTGAAATCGAATGTGAATTCGAGCAATTGTGATAATTTTGAAGTTGCATACAAGGTTTTACTGTTACAGTGAGCACGGTGGCCAACCTATTTGACCTTATGCTACAGAGTGGTGTAAAATATCGAAACAAAAGTGCCTGCTTCAGATAACATGTTTGCAAATAACTTACTTAATATTCAAATGTATTACATAAAGTATTAAAATCCAATTACTTTGAGGAACTCAGAAAGCACAATTTGAAAATCGAGAAAACCCATGACATTAACAAATCGCTGTTTAGTAATTGGAAATAAACATGCCGTCTTCCGTGGCATAGTGGGTAAGGCGTCCGCCTGGGAAGCGGGAGGTCGAAGGTTCGAATCCCGGTGGAAGCACTTGGATTTTTTCTGATGCGGCCGGTTGCTCACTCAGTAGTTAGTTTAATTGAGCAGTACCGAATGTCTTACAGCCTGACGCATGGTAATGATAGTTTTCGGAAAGTAACTGTGTATAACATAAAGGTGTCTCATAAGCCCATTGTGGCTGGCCCTTTCACTATAATAAAACACACTTTACATGCTTCTTTTGCAGCTAAGACTATTGAAATATCATGTAAACTGTATGAAAACAAATGACGAACGTTTAAAAATTGTCAGCAAACGATGTTGTTATGATTCCATGACATATTACGAGATGTTACTTTTGTATTAAACAAGTCCAATAAATGAAACCAATACAAAACATGTAGAAAATTTAAAGATGTCTAACGGCAGAATTTGCCCAGAATATATAATTACACTAATTACCTGATAATAACCCCTCTGGAAACTTGTTATTTATAATGATGAAATATTCGTTCGATGATTTATCGTAAAACGACATCCAGTCTGGATACCAAAATAGCCCAGCAGCAGTCCGTGACACATTCACACTTTTAATCTGAAACGTAAAAGTAACAAACTAAGAAACTGAATTAAAGTTATAAACCGGTAACATATTTATCAAATTATGAATATATTTTTACGACTTTTAAACAATTTACACTACTTTAGCAAATAAAACGTTTTAATATAAAATAGCTATACGAAATTATTCACAAGGGATTTGCCATATACAACATTTCTGTATTTCTATATCTCATTGTTAAAGAATGCTATTTCTGACCGATATTCTACTGTCACGTGCCATTATGTGAATCACTTTCATTACATTGAAGTTTTATTTTATCTAAATAAAGATTATTTTCACGATTGAAACACATTTAACCGAGGCATTATGATTCTGAAAAATAGTTTCCAGCCATTCGATTACTATTGTTCAGAAACGGAAAACAGTTGGAGTAGAACTTATGTTGTAGCTTATAAATAAAAAAGGTCACACTGGCACACCATACCCCGCCTTTTGTATAAGTGACTTTGAGAAAAAAATGAATAAAAAATAAAATCAGAGGGAGAATGGGGACTAACGAATGTTGGTTACTCCTGTTTGTGGTTATACTACGCATACAGCATGTATACAAAATACTCCTGTTTGTGGTTATACTACGCATACAGCATGTATACAAAATACTCCTGTTTGTGGTTATACTACGCATACAGCATGTATAAAAATACTCCTGTGTGTGGTTATACTACGCATACAGCATGTATACAAAATACTCCTGTTTGTGGTTATACTACGCATACAGCATGTATACAAAATACTCCTGTGTGTGGTTATACTACGCATACAGCATGTATACAAAATACTCCTGTTTGTGGTTATACTACGCATACAGCATGTATACAAAATGCTCCTGTGTGTGGTTATACTACGCATACAGCATGTATACAAAATGCTCCTGTGTGTGGTTATACTACGCATACAGCATGTATACAAAATACTCCTGTTTGTGGTTATACTACGCATACATCATGTATACAAAATACTCCTGTGTGTGGTTATACTACGCATACAGCATGTATACAAAATACTCCTGTGTGTGGTTATACTACGCATACAGCATGTATACAAAATACTCCTGTGTGTGGTTATACTACGCATACAGCATGTATACAAAATACTCCTGTGTGTGGTTATACTACGCATACAGCATGTATACAAAATACTCCTGTGTGTGGTTATACTACGCATACAGCATGTATACAAAATACTCCTGTTTGTGGTTATACTACGCATACAGCATGTATACAAAATACTCCTGTGTGTGGTTATACTACGCATACAGCATGTATACAAAATACTCCTGTGTGTGGTTATACTACGCATACAGCATGTATACAAAATACTCCTGTGTGTGGTTATACTACGCATACAGCATGTATACAAAATACTCCTGTGTGTGGTTATACTACGCATACAGCATGTATACAAAATACTCCTGTGTGTGGTTATACTACGCATACAGCATGTATACAAAATACTCCTGTGTGTGGTTATACTACGCATACAGCATGTATACAAAATACTCCTGTGTGTGGTTATACTACGCATACAGCATGTATACAAAAAACTCCTGTATGTGGTTATACTACTCATACAGCATGTATACAAAATACTCCTGTTTGTGGTTATACTACGCATACAGCATGTATACAAAATACTCCTGTGTGTGGTTATACTACGCATACAGAATGTATACAAAATACTCCTGTGTGTGGTTATACTACGCATACAGCATGTATACAAAATACTCCTGTTTGTGGTTAATACGACGCATACAGCATGTATACAAAATACTCCTGTGTGTGGTTATACTACGCATACAGCATGTATACAAAATACTCCTGTGTGTGGTTATACTACGCATACAGCATGTATACAAAATACTCCTGTTTGTGGTTATACTACGCATACAGCATGTATACAAAATACTCCTGTGTGTGGTTATACTACGCATACAGCATGTATACAAAATACTCCTGTGTGTGGTTATACTACGCATACAGCATGTATACAAAATACTCCTGTTTGTGGTTATACTACGCATACAGCATGTATACAAAATACTCCTGTGTGTGGTTATACTACGCATACAGCATGTATACAAAATACTCCTGTGTGTGGTTATACTACGCATACAGCATGTATACAAAATACTCCTGTTTGTGGTTATACTACGCATACAGCATGTATACAAAATACTCCTGTTTGTGGTTAATACGACGCATACAGCATGTATACAAAATACTCCTGTGTGTGGTTATACTACGCATACAGCATGTATACAAAATACTCCTGTTTGTGGTTAATACGACGCATACAGCATGTATACAAAATACTCCTGTATGTGGTTATACTACGCATACAGCATGTATACAAAATACTCCTGTGTGTGGTTATACTACGCATACAGCATGTATACAAAATACTCCTGTGTGTGGTTATACTACGCATACAGCATGTATACAAAATACTCCTGTGTGTGGTTATACTACGCATACAGCATGTATACAAAATACTCCTGTGTGTGGTTATACTACGCATACAGCATGTATACAAAATACTCCTGTGTGTGGTTATACTACGCATACAGCATGTATACAAAATACTCCTGTGTGTGGTTATACTACGCATACAGCATGTATACAAAATACTCCTGTGTGTGGTTATACTACGCATACAGCATGTATACAAAATACTCCTGTTTGTGGTTAATACGACGCATACAGCATGTATACAAAATACTCCTGTGTGTGGTTATACTACGCATACAGCATGTATACAAAATACTCCTGTGTGTGGTTATACTACGCATACAGCATGTATACAAAATACTCCTGTGTGTGGTTATACTACGCATACAGCATGTATATAAAATACTCCTGTATGTGGTTATACTACGCATACAGCATGTATACAAAATACTCCTGTTTGTGGTTATACTACGCATACAGCATGTATACAAAATACTCCTGTGTGTGGTTATACTACGCATACAGCATGTATACAAAATACTCCTGTTTGTGGTTAATACGACGCATACAGCATGTATACAAAATACTCCTGTTTGTGGTTAATACGACGCATACAGCATGTATACAAAATACTCCTGTTTGTGGTTATACTACGCATACAGCATGTATACAAAATACTCCTGTTTGTGGTTATACTACGCATACAGCATGTATACAAAATACTCCTGTGTGTGGTTATACTACGCATACAGCATGTATACAAAATACTCCTGTGTGTGGTTATACTACGCATACAGCATGTATACAAAATACTCCTGTATGTGGTTAATACGACGCATACAGCATGTATACAAAATACTCCTGTGTGTGGTTATACTACGCATACAGCATGTATACAAAATACTCCTGTGTGTGGTTATACTACGCATACAGCATGTATACAAAATACTCCTGTTTGTGGTAAATACGACGCATACAGCATGTATACAAAATACTCCTGTGTGTGGTTATACTACGCATACAGCATGTATACAAAATACTCCTGTTTGTGGTTATACTACGCATACAGCATGTATACAAAATACTCCTGTTTGTGGTTATACTACGCATACAGCATGTATACAAAATACTCCTGTATGTGGTTATACTACGCATACAGCATGTATACAAAATACTCCTGTATGTGGTTATACTACGCATACAGCATGTATACAAAATACTCCTGTTTGTGGTTATACTACGCATACAGCATGTATACAAAATAAATTCAAACAATATAACAAGTTACATTTTTACGGGATGACTTTATATATTGCATAAAATATGAATAAATATAATGACCACCAAATGAAATAAATAAAATCACTGCCTATGTCTATGTTAATTAAGTATTTCCTGAGTATTATTAGATCAATATGTAACGTATGTTCAATTGTGACTATGGTGATATTTAAAACTATTACCCTGCCTATATCCTCGATTTCAATATTGAACGTCTCGATACTCTCACGCTCGAAACTCCCCGTTTTTGGGTTTAATTGAACATCATTAACCCTACCACGGGATCCAATTATGTCAATATACGCGTATCCAATACCACTGCTACGATAAAAATGGTTCGTTTTGACCACGATTGTAAGTGGGATCTCTGCAATAAGACAATAAGACATAGTATTTTAAATATTATGAAATGTAAAACATATTTTTGTAGATCATATTTATTCATATGTTTGAGTATGTATCGTTTTAGTAATTTAACTTACAACATAAAAATAATATATGTTTGTGTCACTAATAAGTTGCCAGTAACTTAAACTCATTGCTTTACATTTAGTTCACTTAAACCGTAATCTCCTGTGATATCCTGTGGATACTCCGTGTCTGTCAAGTCTGTCCTTGAACGTTATTCTGTTATTAACTTAGTCTCCTCTGGAGAAATTGAATGCATTAGGCTCATTATATCGGCATCTTGGTATCCATATATATTTCATTGGTAATGAGAAACACACTTAAAGAACTAAATAGTTGTTTTATTTTTAGTTGAATCATATTTCTATTGACAGTTTTTATAATGCAAACTATTTCTACAATACAAAGTAACATAATACTAATAAAATGTTCAGACCTCATGTTCTTACTGCTAAGTTCAGGGCCATTTCTAACAAAAACGTAGAAATAATCAGGTATCTGACTCCGGCCGCCATCCCCAGATGTCACCCGTAAAGAAAGTATAAGAAAAAAATGACGAAAAGCAAATATAAAGAAGTTAGGTAGTAGAACGTTTATATCACATGATGTTTATAATAAATGTTAGAATACGACAAAAGTTACATTAATGAACAACGAAATGCATGTACATTATTTCAAAACATTAAATCAAATATACAGCACTTAGTGCATTACTTACAAGATATAATGGAACTGTGCAGTAATCCAATTACGGTGAAATGCATGCACATTACAGAGATCTCAAAATTGTTTAAAAACTATATTAAACATGCAGCACATAGTGCAAAACACAAAACATACAAGGGTCGCATCTGTTCCACAGACTTTATACTTATAGTATCTGCAAGCAGAAACATGTGTTTCGTTATCTATGATATTTGTCAAAATAAAAATACAACACTTAATGCTAAAAAACAAACAAACAAAACCTCATTAATTCAGCAGACCAGATATTCATATGAAAACATCAGCATGATTTGATCTATTGTAACAACGTTTCGCCTAATGTGTTATCATCTGTAATTAGTAAACACAAACTTCAAACTCAAATCATGTAAAGCAATCAGCTATAGACAGCACTTACGTGCGTTACATTAGTAATGGTAAATATAAAACATTAGCTCGTTGTCTTTAAAGTGATATATTAAGATGGCCCTAAAAGAGTAGGTAAAATACAACACCATTAAGTACTCAAACGTGGCTATACAAAGCTTTAATGAATAATGCATGAGCCATTTATTTATGATAACACATGGCATCTTATAAGAGTAATTATAAATATTCTGTTACATTGTATTATCTTGAATGATACCACATGTCAAAACACGCACACGTATGCACACCTCCACACACACATTTGCACACCGTCATCCATACATACAGCCATGGATGTACGCCGTTTGTAATAGGATATCAATTAATACACTGTTTTTAAATTATATAATTACTGTCGTTGCTTGAGATATTTGGTCAGTTATGGCCCGAGGCTTGCTCAAAATAGACGATGCAATGCAAGAGTCGCAGCCGGCATATTGGTATTAAAATCTAGGTCATAATATAAGTATTGTTTACAAATCTAGGTCATAATACAAGTATTGTTTACAAAAAATAGACACTGAATGATAAATCCTGCGGAAAGTTACAGCTACTGATATAGGGCAAGGTTGTCATCCATTACGATGCTTGCTAAAAATAGAAGATGTACCGAAAGTGCCACAGTTAAAAAATGTGACGGTAAAATAGTTTATGAAGAAATTTATCCAGAAGAAATAGAAGTGAAAACAGTATCAAAAAATGCCCTTTTCCTAAAGAAGTCATCTAACCATGCGACATAAGTTAGATATATTTTAGTATTAGAGTATTGCAAAGTGTTGTGTATTTTTAACGAAAGAAAGATGAATGCTAGCTGGCTAATTTATTTGTTTAGTTTATTTAAAATCTAACAGAAAATACGGGAAGTATTATGTAACTAACTGTTTAGTAATCAATTTAACTTCTACTCTTTGTTTGACCTTAACGCAGAAAACCGTATCTAATGATCTGATAACCGTTAGATAAAGAAAGTATGAGATATTTTATACTCATACAGCTATATCACTTTAAGTTTTAATGGAACAATAAAGTTATATATTGAACACAGGAATACAAGTAAAACTTTCTTTCAAACAATAGTGTGATATATTGTATACAGAAATGCAGATAAACAATACTTTTAAAAAGACCTTATCCGATATCTTAAGATTAGACAAAAATTGCTTTCATAAATAATAGCAAAAATAAGAAAGAAATGTACATTTTGACCGACACCCTTTTTAAATAAATGGTCATGAAGAATGAAAACAATCACAAACACTACTGTGACGACATAACCGAAGGTCCCCTAAAATACATATACGTAGATGCTGTCGTACTTCCTCAGCCAATACAATCGCGCAGTTTGTTAAAACTGAACACCCATTTTACATAAAATGTCATGACTGTCAGTAGATGTTGACCTACTTCCTCAGCCAATGGAACCGCTCCAGGAACGAAATAGTGTATCAACATCTGAGTCGGTAACATTGTATAGAAAATTACATACAACTTCTAACCCATACTTATGACATTATGGTCACTTAGTAATAGTTAGTGTACATTTAGTAAAAAATTAACAATTAAGAAATCCACAACGAGCGACCGGGGTTTCTTAATTATTAATTTATTACTAAATGAACGCTAACTAGATTGATGTTAAACGTCATTTGACTGGTAGTTTGACGTCATTTGACTGACTCCAGGCGGAGCTACGATGAAAGCTGAGTTGACTGAAGTTTTAAAGATGATGTTTGCTAAGGCCGTTTCTATGCATAGCTCGAGCGGCTTTGTAGTTTGTAAATTACTCGTTCAGAATTGAATAAAGGGCGGAGTATGTGCAATGCTATTCACGCGTGGGCAGTGATGACGAACTTCTTAATAATTAAGAACGAACGTAATAATTAAATTGTTTTGTAGGCTGTTTAACAAATAAAAGCGACACAATTTTGAAAATTGAAACGATTCTATTGGTTGTCAAATGAGATTGAAGTTGGAGTTAATTTAGAATCTACTTTGTGTTACACATTTATTATTAAATTGTCACTTTCTAAATGCAATATTTGTTTTATATGCGTATAAACCCATTTACAATTTTATTGGGTCTTGTACATGCACAAACGTAAATGATTCTTTGCGTCATGTTGTATTTGTACACATTATAAGTGTTAATAAGCATCTAAAAGCATAAGTGATCAGAGTTTATTTTTCTACAGTGTTTTCGATAAAGAATACAGTAGACACATGGTATGGATATCATGCAGTAGACACATGGTATGTAGACACATGGTATGGATATCATGCAGTAGACACATGGTATGGATATCATGCAGTAGACACATGGTATGGATATCATGCAGTAGACACATGGTATGGATTATTGTAACTACACTCAAGATATATGAAAACGCAAACTATTTAGAATGAGTGCATATATATGCTGAACCAAAAAAGAAACTTTCGTAAAATACATGCAAAATTTTCAAGGTTACCTTTGAAATGTGTATACATATACACATGTGATAGTTTATAAAATCGTTCTAATTTGCAAAATCGGTCAGTTAATCCATAGATGAAAATTAGGTCAGTTGATTCAGCTCAAAGTCCGATTTCCACGTGCACTGACGGAATGGGTATATCCGGTCCACGTGTTGGATATTTGTCCACTTCAAAATATTGCATTAGTCGAAAACATACGTAATAATATCAAAAACTTTCAAAATTGATCGGAACTCCAATGCCACGATTTCCGCAAAATTTACGGGATAGAGTCGTCGGCATTTTAGATTAAAACACTAGTATATGTAGAAAAACTTTCAGATGTAATGTTTAAGAAGAGAATGACATCACGTGATGAGTAAACAGGGTTTGTCCATTGCATATTGCGTGCAGCTTTATTGAAAGCTTTTCTTAAATACACCTCCCTGTGTCACCAACTATACTTCGGTAAATTACAATGTAAAGATCTGATTTGACCGCTATTAATGTGTTCATTGTATTTTACCAAATCATTTTATCAGGTTTTCTATAGCTACTGAATGCTAATTTATATTATGTACACTATTTGTTGGAGTATATATACACATGTCTTCGATTGGAATATATTTCGTTTTTGTTAAAAGTTAGGTTAAAATCATTCCATATAGTCGTGTTATGGTTAATAGTATTAGCCAAGTATGATATCGTTGATATATTATGAAAACTAGTTAAGACCAAGTATACACTATTCTTCCGGTATATACTAAGATTGTAGTAGTTGGGAGATTACTTCAGGATCAGCTCGAATATTTGATAATTGTTTTGTATGACAGATAATTTATCGAGCAGCTGAGCAGAGTTCTGACAATTATAGACGCGCCATCTTTTACAAAGCGCGAAGGAATCCGTCTAAACTAGAAGCTTTAATAGCACTTAACATGGTAAAGCACTTGAAAACCATGTTCTCAGAGACTAAAGAAAATGAATAACTATTTGAGGACACACCCTTGATTGCATAAAAATTGGTTACAGAAGTTTTTCCAAACTTGATCACACTGGCAGGTCGTTTTTCAATAAGTTGATAAGCGGCAACTGTAGTATAACAACAATTAAAATTGTCAGCAATGGTTTTCTTTCCAAAACAATATTGCCATCAATATTTCTTTCATGATAAATCAAGATTTTTAAGAGTTTTCCGCAAGGATTTTGAGTCATTTTTATTCTATTCAGGAGTCGCAGTGATGTTTTGTTTTGCAGCATCAATAATTTACTGTTCCTTGTTTCTTAAAGATTTAAAATAGTTAATCAAATTCTCATCACTTTTATCTTTTATTGTATCGATTAAAAACATATCTCTTTCAATAATCGCATGAAGAATATCTAATAGAACCACGGTTCAGTCATCTGCTAGATTCGTACATGTTTGTCAATAACCGACATAAATAAATGTTTAAATTTATCCCAAGCTTCGTGTACATTATGGGTAAGCATAACTACACTCGAGTAAATAACATATTGACTTGGAGGTCCTCCTTGGTGTAGTTCTACATGGAACGTAAAGTAACATTAGTATGTGTACCGATTGAGGATCTTGTATTTTTTCCTTTATAAAATCCATGCTTTGGTCACTGAAGCTAGTGCATGCTATAGCTCATTATTCCTCTTGTATGTAATATTTTTATAATACACATGTTGTTGCAATTACCCATGTATGCATTCCTTATCGTGACTGTCTTTCTGTCTGTTGTTTTGAAATGTCGTATGTTAATTGCATTCTATTTCAACAACTAATGGGAATACTTTAACATTCATATATTTGACAGTTATATAATGTAAATACTATATCAGTCGAAACATTACATTATTAACATGTACCGGAATGCGTTTATTAATTTCACTCCTTGTATATAATGTTACAGACAATAACCTAACAGTTGTATCAGCAAAATATAAGCAGCCAAATCACAGATGTAATTACCAACCAATAGATATGTATATACGCTATTGTTGAACAGTGAGGTATCGAACGTTAGCAAACAAAACACAGAAGTCAGAATAATGGATCAAATGAATTAGAACTGGTTTAATATGAAGTCAGGTAAAATGATACAAGCAAGCAAATCATACATGTGACGCGTACATATAGTCATTTATGAGCAAAAGTCACAAAAGTAATATATTTAATATATGTGTGTCACAAGGAACAATAAAGTAATATTAAATGCACATAGATGTCATGTAGTAATATATGTGCAAAAGTCGCAGAAGTAATATATTTAATATTTGTGTGTCACAAGAAACAATAAAGTTATATTAAATGCACATAAATGTCATGTAGTAATATATGTGCAAAAGTCGCAGAAGTAATATGTTTAATATGTGTGTGTCACAAGGAACAATAAAGTAATATTAAATGCACATAGATGTCATGTAGTAATATATGTGCAAACATCGCAGAAGTAATACCTTTAATATTTGTGTGTCACAAGGAGCAATAAAGTAATATTAAATGCACATAGATGTCATGTAGTAATATATGTGCAAACATCGCAGAAGTAATACCTTTAATATTTGTGTGTCACAAGGAACAATAAAGTAATATTAAATGCACATAGATGTCATGTAGTAATATATGTGCAAACGTCGCAGAAGTAATAAATTAAATATATGTGTGTCACAAGGAACAATAAAGTAATATTAAATGAACATAGATGTCATGTAGTAATATATGTGCAAAAGTCGCAGAAGTAATATATTTAATATTTGTGTGTCACAAGGAACAATAAAGTAATATTAAATGCACATAGATGTCATGTAGTAATATATGTGTACAAGTCGCAGAAGTAATATGTTTAATATGTGTGTGTAACAAAGAACACTAAAGTAATATTAAATGCACATAGATGTCATGTAGTAATATATGTACAAACGTCGCAGAAGTAATAAATTAAATATATGTGTGTTTCATGGAACAATAAATTAATATTGAATGCACATAGAAGTCGTGTCTCAAATGTCTATACTTTGGACACACAAGTAAAAACTAGAATTCGTTTTCTGGTTGTATTTAGTACATCTCTAGGTGTGTTGTTGCATCTTCTATATTCTATTTCTAATGTTTGTAAAGATAGTCTAAACTGACTCAGTACATATCGATAAGTGTCATATATAACGTCTAAGTACTTTTCTGGTTCGAAGTTATGTTTAAATCTACAATATGATCGTTATTGATTCGAGTTACAAATAATTTCGTACTGTTAACATGAATCAAACAAACGTGTTTTTGTTAAATAAAAAATATATCTATCTTAAATTGGTACATCCGACTGTTAGAAAAACCGAGTTTATGCAGTAAAATTTTCATTTGGCCTGCCCAATCGGTTTTATTGCAGTTATAAGTTTCAACATCCTTTTACAGAATACCGTTACAATATATTTACTATTTAAATGTAGAACCCATCTATATGTTTTTTTTTCTTTAATTAGGAAAGCAAGCTTTGCACATTATCAAGACTTGATTTGTATGCATAAGGTACATAAGGTCCGCGCACCTTGCTATCGATCAACCAATCAAAGTGAGGTATACAAAAAATGATTACCACGACATGTCATGATGTAAGTAACAGAAATGATGCAATATATTTATGGTTCTGTTGCTAATATTAGTAACAATATGTACATGTGATATTTATCGACCATTATTAAATGTTTGTATGCATCGGTATGCGATTTGACAAGTTCATAGCATCTCTAAGAAATGGCAATTAGCAGACGATTAAACATTACGGTAGAGGAAATCGTTTGTATATTTAAGTTTATTTACCCCCCAGCTTTGAGCTGATTAAATTGGCGAGCAGTAGGAAGAAAGAGTCGAAAATCGTCCGTATATTGAGGAGCTTAAAACCAGCGTACTCGTATCTTAATATGTACTTACTTGGAACACAACGGTGAACATTTCTCCAGGAGCCATAGTGACAGCGCATAGCTGGTGGGTCATAATCTTTGAAGCCAGTGTTGTTGACAATCACATAGCCATATTTACAACTTGAAAACACACGTGAAGTATGTGGTAAGAGTGTTTCAGCAGTGATCAGTGTTTTGACCGCGTTCCCATCTTCAGTCCAGTAAGTTGACTCTGGCTTCATTGAAAGTTTACATCTCTCTAAAATATATTAAAGATAAACAAACATATGCCCGCGAACCGGAAAGGTGAAACGTTTGTAACATTCAATATATATTTAAACTTCGTTCAATGTTGATTGTGGCGAGCAGACAAAACT
Source organism: Panopea generosa (assembly GCA_029582155.1). Classification (NCBI taxonomy): domain Eukaryota; kingdom Metazoa; phylum Mollusca; class Bivalvia; order Adapedonta; family Hiatellidae; genus Panopea; species Panopea generosa. The sequence continues at coordinate 51,775,543 of CM055905.1, forward strand.
ATGTATTGTTTTGTTTGTGTCAACAAGTGAATCAGTCAATCAAGTGAAATGTTTTATTTTAATCTTATCATACGCACAAAAATTTACAGTACATTTTGATAGTGATGGGTATATTAATATATACATAGTTGGAGTAAACTTGACCTTACATGCTTTCTTCAGATTTTGTACAAAATGCAGCTGCATGTAATTTAATAGACGTTCTGTGTGTAGCAAATATTTTAGAGGTTATGATTCTTCACATGTAGGGGAAATTAAGACAATACATTTGACATAACGTTTATCCAATGACATTACAGCAGTGTATTCAAATACAATGACAGTAAATCTTCACCACTTACTGCCTAGCACATTGCTGCATGTCCTGGTCCTCGGAAACTTTGTATAATCAGGTTGTTAGCAATACGATATGTGATATAAAACTACCTGATGTTTGGCAAATCTAATGATAACTCTCATACTTAACATTTAGTTTGACTTGTATTGCGATTGTAAAATATGTTTAATCTATATGCCTTAAGCATAAAGTAAATGGCTTAATCAGGTTCCCAAATTAAACTTACCCCACCCCCACCTCACACACAACTTTTCACTTTTACAAACCCGACAAATAAAATATAATCATAAGAAAATATATATGATTAAAAATCGATGTGTCAAATCAATCATTGAAACTGTGTCAGAGAAATGATGATAACCACAATGTGCTGCTAGCAACGGATAATACAGCAATGAAGACAAGAACTTATATTAAAGTCACACCCGGACTTGGTAGCTATCAAAGAATAAGTGGATTGGAAAATAAACTTTCAGCACTGAACATCTACTCCACACGTACATGTAAACATTAAAATCGTGACATTTTCAGCACTTTTGGATATATTGATATTTCATCATCTAGACCAACATCTATATTTGAAAAGCCATTCCATCATTAAGCATTTATATTGTTATTATTTTTATATCTGGAGCATTTCCAGACAAATTTGTTTTAGGCTTCTTGTCCTTTCTCAGCGCAGCAGTACATATAAAGTACACTTCATGAACGTTAATCTATAAATGTTTAAATATAATTTTAAGTTGAAAACTGTAACGGTTGTATTGCAAGACTACGGAAATGGTGTGTTGATATCAATTAACATGTTTACTATTGAACTAATGTTACAGTGCATAAGTCATGAAGTGTAGTTCATATAGGTCAAAGTCATTACTGCATTGCACACTCATAGGCACATCCTCAGTCTGATACTAGCAAGTAACTTAATTTACACGATCTCAAGTTTATCGTTGAAGGTTGTGATGGCGTGGTTGATTGTGTCCCCTAGATAACATGTAGAGGCAATGGTCAAAGAACAGTCATACTCAAAGTAGCCATTCAAATGGTCGCACGTATGGTTCGTGCGTACTTTTCAGGGAGATAATGACGGATTGATTCAGCTGTTTACGAATTAGAAACTCCATTAAAGTCACAATTAAATATTATTGATGGTGAGGGAATGTTTTTGGCTGGATAAAGCAGTCTCGGAGAGAGCACATAAAAAGAAAGTCTCACATAGATAGAGCACTTGGGTCTACCGCTAGCCACCTGCTGTCTTTTGCTGAAACTAAAGGTACTATTTGTAAACCCTGTGTTTGTTGTAAACCAAGTGTTTGTTGTAAACCACGTGTTTGTTTGAAGTCATTGCCGTAGTAGCACAATGGTTAAACTGCTATGTATGTGAAATAATGGTTCTTCAAAAAGCAGTGATTAGTAGAAAAATGTAGCTGATATGATCTGATAACCAAAATCATATTAAATGTATATATAAGAATAGCTAAACTTGTTTTTGAAGTCCTATGTTCTATGTGCAAATGTCAAAAGGAATTATTAGAATTATTATAGCAACTACTAGAACATGTTTAAGAAGATCGGCTGTTATCATTTTTTAAAAAAGAATAAATCAAATGCCTTCATTTATCGTCTGGTACTAAGACATTGATATTTTCCGAAGGAGAAAAAAAGAAAGGGCACCAATTGGCAATATCTGAAATCTATGTTGGCGATCTAACAATGCACTTTTTATACATGGTGGTGATCAGTGTATGTAGCAAGTATGAGAATGTCATAGGAAACAAATATTTATGTTTTCGTAGAGTTTAAAAGGTAACTTTAAAGTATATCAATCAAAATAGATCTCCGTCGTCAAACATGCAGTGTGTAATGTGTACAATGATAAAAAAACATCATGTATTTTTTATTAAAGCAGAACATAGTGAATTTTAAAGAAATATTGATTTACCACAGTTTTCTGATTTTCTTGCTTCGACCTAAAGATCTGGTACGGCTTATGATGTCGGTCATATTGAGGAGTAATTAACAGTCAGGTGATGGCCAGGAACTTATCCAAGTCAAAAGTAGAGACAATTAGACAAAAAGGGATCCAAAATCGTTGAAATATTGTGGATATGTTTACTGTCGCTATGACATGGCACCAGAAATCGAAATATTATATCCAGCTTTTCCATAAAATATGGTTCTTCTGCTCTCAAATTGGAAACAATTCATTGACCTTACTAACATTTGTAAAACATGTTTTGTCTTATATCTTGATGACTAAATTAAAACACGAATACAGAAAATATCACAACTTGAAAATTCGATGTGATGGACAGAATATTATTTTTCTTACAGCAAACCACGGAGAAGCAGGTACGTTAATGTATCTTAATTCCATGATTTACACGCATTCGAGTGAACATGTATTGTGACAGTGAATCAGTTATTTTAAGAAATCAACATAGCAATAGTTTATTTCCTGGCAGTTGATAACATATACAATACAACCATATTAAATTGTAATACAAATTAAGTGTACATGATCCAACTACTGGCAAATGCATTGTTCTTGGCGTTACTATGCAAAGAAGGCGTTTAAGTTCAATGAAATTTTCGATTCGCGCACAAGACTTGATTATCTATTTTTGCACTTGACGTATAATGTAGTGTCAAACACGTCTTCAGCGTTCTTGTTTGTACTCTAACTATTGATTGAGTAGACATTTAGTATTACTCGTCTTTTAATGAAATCAATATTAAATTTTTAATTTGAAAATTAAAGTAATTTGATTGGACAACAATAAGGGTGAACACTTAGATTTGGTTAATATGGTAATGACTCGTTCTATATTCACTCACTCGGTGTACAGCTCGGCATACTTCTGGTCCAGTTTCCCAGACTACATGTGTTATCCAAAGTGTCGTCTGCTGTCTTTTCTGCATGGGTCATTTCATACCTGTCTTTACAATTAATCTGAATCTGTAAATATATTGAGTTTAATGCATTAGTCCATGTCAGATTCGCGTCATTCTTCAACGGCTCCAATTTATTATACTCGCCCGTGTGGTTTCAGCTAAGAATAGAATCACTGTCGATCTCTGCAGAGGGGTAGGAATCCTCCGAATTGGTGCCATGTTCATTTGAAATTGTTTTGCCATGTTCATAAGATTCAGGAGAGCCATATGAATGAGGACAATAGTAAGACCACTGTGGCTCATGTATGTTGTAGGAAGCGACAATTTTAGTTAAACGATATATTTGCTAAAACTCTGCAGTTCTGCAGGTATCAAGGTAGTAGATTAATTCTGCATATTCATTTGTTGATGGTATTTTTATCTGTATGTTGATTTGTTGTTGCTATTACAATGTCACGTAATGTGAACCTGGAATCTTCCTTCCTGTCGGCGTCGAATAACCTATAATGTGTTTGTAAGCCGTAAATCCTCATTCATTCAATTTTACACTCACAAAATACAGCTGACATTCCAATTTACACCATATAATTCTTACGTAAGCAGTAGAACAGGGAAAAAGGTAGTACGCACATAATGGTTGATAGAAGGTAGCTATTGAATAGCACCGGTATTTTGAATGAGACGTTTTGGTTAATTCCTGCCAATACATTCTTTTTCTCGTAGTCAATTTTGAAAAAATAATCAGTGCGAAAATTATTAATATACTCGGCACCTTAAACAACGCAAGAATTGGTATTTTATCACATTTATATATATATGACATGAATGATAAACCAAGACAAAACTTTCTTACATTCTTTTTCATTTTATTCCACCAATTCCATCAGTTTAAAACACAAATGTAACAAATTAATTGCGGTCGACATATATGAACCAACCAAAATAATAGCAGATCAGGGATAAAAATATATTCACTATTTTCAAAGACGTTTAGTATAAAAACAACTTTATAAAATACTTACCATTGTTTGATCCTCAACCAGTTCATCTGTCTCTGCATCCCCTACTTCCCCATTCTTTATTTCAGGCACAGCACACTTTTCTTAAAAAATAATGATGGGAATATGTAGAACAGAATGGGAGCACGTTTACGTATACATTTTACATATTTGATATACTTCTAAGTTTATATCATAAAAATGACACACCATGAGAAAAATACAAGACGATGATACAGCATGACGATAATTCACCGTGACAGTGATACACCACGAGGATGATACACCATGATGATAATACACAATGGCGATGATACACCATGACGATGATACACCATGACAATGATACACAGTAAGGATAATACACCATGGCGATGATACATCATGATGATGACACAATATGACGCTGATATATCATGACGATAATACATCATGACGGTAATACTTCATGACGATGATACACCATGGCGATTATACATCTTGACGTTTATACACCATGACGATGATACACCATGACGATGATACACCATGGCGATGATACACCATGACGATGATACACTATGATGACAATACATCATGACGATAACACACATGACAATAATACACCATGACTATAATACACAATGACGATAATACACCGTGACGATGGCACAATATGACGCAGATATATCATAACGATAATACACCATGACGATAATACACCATGACAATAATACACCATGACTATAATACACCATGACGATTATACACCGTGACGATAATACACCGTGACGATGACACAATGACACAACATGACGATGATACACCATGACGATGATACAGCATGACGATGATACATCATGACGATGACACACCATGACGATAATACACCATGACGATAATACACCGTGACGATAATACACCGTGACGATGACACAATGACCATGATACACCATGTCGATGATACACCATGACGATGATGCATCATGACGATAATACACCAGGACGATGATACACCATGACGATGACGCAACATGACGATGATACATCATGACGATGATACACCATGACGATGATACCTCATGACGATACATCATGACGATGATACACTATGACGATAATACAGCATGACGATGATACATCATGACGATAACACACCATGACAATAATACACCATGACGATAATACACCGTGACGATAATACACCGTGACGATAATACACCGTGACGATAATACACCGTGACGATGACACAATGACGCAACATGACGATGATACACCATGACGATAACACACCATGACGATGATACCCATGACGGTGATACACCAAGACGATAATACACCAGGACGATGATACACCATGACGATTACGCAACATGACGATGATACACCATGACGATAACACACCATGACGATGATACCCATGACGGTGATACACCAAGACGATAATACACCAGACGATAATATATCATGAAGATAATACATCATGACGATACATCATGACTGTTATGCACCATGACGATAACACACCATGACGATGATACCCATGACGGTGATACACCGTGACGATAATACACCAGACGATAATATAGCATGAAGATGATACATCATGACAACAATACACCATGACGGTAATACACCATGACGATGATGCACCACGACGATGATACACCATGACGATAATACACCATGACAATAATACACCATGACAATGATACACCACTATGAAAATAAACCAGACGGTAATACTTCATGACGATGATACACCATGGTGATAATACATCTTGTTGGTAATACACCATGACGATGATATACCATGACGATGATACACCATGACGATGATACATCATGACAATAATACACCATGACGATGATACACTATGACGATAATACATCATGACGGTAATACACCATGACGATGATAAACCATGACAATGATACATCATGAACATTATACAACATAACGATAACACATCATGAACATAATACACCATGGCGATGATATATCATGACAGTCATACATTATGACAATAATACTTCATGACGATAATAAACCATGACGATGATACACCGTAATGATAATACACCATGACGATAATACATCATGACAATAATACACCATGACGATGATACACCATGACGATGATATACAATGACGATAATACACCATGACGTTGATACACCAGACGATAATACATCATGACGATAATACGCCATGACGATAATACACCATTACAATAATACACCATGACGATGATACACCATGACGATGATATACAATGACGATAATACACCATGACGATGATACACCAGACGAAAATACATCATGACGATAATACACCGTGCCGATACATGTGTCATACACTAGACGATAATAAACCATGACGATAAAATACCATGACGATAATACACCATGATGATGATATACCATGACGATGATACATCATGACTGACGATAATACACCATGACAGTCATACATCATGACGATGATACACTTTGACGGTAATACATCATGACGGTAATACACAATGACGATAATACACCATGAACATAATACACCATGACGATAATACACCATGACGATAAGACACCATGACGATAATACACCATGACGAAAATACACCATGAACATAATACACCATGACGATAATACACCATGAACATAATACACCATGACGATAATACACCATGACGTAAAGACACCATGACGATAATACACCATGAACATAATACACCATGACGATAATACACCATGACGATAAGACACCATGACGATAATACACCATGACGATAATACACCAGACGATAATATACCATGACGATAATACACCATGATGATGATACATCATGACAGTCATACACCATGACGATGATACACCTTGACGATAATACATCATGACAATGATACACCATGACGATGATACACCATGAACATAATACACCATTACGATAATACACCATGACGATAATACACCATGACAATAAAACACCATAAACCTCAACCCACAACCTTCCGATCCTGGATTCGATGCTCTACCACTGGACCACGCGCTCCACTGTTTTATTTATGACATATGAATATTTTACTGTGACAGTTAGGTTTGGTTTGTGGCAATTAAATGTTTTTCATTTAATGAGAAACATGATTTATTATGTCAAATGAATGTTTTATAATGACAAACGGATATATTGTAACATACGAATGTATCTGTTTATCATATGCATATCAAATATGAATTATTCATAGTGACATATGCATGTTTTATTTTGACATGGGAATGTTTTATTATTATACATTTAATTAATTGTGGATAATGCAAGCTTGTTGATAAAAATGTTTGTTTTATTTTGATAAATGAATGTTCTTTATGCTGCATTGATACATCTGGAGGTTTTATTGGGAAACTTGAATGTGTTATTGTTTTATTGTGATACTTGAATGTTTTGTTGTTAAAACTGGATGTATAATTATAATACCTGATGTATAATTATAATACCTGAATTTTTTGTTGTTACAGCTGGAGTTTTTATTGTGATACTTGAATGTTTTATTGTTAAAACTGGATGTATAATTATAATACCTGAATGTTTTGTTGATACAGCTGGGGGTTTTATTGTGATACTTGAATGTTTTGTTGTTAAAACTGGATGTATAATTATAATACCTGAATGTTTTGTTGTTACAGCTGGAGTTTTTATTGTGATACTTGAATGTTTTGTTGTTAAAACTGGATGTATAATTATAATACCTGAATTTTTTGTTGTTACAGCTGGAGTTTTTATTGTGATACTTGAATGTTTTGTTGTTAAAACTGGATGTATAATTATAATACCTGAATTTTTTGTTGTTACAGCTGGAGTTTTTATTGTGATACTTGAATGTTTTGTTGTTAAAACTGGATGTATAATTATAATACCTGAATGTTTTGTTGTTACAGCTGGGATTTTTATTGTGATACTTGAATGTTTTGTTGTTAAAACTGGATGTATAATTATAATACCTGAATGTTTTGTTGTTACAGCTGGGATTTTTATTGTGATACTTGAATGTTTTGTTGTTAAAACTGGATGTATAATTATAATACCTGAATTTTTTGTTGTTACAGCTGGAGTTTTTATTGTGATACTTGAATGTTTTATTGTTAAAACTGGATGTATAATTATAATACCTTAATTTTTTGTTGTTACAGCTCGGGGTTTTATTGTGATACTTGAATGTTTTGTTGTTAAAACTGGATGTATAGTTATAATACCTGAATTTTTTGTTGTTACAGCTGGAGTTTTTATTGTGATACTTGAATGTTTTGTTGTTAAAACCGGATGTATAATTATAATACCTGAGTGTTTTGTTGTTACAGCTTGAGTTTTTATTGTGATACTTGAATGTTTTGTTGTTAAAACTGGATGTATACTTATTATACTTGAATGTTTTAATGTTACAGCTGGAGTTTATATTGTGATACTTGAATGTTTATTGTTAAAGCTGGATGTTTTATGTGATATTTCAGAGCTTGTATTTCTTAAATAACGCTGTTAAGTTGTTGTTGTTTTTTATTTTTCATTGTCATTAGAGTGGTTATCAGACAGTATTATGTGAGGTTTCAAGCAAAATGTATCCATAGACTATATCAAAATATTAAAAAAAACGCTATATTTTAATTTCAAAATTGAAATACCATTGACACTCTGCCGAAATGATTTTGTTTTTAAACCCTAGACAGTTAAAGTCAAGCTTATAGTTATCACTTCCATGAACATTGATATTATATGCATGCATAGATGTAAATTTTTAATTAAATAATAGATGTTAACAATTTTAAATATGTTTTTTCGCATTGCTTGTTATATCTACTTTATTTCGCCAACGTTCAATGATGGGTATTTTTACGAGGAGGAAATACCAAAAAGATGTACGTTACAATGTGTTTTTTTATTTCTGATATTGCATGAACATACATTAAACTTAAATACTGGGATGTTTCATAAAATTCTATCCATAGGAAAAATGTGACAAAAACTATAGAAATCGTCTTTAAGTGACTCGTTTCGTAAGATCATCATGGTTGTCACATATTGACGTAAGAATTTACTTTAATTACAAAATATAAACTATACTGAGTATAGAATATTTATATAGACAATTAATACAAACTTCATTAATTAAAAGAAATAACATGATAATAAATAGTCCACTGTCTTTACTCTTTCCATAGATATATTGACATTTCTAACTTTTTACTCCTGACTAATCTACCAGGTTACATTGTTTAATATATCCACAAACAACCAACGATCATTGCACCAATAACCAAACATCGTTGCGCAAACAACCAAACATCATTGCACAAACAACCAAACATCGTTGCGCAAACAACAATCACTGCGCAATCAACTAACATTCACTACGCAAACATCAAACGATCATTGCACAAACATCGTTGCGCAAACAACACTCACTGCGAAAACAACTAATGATCACTTCTCAAGCAACCAATTATCACAGCGCAAAAAAAAAAACAATCATCACTGCGCAAACAACTAACCACCTCTACACAAACAACGAACCATCATTGCACAAACAAATAATTAACCATCACTGCGGAAACAAGCAACCATCACTGCGCAAACAAGCAGCCACGACTGCACAAACAAACAACCACCACTACGCAAACAAGCACCCTTCACTGCGCAAACTAACCTTCACTGCGTAGACAACCAACTATCACTGTGCAAAAATCTTACCATCACTACGCAAACAATCACCCATCACTACGCAAACAACTTACCTTAACTGCACACACAACCAACAACCATCATTGCGCAAACAACTAACTAACCATCACTGCGCAAACAACCAACCATCATTGCACAAACAACTAACTAACCATCACTACGCAAACAAGCAACCACCACTGCACAAAAAAGCAACCATCACTGCACAACCAACCGTCACTGCACAAACAAGCAACCGTCATTGCGCAAACAACATACCATCGCTGAGCAAACAAGAAACCATCAGTGTGCAAACAAGCAAACAACACTGCACAAACAAGCAATCATCACTACGCAAACAACCAACCATAACTGTGCAAATAACCAACCATCACTGCGCAAACAACCAACCATCACTACGCAAATAACCAACCATCACTGCGCAAACAACCAACCATCAGTGCGCAAACAACAAACCATCACTGCGCAAACAAGCAACTACCGCTGCACAAACATGCAACTATCACTGAGCAAACAACCAACCATCACTGCGCAAACAACCAACCAACCATCACTGCGCAAACAACCAACCAACCATAACTGCGCAAACAACTAACCATCACTGCGCCAACATCCAACAATCACTGCGTAAACATACAACCATCACTGCGTAAACATACAACCATCACTCCGCAAACAACGTAAACATACAACCATCATTGCGTAAACATCACTGCGTAAACATACAACCATCACTGAGCAAACAACCAACAATCACTGTGCAAACAACCAACCAACCATCACTGCGCAAACAACCAACCATCACTGCGCCAACATCCAACCATCACTGTGTAAACATCCAACCATCACTGCGTAAACATACATGTACAAACATCACTCCGCAAATAAGCAACTATCACTGCACAAACAAGCAACCATCACTGCGCAAACAACAAACTATCACTGTGCAAACAACCAACCTTCACTGCGCAAACAACCAACCATCATTGTGCAAACAACTAACTTTTTTATTTATTGATTACATATGTTAATACAACGGAAACATGATATACTATTCGCACATCGTCAATAGAATAATAATTAAGCGTACTCAGCGCGTGCCGCTGCTTTAGAATGATCTCACATATATCCCCAGTCATTTCGGGATGGTCATGTCTTTGTCTATAGAGAGTAGACTTCCATAGCAGAATAAGAAAATGCACGTTTGATATTCAGTTTTAACCTTAGGATGCATTATATCCATGTTTGAAATCATGTGTAGATTATAGCGAGTGTTAAATGGTATCTTAGCAATGTTACATATACAAAAATGAAGGTACTATAGTGTTAATTGCTTTAAATACAAAAATGCCAATATGATATTTTATCCTTTTAAGAAATGTTAACCATTGAAGTTGTATAAAATTTATGATAGAAGGTGTTATTTTATGGCGCATCCATTATGAGTCTAGCAGTTTTTCTTCTGCATTTCAGTATCGTATTAGTATTGCATGTAGAAAGTGTACCCGGACCCCAAATAGTCGAGCAATAGTCTAATGTAGGCTGAATATACGCATTGTAGAATCAAGATTTAAGTGATTAGATATCAGTCTAAAGAGATAATTTAATGTTCAACAAAGCCAAATAGGTTTTGACATCTTACATGTTTGAATTGTAAATTGTTGACTGTCTAAATTTGTTATGCGTACATAAACCTATTAGTATACTTGAGTTATATTAGGATTTAGAACCATATCATTATTTATACACCAACATTATACACCAACATTATACACCAACATTAAATTTTTATAACATCCTTTTATAATTTTGTTTCGATTTGCCATAAGTGACAATCACTAACATGAATAGTAGAATCATCGACGTACATGTCAACACTTGAATCATCAACTACCATCGGAATATCATTAAGATATATAAAAAAAAAAGAGTAGAGGACCTAGAATAAAACCTTGTGGGACACCAGCTTTAATACGTAAACGATCAGCCCGAATTGTATCTAATTTAACACTTTGACACCTCGTTTTTAGATAAGACCGAAACCACTGTACTGTGTGTTCATTAAAATGATAGAGTTTTAATTTGTGTAAAAGAATTACATGATCTACTAAGTCAAATTTAAATGTAAATGTAAAATCGTTGCTGTATTTACAAAGTAGAAATGAATGGCATTTGTAGAATTACATAATAAATCGTTAAGTTATTTGTGTACTGATAGTTTTCCTGTATCATGAAGAGAATTTTAGTATTAAACATATGATTACCAATACATTCACAACAGAGCGGAATCCATTTCAAATAACACGCTACACGTACCAGCATAGGAGATACACTTCCATTCTAGCGATAAAAATTAATAAAATGGAAATAAAAACAAAAGCACTTACTAAGGACAAACGATATATTTGCCTGGAAGCCACGGAGAACCACGGAGGCGTCCGTTTTATATCCAATCGTAGCGAGCTGCCATTGGTCACACGATAATATACCAGGATGATATACATCATGACGATGGTACTTCATGACGATAACTCACTATGACAATACTACATCATGACGATAGTATACCTGGACGATGATACGCACTGACGATCACGCACTGACAATAATACTCCATAACGATTATATACTACGACAATAATACATCATGACGATAATATACCAGGACGATGACACTATGACGATCATGCACTGACAATAGTACAACATGGTGATAATACACCACGACGATGATATACAATGGCGATTATTCATCATGACGAAAATACACCATGAAAATGATACACCATGACGGTAATACACCCTGACGATAATATGTCATGACTATGATATATCATGACGACATTACACCATGATGATAATACACCATGGCGATAATACACTATGACGATAATACACCATGCGGTAATACACCATGACGATAATATTCCATGACGATGATACACAATGACAGTAATACAGCATGACGATAATACATCATAACTGTGATTCATTATGACGATGATATTCCAGACGATAATACACCATGATAATGTTTATCATGGCGATGGTACATGACAGTGATACACTGGACGATAATACACAATGACGATAATACACCATGACGATAATACACCATGAACATAATATACCATGGCGGTAATACATCATGACTGTGATTCATCATGACGATGATACACCAGACGATAATACACCATCATGATGTTTATTATGGCGATGGTACATGACAGTGATACACTGAACGATAATACACAATGTCGATAATACATGATGACGATAATACACCATGAACATAATACACCATGGCGATAATACATCATGACAGTGATGCAACATTACGATAATACATCATGATTATAATACACCATGACGATGAAACACCATGAGGCATACAAAATAAATGATCACAGCCTGTCATAACTGTTACAAAAATGACTATGGTTCTGTTTTCTAATTTTAGTAACAATAAGTGTTTATAGTTACATGTATCTACCAATGTAATATGTTTGTATGTATCGTTGGTCGATTTGACTATTTCATATCATTGCCAAGAAATGCCATTTAGCAGATGATTAAACGTTACGACAGAGGAAATCGTATGTATGTTTTTAACCCTCCAGCTTTGAACTGGCCAATTTGGTGAGCAGTAATAGGAAATAGTTGGAAAAAGTCGGAAATCGTCGGAAATTGTCGGGAATCGTCCGTATATTGGGGAGCTTAAAACCAGCGTACTCGTACATGTATCTTAATATGTACTTACTAGGAAGACAACGGTGAACATTTTTCCAGGAGCCATAGTCACAGCGAACAGCTGGTTGGTGATGACTTCTGTAGAGGTCGCCATTGTTGTTAACAAGCTCATAACCATCTTCACAACTTATAAACACACGTGAAATATGTGGTAAGAGTGTTTCAGCAGTGATCAGTGTTTTAGCCTTGTTCATATCTTCAGTCCAGTAATTTGACCCGGCCTTTATTGAAAGTTTACATTTCTCTGAAATATAGTGAAGATAAACAAACATTATACCAGCGAACCGGAAAGGTGAAAAGTTGATAGTAGTCTCTTGGTGCAATGTTCAGATTTTGATTATCCTCGCGGTTTGAACAGTTGTTCAGTTATTTATACGCAACTGAATGAAAAGTGTGTTTAAATTATGCCGTTGTTTCAAAATAGATAAGTCACTACATTGTACTAGGCTCATTTTCAGATTAGTAATTTAAATAACATTAATCATTGAAAGGGGTGGGGGGGGGGGGGGGGTAAGTGCGCGTGACGTACACCCCCATCCCTGCTAAATACAGTGCCACCGGAGCGTTGTTTCAAAATCTAGTGATTTTTCGTTTCGAGATAGGAAACATGTGCCGATTTTATAGTTGTTATAGTTCTTGCCGACCGTTTGGGTATTAGCTATATAGATTAGTGTGACTTACAAAATTCCAGATTACCTCAAAACAGCAAAACAGTAGAAAAAAAGTTATTATAACAACTCACAATCTCCTTGACCAAGCATTGCTTCTGCGAAAATATAGACACAAATCGTTCCATTAAATATGTGTATTATAATCACATGTTCCGTAATTAATCCCTCGGGACGGAGTCGCTTTAAACCCCAGGGACACCATTTGTACACATCTAATAAACCATTGTTGGTGAGCATTACTACATAACTATTTTCAAAATCTGTTTGGCAGTTCACAAGCAGTAGATCATTTAGGGTGTTTATTATTTAATTTTAGATTTGCAGCCAGCAACTGGCAATTGCATTATTCTTGGCGCTATTTTTCGCATGAGAAACGTGATTATCTGTTTTGCATGTGACTTATGAGGTACATGTAGTCATCGTTTGAACTTATGTAAACAAACTATTGATTCAGCAAAACAGTAAAACTTTTAGATTACTTGTCTTTTATTGAAATCAACATTAAATTCTGAATGTGAAAATCAATGTAATTTGATTGTATAAGATAAGGTTGAACACTTAGATGTATTGAATATGATATTAACTAGTTCTGTATTCACTAACTTGGTGTACAGATTGGCATACTTCTGGTCCAGTTTCCCAGACTACATGTGTTATCCAACGTGTCGTCTGCTGTCTTTTCTGCATGGGTCATTTCATACCTGTCTTTACAATTAATCTGAATCTGTGAATATATATTGAGTTTAATGCATTAGTCCATGTCAGATTTGCGTCATTCTTCAACGGCTCGAATTTATTATACTCGCCCGTGTGGTTTCAGCTAAGAATAGTATCACTGTCGATCTCTGCAGAGGGGTAGGAATTGGTGCCATGTTCATTTGAAATGTCTTTGCCATGTTCATGAGATTCAAGAGAGCCATATGAATGAGGGCAAGAATAAGACCACTGTGGCTCATGTATGTTGTAGAAAGCGACAATTTGAGTAAGACGATATAGTTTGCTAAAATTCTGCAGTTCTGCAGGTATCAAGGTACTAGATTTATTCTGCATATTCATTTGTTGATGTTTTTTTTATATGTATGTTAATTTGTTGATGTTATTACATGTACAGTGAGCCTGGAATCTTCCTTCCTATCGGCGTCGAATAACCTATAATGTGTTTGTAAGCCGTAAATCCTCATTCACTCAATTTTACACTCACAAAATACAGCTGACATTCCAATCTACACCATGTTTCTTACGTAAACAGTAGAACAGGGTAAAAAGGTAGTACGCACATAATGGTTGATAGAATGTAGCTATTGAATAGCACCGGCATTTTTAATGACACGTTTTGGTTAATTCCTGCCAATGCATTCTTTTTCTCGTAGTCGATTTTGAAAAAATAATCAGTGCGAAAATGATTAACACCATGACGATGATACACCATGACAATGATACACAGTAAAGATAATACACCATGGCGATGATACATCATGATGATGACACAACATGATGACGATACAGCATGACGATAATATATCATGACGATGACACAATATGACGCTGATACATCATGACGATAATACTTTTAAAGACGCAAGTATTGGTATTTTATCAGTCATATAGATATGACATGAATGGTAAACCAAGACAAAACTTTCTTACATTCTTTTTCATTTCATTCCACCAGTTCCATCAGTTTAAAACACAAATGTAACAAATTAATTGCGGTCGACATATATGAACCAACCAAAATAATAGCAGATCAGGGATGAAAATATATTCACTATTTTCAAAGACGTTTAGTGTAAATACAACTTTATAAAATACTTACCACTGTTTTATCCTCAACCAGTTCATCTGTCTCTGCATCCGTTACTTCCCCATTCTTAATTTCAGGCACAGCACACTTTTCTTAAAAAATAATGATGGGAATATGTAGAACAGAATGGGAGCACGTTTACGTATACATTTTACATATTTGATATACTTCTAAGTTTATATCATAAAAATGACACGCCATGAGAAAAATACAAGACGATGATACAGCATACCGATAATACACCATGACGATGATACACCATGAGGATGATACACCATGACAGTGATACACCATGAAGATGATACACCACGACAATGATACACCACGAGGATGATACACCATGACGATAATACACAATGGCGATGATACACCAGGATGATACACCATGACAATGATACACAGTAAGGATAATACACTATGGCGATGATACACCATGACGATGATACACCATGACAATGATACACAGTAAAGATAATACACCATGGCGATGATACATCATGATGATGACACAATTTGATGACGATACAGCATGACAATAATATATCATGACGATGACACAATATGACGCTGATATCTCATGACGATAATACACCATGACTATAATACACCATGACGATAATACACTGTGACGATAATACACCGTGACGATGACACAATATGACGCTGATACATCATGACGATAATACACCATGACGATAATACACCATGACAATAATACACAATGACTATAATACACTATGACGATAATACACCGTGACGATAATACACCGTGACGATGACACAATGACACAACATGACGATGATACACCATGACGATGATACACCATGACGATGATACATCATGACGATTATACACCGTGACGATAATACACCGTGACGATGATACCCCATGACGATGATACATCATGACGATAATACACCATGACAATAATACACCATGACGATAATACACAATGACGATGACGCAACATGACGATGATACACCATGATGATGATACAACATGACGATAATACATCATGACGATACATCATGACTATTATGCACCATGACGATAACACACCATGACGATGATACCCATGACGGTGATACGCCATGACGATAATACACCAGACGATAATATATCATGAAGATGATACATCATGACAACAATACACCGTGATGACGGTAATACACCATGACGATGATGCACCACGACGATGATACACCATGACGATAATACACCATGACAATAATACACCATGTCAATCATACACCACTATGAAAATAAACCAGACGATAATACATCATGACGATGATACATCATGACGATAATACATC
The DNA here is from genome assembly GCA_029582155.1 of Panopea generosa. Taxonomy (NCBI): domain Eukaryota; kingdom Metazoa; phylum Mollusca; class Bivalvia; order Adapedonta; family Hiatellidae; genus Panopea; species Panopea generosa. The sequence goes on from CM055905.1 coordinate 51,793,027, forward strand.
ATGACGGTAATACTTCATGACGATGATACACCATGGCGATAATACATCTTGACGGTTATACACCATGACGATAATACACCATGACGATAATACACCATGACGATAATACACCATGACGAAAATACACCATGAACATAATACACCATGACGATAATACACCATGAACATAATACACCATGACGATAATACACCATGACGTAAAGACACCATGACGATAATACACCATGACGATAATACACCATGAACATAATACACCATGACGATAATACACCATGACGATAATACACCATGACGATAATACACCAAACGATAATATACCATGACGATAATACACCATGATGATGATACATCATGACAGTCATACACCATGACGATGATACACCTTGACGATAATACATCATGACAATGATACACCATGACGATGATACACCATGAACATAATACACCATTACGATAATACACCATGATCATAATACACCATGACGATAATACACCATGACAATAAAACACCATAAACCTCAACCCACAACCTTCCGATCCTGGATTCGATGCTCTACCACTGGACCACGCGCTCCACTGTTTTATTTATGACATATGAATATTTTACTGTGACAGTTAGGTTTGGTTGGTGGCAATTAAATATTTTCATTTAATGAGAAACATGCTTTATTATGTCAAATGAATGTTTTATAATGACAAACGGATATATTGTAACATACGAATGTATCTGTTTATCATATGCATATCAAATATGAATTATTCATAGTGACATATGCATGTTTTATTTTGACATGGGAATGTTTTATTAGTATACATTTAATTAATTGTGGATAATGCAAGCTTGTTGATAAAAATGTTTGTTTTATTTTGATAAATGAATGTTCTTTATGCTGCATTGATACATCTGGAGGATTTACTGGGAAACTTGAATGTGTTATTGTTAAAACCGGATGTATAATTATAATACCTGAGTGTTTTGTTGTTACAGCTGTAGTTTTTATTGTGATACTTGAATGTTTTATTGTTAAAACTGGATGTATAATTATAATACTTGAATGTTTTATTGTTAAAACTGGATGTATAATTATAATATCTGCATGTTTTGTTGTTACATCTGGAGTTTTTAATGTGATACTTGAATGTTTTATTGTTAAAACTGGATGCATAATTGTAATACCTGAATGTTTTGTTGTTACAGCTGGAGTTTTTAATGTGATACTTGAATGTTTTATTGTTAAAACTGGATGTATAATTATAATACTTGAATGTTTTATTGTTAAAACTGGATGTATAATTGTAATATCTGCATGTTTTGTTGTTACATCTGGAGTTTTTAATGTGATACTTGAATGTTTTATTGTTAAAACTGGATGCATAATTGTAATACCTGAATGTTTTGTTGTTACAGCTGGAGTTTTTAATGTGATACTTGAATGTTTTATTGTTAAAACTGGATGTATAATTATAATACCTGAATGTTTTGTTGTTACAGCTGGAGTTTTTAATGTGATACTTGAATGTTTTATTGTTGAAACTGGATGTATAATTGTAATACCTGAATGTTTTGTTGTTACAGCTGGAGTTTTTAATGTGATACTTGAATGTTTTATTGTTAAAACCGGATGTATAATTATAATACCTGAATGTTTTGTTGTTACAGCTGGAGTTTTTAATGTGATACTTGAATGTTTTATTGTTAAAACCGGATGTATAATTATAATACCTGACTGTTTTGTTGTTACAGCTGGAGTTTTTATTGTGATACTTGAATGTTTTGTTGTTAAAACTGGATGTATAATTATAATACTTGAATGTTTTGTTGTTACAGCTGGAGTTTTTAATGTGATACTTGAATGTTTTATTGTAAAAACTGGATGTATAATTATAATACCTGAATGTTTTGTTGTTACAGCTGGAGTTTTTATTGTGATACTTGAATGTTTTATTGTTAAAACTGGATGTATAATTATAATATCTGAATGTTTTGTTGTTACAGCTGGAGTTTTTAATGTGATACTTGAATGTTTTATTGTTAAAACTGGATGTATAATTATAATATCTGAATGTTTTGTTGTTACAGCTGGAGTTTTTAATGTGATACTTGAATGTTTTATTGTTAAAACTGGATGTATAATTATAATATCTGAATGTTTTGTTGTTACAGCTGGAGTTTTTATTGTGATACTTGAATGTTTTGTTGTTAAAACTGGATGTATAATTATAATATCTGAATGTTTTGTTGTTACAGCTGGAGTTTTTATTGTGATACTTGAATGTTTTGTTGTTAAAACTGGATGTATAATTATAATACCTGAATTTTTTGTTGTTACAGCTGGAGTTTTTATTGTGATACTTGAATGTTTTGTTGTTAAAACTGGATGTATAATTATAATACCTGAATGTTTTGTTGTTACAGCTGGGATTTTTATTGTGATACTTGAATGTTTTGTTGTTAAAACTGGATGTATAATTATAATACCTGAATGTTTTGTTGTTACAGCTGGGATTTTTATTGTGATACTTGAATGTTTTGTTGTTAAAACTGGATGTATAATTATAATACCTGAATTTTTTGTTGTTACAGCTGGAGTTTTTATTGTGATACTTGAATGTTTTGTTGTTAAAACTGGATGTATAATTATAATACCTGAATGTTTTGTTGTTACAGCTGGGATTTTTATTGTGATACTTGAATGTTTTGTTGTTAAAACTGGATGTATAATTATAATACCTGAATGTTTTGTTGTTACAGCTGGGATTTTTATTGTGATACTTGAATGTTTTGTTGTTAAAACTGGATGTATAATTATAATACCTGAATGTTTTGTTGTTACAGCTGGGATTTTTATTGTGATACTTGAATGTTTTGTTGTTAAAACTGGATGTATAATTATAATACCTGAATGTTTTGTTGTTACAGCTGGGATTTTTATTGTGATACTTGAATGTTTTGTTGTTAAAACTGGATGTATAATTATAATACCTGAATGTTTTGTTGTTACAGCTGGGATTTTTATTGTGATACTTGAATGTTTTGTTGTTAAAACTGGATGTATAATTATAATACCTGAATTTTTTGTTGTTACAGCTGGAGTTTTTATTGTGATACTTGAATGTTTTATTGTTAAAACTGGATGTATAATTATAATACCTTAATTTTTTGTTGTTACAGCTCGGGGTTTTATTGTGATACTTGAATGTTTTGTTGTTAAAACTGGATGTATAGTTATAATACCTGAATTTTTTGTTGTTACAGCTGGAGTTTTTATTGTGATACTTGAATGTTTTGTTGTTAAAACCGGATGTATAATTATAATACCTGAGTGTTTTGTTGTTACAGCTTGAGTTTTTATTGTGATACTTGAATGTTTTGTTGTTAAAACTGGATGTATACTTATTATACTTGAATGTTTTAATGTTACAGCTGGAGTTTATATTGTGATACTTGAATGTTTATTGTTAAAGCTGGATGTTTTATGTGATATTTCAGAGCTTGTATTTCTTAAATAACGCTGTTAAGTTGTTGTTGTTTTTTATTTTTCATTGTCATTAGAGTGGTTATCAGACAGTATTATGTGAGGTTTCAAGCAAAATGTATCCATAGACTATATCAAAATATTAAAAAAAACGCTATATTTTAATTTCAAAATTGAAATACCATTGACACTCTGCCGAAATGATTTTGTTTTTAAACCCTAGACAGTTAAAGTCAAGCTTATAGTTATCACTTCCATGAACATTGATATTATATGCATGCATAGATGTAAATTTTTAATTAAATAATAGATGTTAACAATTTTAAATATGTTTTTTCGCATTGCTTGTTATATCTACTTTATTTCGCCAACGTTCAATGATGGGTATTTTTACGAGGAGGAAATACCAAAAAGATGTGTTTTTTTATTTCTGATATTGCATGAACATACATTAAACTTAAATACTGGGATGTTTCATAAAATTCTATCCATAGGAAAAATGTGACAAAAACTATAGAAATCGTCTTTAAGTGACTCGTTTCGTAAGATCATCATGGTTGTCACATATTGACGTAAGAATTTACTTTAATTACAAAATATAAACTATACTGAGTATAGAATATTTATATAGACAATTAATACAAACTTCATTAATTAAAAGAAATAACATGATAATAAATAGTCCACTGTCTTTACTCTTTCCATAGATATATTGACATTTCTAACTTTTTACTCCTGACTAATCTACCAGGTTACATTGTTTAATATATCCACAAACAACCAACGATCATTGCACCAATAACCAAACATCGTTGCGCAAACAACCAAACATCATTGCACAAACAACCAAACATCGTTGCGCAAACAACAATCACTGCGCAATCAACTAACATTCACTACGCAAACATCAAACGATCATTGCACAAACATCGTTGCGCAAACAACACTCACTGCGAAAACAACTAATGATCTCTTCTCAAGCAACCAATTATCACAGCGCAAAAAAACAAACAATCATCACTGCGCAAACAACTAACCACCTCTACACAAACAACGAACCATCATTGCACAAACAAATAACTAACCATCACTGCGGAAACAAGCAACCATCACTGCGCAAACAAGCAGCCACGACTGCACAAACAAACAACCACCACTACGCAAACAAGCACCCTTCACTGCGCAAACTAACCTTCACTGCGTAGACAACCAACTATCACTGTGCAAAAATCTTACCATCACTACGCAAACAATCACCCATCACTACGCAAACAACTTACCTTAACTGCACACACAACCAACAACCATCATTGCGCAAACAACTAACTAACCATCACTGCGCAAACAACCAACCATCATTGCACAAACAACTAACTAACCATCACTACGCAAACAAGCAACCACCACTGCACAAAAAAGCAACCATCACTGCACAACCAACCGTCACTGCACAAACAAGCAACCGTCATTGCGCAAACAACATACCATCGCTGAGCAAACAAGAAACCATCAGTGTGCAAACAAGCAAACAACACTGCACAAACAAGCAACCATCACTACGCAAACAACCAACCATAACTGTGCAAATAACCAACCATCACTGCGCAAACAACCAACCATCACTACGCAAACAACCAACCATAACTGTGCAAATAACCAACCATCACTGCGCAAACAACCAACCATCAGTGCGCAAACAACAAACCATCACTGCGCAAACAAGCAACTACCGCTGCACAAACATGCAACTATCACTGAGCAAACAACCAACCATCACTGCGCAAACAACCAACCAACCATCACTGCGCAAACAACCAACCAACCATAACTGCGCAAACAACCAACCATCACTGCGCCAACATCCAACAATCACTGCGTAAACATACAACCATCACTGCGTAAACATACAACCATCACTCCGCAAACAACGTAAACATACAACCATCATTGCGTAAACATCACTGCGTAAACATACAACCATCACTGAGCAAACAACCAACAATCACTGTGCAAACAACCAACCAACCATCACTGCGCAAACAACCAACCATCACTGCGCCAACATCCAACCATCACTGTGTAAACATCCAACCATCACTGCGTAAACATACATGTACAAACATCACTCCGCAAATAAGCAACTATCACTGCACAAACAAGCAACCATCACTGCGCAAACAACAAACTATCACTGTGCAAACAACCAACCTTCACTGCGCAAACAACCAACCATCATTGTGCAAACAACTAACTTTTTTATTTATTGATTACATATGTTAATACAACGGAAACATGATATACTATTCGCACATCGTCAATAGAATAATAATTAAGCGTACTCAGCGCGTGCCGCTGCTTTAGAATGATCTCACATACATCCCCAGTCATTTCGGGATGGTCATGTCTTTGTCTATAGAGAGTAGACTTCCATAGCAGAATAAGAAAATGCACGTTTGATATTCAGTTTTAACCTTAGGATGCATTATATCCATGTTTGAAATCATGTGTAGATTATAGCGAGTGTTAAATGGTATCTTAGCAATGTTACATATACAAAAATGAAGGTACTATAGTGTTAATTGCTTTAAATACAAAAATGCCAATATAATATTTTATCCTTTTAAGAAATGTTAACCATTGAAGTTGTATAAAATTTATGATAGAAGGTGTTATTTTATGGCGCATCCATTATGAGTCTAGCAGTTTTTCTTCTGCATTTCAGTATCGTATTAGTATTGCATGTAGAAAGTGTACCCGGACCCCAAATAGTCGAGCAATAGTCTAATGTAGGCTGAATATACGCATTGTAGAATCAAGATTTAAGTGATTAGATATCAGTCTAAAGAGATAATTTAATGTTCAACAAAGCCAAATAGGTTTTGACATCTTACATGTTTGAATTGTAAATTGTTGACTGTCTAAATTTGTTATGCGTACATAAACCTATTAGTATACTTGAGTTATATTAGGATTTAGAACCATATCATTATTTATACACCAACATTATACACCAACATTATACACCAACATTAAATTTTTATAACATCCTTTTATAATTTTGTTTCGATTTGCCATAAGTGACAATCACTAACATGAATAGTAGAATCATCGACGTACATGTCAACACTTGAATCATCAACTACCATCGGAATATCATTAAGATATATAAAAAAAAAAGAGTAGAGGACCTAGAATAAAACCTTGTGGGACACCAGCTTTAATACGTAAACGATCAGCCCGAATTGTATCTAATTTAACACTTTGACACCTCGTTTTTAGATAAGACCGAAACCACTGTACTGTGTGTTCATTAAAATGATAGAGTTTTAATTTGTGTAAAAGAATTACATGATCTACTAAGTCAAATTTAAATGTAAATGTAAAATCGTTGCTGTATTTACAAAGTAGAAATGAATGGCATTTGTAGAATTACATAATAAATCGTTAAGTTATTTGTGTACTGATAGTTTTCCTGTATCATGAAGAGAATTTTAGTATTAAACATATGATTACCAATACATTCACAACAGAGCGGAATCCATTTCAAATAACACGCTACACGTACCAGCATAGGAGATACACTTCCATTCTAGCGATAAAAATTAATAAAATGGAAATAAAAACAAAAGCACTTACTAAGGACAAACGATATATTTGCCTGGAAGCCACGGAGAACCACGGAGGCGTCCGTTTTATATCCAATCGTAGCGAGCTGCCATTGGTCACACGATAATATACCAGGATGATATACATCATGACGATGGTACTTCATGACGATAACTCACTATGACAATACTACATCATGACGATAGTATACCTGGACGATGATACGCACTGACGATCACGCACTGACAATAATACTCCATAACGATTATATACTACGACAATAATACATCATGACGATAATATACCAGGACGATGACACTATGACGATCATGCACTGACAATAGTACAACATGGTGATAATACACCACGACGATGATATACAATGGCGATTATTCATCATGACGATAATACACCATGAAAATGATACACCATGACGGTAATACACCCTAACGATAATATGTCATGACTATGATATATCATGACGACATTACACCATGATGATAATACACCATGGCGATAATACACTATGACGATAATACACCATGCGGTAATACACCATGACGATAATATTCCATGACGATGATACACAATGACAGTAATACAGCATGACGATAATACATCATAACTGTGATTCATTATGACGATGATATTCCAGACGATAATACACCATGATAATGTTTATCATGGCGATGGTACATGACAGTGATACACTGGACGATAATACACAATGACGATAATACACCATGACGATAATACACCATGAACATAATATACCATGGCGGTAATACATCATGACTGTGATTCATCATGACGATGATACACCAGACGATAATACACCATCATGATGTTTATTATGGCGATGGTACATGACAGTGATACACTGAACGATAATACACAATGTCGATAATACATGATGACGATAATACACCATGAACATAATACACCATGGCGATAATACATCATGACAGTGATGCAACATTACGATAATACATCATGATTATAATACACCATGACGATGAAACACCATGAGGCATACAAAATAAATGATCACAGCCTGTCATAACTGTTACAAAAATGACTATGGTTCTGTTTTCTAATTTTAGTAACAATAAGTGTTTATAGTTACATGTATCTACCAATGTAATATGTTTGTATGTATCGTTGGTCGATTTGACTATTTCATATCATTGCCAAGAAATGCCATTTAGCAGATGATTAAACGTTACGACAGAGGAAATCGTATGTATGTTTTTAACCCTCCAGCTTTGAACTGGCCAATTTGGTGAGCAGTAATAGGAAATAGTTGGAAAAAGTCGGAAATCGTCGGAAATTGTCGGGAATCGTCCGTATATTGGGGAGCTTAAAACCAGCGTACTCGTACATGTATCTTAATATGTACTTACTAGGAAGACAACGGTGAACATTTTTCCAGGAGCCATAGTCACAGCGAACAGCTGGTTGGTGATGACTTCTGTAGAGGTCGCCATTGTTGTTGACAAGCTCATAACCATCTTCACAACTTATAAACACACGTGAAATATGTGGTAAGAGTGTTTCAGCAGTGATCAGTGTTTTAGCCTTGTTCATATCTTCAGTCCAGTAATTTGACCCGGCCTTTATTGAAAGTTTACATTTCTCTGAAATATAGTGAAGATAAACAAACATTATACCAGCGAACCGGAAAGGTGAAAAGTTGATAGTAGTCTCTTGGTGCAATGTTCAGATTTTGATTATCCTCGCGGTTTGAACAGTTGTTCAGTTATTTATACGCAACTGAATGAAAAGTGTGTTTAAATTATGCCGTTGTTTCAAAATAGATAAGTCACTACATTGTACTAGGCTCATTTTCAGATTAGTAATTTAAATAACATTAATCATTGAAAGGGGTGGGGGGGGGGGGTAAGTGCGCGTGACGTACACCCCCATCCCTGCTAAATACAGTGCCACCGGAGCGTTGTTTCAAAATCTAGTGATTTTTCGTTTCGAGATAGGAAACATGTGCCGATTTTATAGTTGTTATAGTTCTTGCCGACCGTTTGGGTATTAGCTATATAGATTAGTGTGACTTACAAAATTCCAGATTACCTCAAAACAGCAAAACAGTAGAAAAAAAGTTATTATAACAACTCACAATCTCCTTGACCAAGCATTGCTTCTGCGAAAATATAGACACAAATCGTTCCATTAAATATGTGTATTATAATCACATGTTCCGTAATTAATCCCTCGGGACGGAGTCGCTTTAAACCCCAGGGACACCATTTGTACACATCTAATAAACCATTGTTGGTGAGCATTACTACATAACTATTTTCAAAATCTGTTTGGCAGTTCACAAGCAGTAGATCATTTAGGGTGTTTATTATTTAATTTTAGATTTGCAGCCAGCAACTGGCAATTGCATTATTCTTGGCGCTATTTTTCGCATGAGAAACGTGATTATCTGTTTTGCATGTGACTTATGAGGTACATGTAGTCATCGTTTGAACTTATGTAAACAAACTATTGATTCAGCAAAACAGTAAAACTTTTAGATTACTTGTCTTTTATTGAAATCAACATTAAATTCTGAATGTGAAAATCAATGTAATTTGATTGTATAAGATAAGGTTGAACACTTAGATGTATTGAATATGATATTAACTAGTTCTGTATTCACTAACTTGGTGTACAGATTGGCATACTTCTGGTCCAGTTTCCCAGACTACATGTGTTATCCAACGTGTCGTCTGCTGTCTTTTCTGCATGGGTCATTTCATACCTGTCTTTACAATTAATCTGAATCTGTGAATATATATTGAGTTTAATGCATTAGTCCATGTCAGATTTGCGTCATTCTTCAACGGCTCGAATTTATTATACTCGCCCGTGTGGTTTCAGCTAAGAATAGTATCACTGTCGATCTCTGCAGAGGGGTAGGAATTGGTGCCATGTTCATTTGAAATGTCTTTGCCATGTTCATGAGATTCAAGAGAGCCATATGAATGAGGGCAAGAATAAGACCACTGTGGCTCATGTATGTTGTAGAAAGCGACAATTTGAGTAAGACGATATAGTTTGCTAAAATTCTGCAGTTCTGCAGGTATCAAGGTACTAGATTTATTCTGCATATTCATTTGTTGATGTTTTTTTTATATGTATGTTAATTTGTTGATGTTATTACATGTACAGTGAGCCTGGAATCTTCCTTCCTATCGGCGTCGAATAACCTATAATGTGTTTGTAAGCCGTAAATCCTCATTCACTCAATTTTACACTCACAAAATACAGCTGACATTCCAATCTACACCATGTTTCTTACGTAAACAGTAGAACAGGGTAAAAAGGTAGTACGCACATAATGGTTGATAGAATGTAGCTATTGAATAGCACCGGCATTTTTAATGACACGTTTTGGTTAATTCCTGCCAATGCATTCTTTTTCTCGTAGTCGATTTTGAAAAAATAATCAGTGCGAAAATGATTAACACCATGACGATGATACATCATGACAATGATACACAGTAAAGATAATACACCATGGCGATGATACATCATGATGATGACACAACATGATGACGATACAGCATGACGATAATATATCATGACGATGACACAATATGACGCTGATACATCATGACGATAATACTTTTAAAGACGCAAGTATTGGTATTTTATCAGTCATATAGATATGACATGAATGGTAAACCAAGACAAAACTTTCTTACATTCTTTTTCATTTCATTCCACCAGTTCCATCAGTTTAAAACACAAATGTAACAAATTAATTGCGGTCGACATATATGAACCAACCAAAATAATAGCAGATCAGGGATGAAAATATATTCACTATTTTCAAAGACGTTTAGTGTAAATACAACTTTATAAAATACTTACCACTGTTTTATCCTCAACCAGTTCATCTGTCTCTGCATCCGTTACTTCCCCATTCTTAATTTCAGGCACAGCACACTTTTCTTAAAAAATAATGATGGGAATATGTAGAACAGAATGGGAGCACGTTTACGTATACATTTTACATATTTGATATACTTCTAAGTTTATATCATAAAAATGACACGCCATGAGAAAAATACAAGACGATGATACAGCATAACGATAATACACCATGACGATGATACACCATGAGGATGATACACCATGACAGTGATACACCATGAAGATGATACACCACGACAATGATACACCACGAGGATGATACACCATGACGATAATACACAATGGCGATGATACACCAGGATGATACACCATGACAATGATACACAGTAAGGATAATACACTATGGCGATGATACACCATGACGATGATACACCATGACAATGATACACAGTAAAGATAATACACCATGGCGATGATACATCATGATGATGACACAATTTAATGACGATACAGCATGACAATAATATATCATGACGATGACACAATATGACGCTGATATCTCATGACGATAATACACCATGACTATAATACACCATGACGATAATACACTGTGACGATAATACACCGTGACGATGACACAATATGACGCTGATACATCATGACGATAATACACCATGACGATAATACACCATGACAATAATACACAATGACTATAATACACTATGACGATAATACACCGTGACGATAATACACCGTGACGATGACACAATGACACAACATGACGATGATACACCATGACGATGATACACCATGACGATGATACATCATGACGATTATACACCGTGACGATAATACACCGTGACGATGATACCCCATGACGATGATACATCATGACGATAATACACCATGACAATAATACACCATGACGATAATACACAATGACGATGACGCAACATGACGATGATACACCATGATGATGATACAACATGACGATAATACATCATGACGATACATCATGACTATTATGCACCATGACGATAACACACCATGACGATGATACCCATGACGGTGATACGCCATGACGATAATACACCAGACGATAATATATCATGAAGATGATACATCATGACAACAATACACCGTGATGACGGTAATACACCATGACGATGATGCACCACGACGATGATACACCATGACGATAATACACCATGACAATAATACACCATGTCAATCATACACCACTATGAAAATAAACCAGACGATAATACATCATGACGATGATACATCATGACGATAATACATCATGACGGTAATACTTCATGACGATGATACACCATGGCGATAATACATCTTGACGGTTATACACCATGACGATAATACACCATGACGATAATACACCATGACGAAAATACACCATGAACATAATACACCATGACGATAATACACCATGAACATAATACACCATGACGATAATACACCATGACGTAAAGACACCATGACGATAATACACCATGACGATAATACACCATGAACATAATACACCATGACGATAATACACCATGACGATAATACACCATGACGATAATACACCAAACGATAATATACCATGACGATAATACACCATGATGATGATACATCATGACAGTCATACACCATGACGATGATACACCTTGACGATAATACATCATGACAATGATACACCATGACGATGATACACCATGAACATAATACACCATTACGATAATACACCATGATCATAATACACCATGACGATAATACACCATGACAATAAAACACCATAAACCTCAACCCACAACCTTCCGATCCTGGATTCGATGCTCTACCACTGGACCACGCGCTCCACTGTTTTATTTATGACATATGAATATTTTACTGTGACAGTTAGGTTTGGTTGGTGGCAATTAAATATTTTCATTTAATGAGAAACATGCTTTATTATGTCAAATGAATGTTTTATAATGACAAACGGATATATTGTAACATACGAATGTATCTGTTTATCATATGCATATCAAATATGAATTATTCATAGTGACATATGCATGTTTTATTTTGACATGGGAATGTTTTATTAGTATACATTTAATTAATTGTGGATAATGCAAGCTTGTTGATAAAAATGTTTGTTTTATTTTGATAAATGAATGTTCTTTATGCTGCATTGATACATCTGGAGGATTTACTGGGAAACTTGAATGTGTTATTGTTAAAACCGGATGTATAATTATAATACCTGAGTGTTTTGTTGTTACAGCTGTAGTTTTTATTGTGATACTTGAATGTTTTATTGTTAAAACTGGATGTATAATTATAATACTTGAATGTTTTATTGTTAAAACTGGATGTATAATTATAATATCTGCATGTTTTGTTGTTACATCTGGAGTTTTTAATGTGATACTTGAATGTTTTATTGTTAAAACTGGATGCATAATTGTAATACCTGAATGTTTTGTTGTTACAGCTGGAGTTTTTAATGTGATACTTGAATGTTTTATTGTTAAAACTGGATGTATAATTATAATACTTGAATGTTTTATTGTTAAAACTGGATGTATAATTGTAATATCTGCATGTTTTGTTGTTACATCTGGAGTTTTTAATGTGATACTTGAATGTTTTATTGTTAAAACTGGATGCATAATTGTAATACCTGAATGTTTTGTTGTTACAGCTGGAGTTTTTAATGTGATACTTGAATGTTTTATTGTTAAAACTGGATGTATAATTATAATACCTGAATGTATTGTTGTTACAGCTGGAGTTTTTAATGTGATACTTGAATGTTTTATTGTTGAAACTGGATGTATAATTGTAATACCTGAATGTTTTGTTACAGCTGGAGTTTTTAATGTGATACTTGAATGTTTTATTGTTAAAACCGGATGTATAATTATAATACCTGAATGTTTTGTTGTTACAGCTGGAGTTTTTAATGTGATACTTGAATGTTTTATTGTTAAAACTGGATGTATAATTATAATACCTGACTGTTTTGTTGTTACAGCTGGAGTTTTTATTGTGATACTTGAATGTTTTGTTGTTAAAACTGGATGTATAATTATAATACTTGAATGTTTTGTTGTTACAGCTGGAGTTTTTAATGTGATACTTGAATGTTTTATTGTAAAAACTGGATGTATAATTATAATACCTGAATGTTTTGTTGTTACAACTGGAGTTTTTATTGTGATACTTGAATGTTTTATTGTTAAAACTGGATGTATAATTATAATATCTGAATGTTTTGTTGTTACAGCTGGAGTTTTTAATGTGATACTTGAATGTTTTATTGTTAAAACTGGATGTATAATTATAATATCTGAATGTTTTGTTGTTACAGCTGGAGTTTTTAATGTGATACTTGAATGTTTTATTGTTAAAACTGGATGTATAATTATAATATCTGAATGTTTTGTTGTTACAGCTGGAGTTTTTATTGTGATACTTGAATGTTTTATTGTTAAAACTGGATGTATAATAATAATACCTGAATATTTTGTTGTTACAGCTGGAGTTTATATTGTGATACTTGAATGTTTTATTGTTAAAACTGGATGTATAATTATAATATCTGAATATTTTGTTGTTACAGCTGGAGTTTTTAATGTGATACTTGAATGTTTTATTGTTAAAACTGGATGTATAATTATAATATCTGAATGTTTTGTTGTTACAGCTGGAGTTTTTAATGTGATACTTGAATGTTTTATTGTTAAAACTGGATGTATAATTATACTACCTGAATATTTTGTTGTTACAGCTGGAGTTTATATTGTGATACTTGAATGTTTTATTGTTAAAACTGGATGTATAATTATAATATCTGAATGTTTTGTTGTTACAGCTGGAGTTTATATTGTGATACTTGAATGTTTTGTTGTTAAAGCTGGATGTATAATTATAATACCTGAATGTTTTGTTGTTACAGCTGGAGTTTTTAATGTGATACTTGAATGTTTTATTGTTAAAGCTGGATGTATAATTATAATACCTGAATGTTTTGTTGTTACAGCTGGAGTTTTTAATGTGATACTTGAATGTTTTATTGTTAAAACTGGATGTATAATTATAATATCTGAATATTTTGTTGTTACAGCTGGAGTTTTTAATGTGATACTTGAATGTTTTATTGTTAAAACTGGATGTATAATTATAATACCTGAATATTTTGTTGTTACAGCTGGAGTTTTTAATGTGATACTTGAATGTTTTATTGTTAAAACTGGATGTATAATTATAATACTTGATTGTTTTGTTGTTACAGCTGGAGTTTTTAATGTGATACTTGAATGTTTTATTGTTAAAACTGGATGTATAATTATAATACCTGAATATTTTGTTGTTACAGCTGGAGTTTTTAATGTGATACTTGAATGTTTTATTGTTAAAACTGGATGTATAATTATAATATCTGAATGTTTTGTTGTTACAGCTGGAGTTTTTAATGTGATACTTGAATGTTTTATTGTTAAAACTGGATGTATAATTATAATACCTGAATATTTTGTTGTTACAGCTGGAGTTTTTAATGTGATACTTGAATGTTTTGTTGTTAAAACTGGATGTATAATTATAATACATGAATGTTTTGTTGTTACAGCTGGAGTTTTTAATGTGATACTTGAATGTTTTATTGTTAAAACTGGATGTATAATTATAATACCTGAATATTTTGTTGTTACAGCTGGAGTTTTTAATGTGATACTTGAATGTTTTATTGTTAAAACTGGATGTATAATTATAATACTTGATTGTTTTGTTGTTACAGCTGGAGTTTTTAATGTGATACTTGAATGTTTTATTGTTAAAACTGGATGTATAATTATAATATCTGAATATTTTGTTGTTACAGCTGGAGTTTTTAATGTGATACTTGAATGTTTTATTGTTAAAACTGGATGTATAATTATAATATCTGAATGTTTTGTTGTTACAGCTGGAGTTTTTAATGTGATACTTGAATGTTTTATTGTTAAAACTGGATGTATAATTATAATATCTGAATGTTTTGTTGTTACAGCTGGAGTTTTTAATGTGATACTTGAATGTTTTATTGTTAAAACTGGATGTATAATTATAATATCTGAATGTTTTGTTGTTACAGCTGGAGTTTTTAATGTGATACTTGAATGTTTTATTGTTAAAACTGGATGTATAATTATAATACCTGAATATTTTGTTGTTACAGCTGGAGTTTTTAATGTGATACTTGAATGTTTTATTGTTAAAACTGGATGTATAATTATAATACCTGAATGTTTTGTTGTTACAGCTGGAGTTTTTAATGTGATACTTGAATGTTTTATTGTTAAAACTGGATGTATAATTATAATATCTGAATGTTTTGTTGTTACAGCTGGAGTTTATATTGTGATACTTGAATGTTTTATTGTTAAAACTGGATGTATAATTATAATACCTGAATGTTTTGTTGTTACAGCTGGAGTTTATATTGTGATACTTGAATGTTTTATTGTTAAAACTGGATGTATAATTATAATACCTGAATATTTTGTTGTTACAGCTGGAGTTTTTAATGTGATACTTGAATGTTTTATTGTTAAAACTGGATGTATAATTATAATACCTGAATATTTTGTTGTTACAGCTGGAGTTTATATTGTGATACTTGAATGTTTTATTGTTAAAACTGGATGTATAATTATAATACCTGAATATTTTGTTGTTACAGCTGGAGTTTTTAATGTGATACTTGAATGTTTTATTGTTAAAACTGGATGTATAATTATAATACCTGAATATTTTGTTGTTACTGCTGGAGTTTATATTGTGATACTTGAATGTTTTATTGTTAAAACTGGATGTATAATTATAATACCTGAATATTTTGTTGTTACAGCTGGAGTTTTTAATGTGATACTTGAATGTTTTATTGTTAAAACTGGATGTATAATTATAATATCTGAATGTTTTGTTGTTACAGCTGGAGTTTATATTGTGATACTTGAATGTTTTGTTGTTAAAGCTGGATGTATAATTATAATACCTGAATGTTTTGTTGTTACAGCTGGAGTTTTTAATGTGATACTTGAATGTTTTATTGTTAAAGCTGGATGTATAATTATAATACCTGAATGTTTTGTTGTTACAGCTGGAGTTTTTAATGTGATACTTGAATGTTTTATTGTTAAAACTGGATGTATAATTATAATACCTGAATGTTTTGTTGTTACAGCTGGAGTTTTTAATGTGATACTTGAATGTTTTATTGTTAAAACTGGATGTATAATTATAATATCTGAATGTTTTGTTGTTACAGCTGGAGTTTTTAATGTGATACTTGAATGTTTTATTGTTAAAACTGGATGTATAATTATAATACCTGAATATTTTGTTGTTACAGCTGGAGTTTTTAATGTGATACTTGAATGTTTTATTGTTAAAACTGGATGTATAATTATAATATCTGAATGTTTTGTTGTGACAGCTTTAGTTTTTAATATGATACTTGAATGTTTTATTGTTAAAACTGGATGTATAATTATAATACCTGAATATTTTGTTGTTACAGCTGGAGTTTATATTGTGATACTTGAATGTTTTATTGTTAAAACTGGATGTATAATTATAATACCTGAATGTTTTGTTGTTACAGCTGGAGTTTTTAATGTGATACTTGAATGTTTTATTGTTAAAACTGGATGTATAATTATAATACCTGAATATTTTGTTGTTACAGCTGGAGTTTTTAATGTGATACTTGAATGTTTTATTGTTAAAACTGGATGTATAATTATAATATCTGAATGTTTTGTTGTTACAGCTGGAGTTTTTAATGTGATACTTGAATGTTTTATTGTTAAAACTGGATGTATAATTATAATATCTGAATGTTTTGTTGTTACAGCTGGAGTTTTTATTGTGATACTTGAATGTTTTATTGTTAAAACTGGATGTATAATTATAATATCTGAATGTTTTGTTGTTACAGCTGGAGTTTTTAATGTGATACTTGAATGTTTTATTGTTAAAACTGGATGTATAATTATAATACCTGAATATTTTGTTGTTAAAGCTGGAGTTTATATAATGATACTTGAATGTTTTATTGTTAAAACTGGATGTATAATTATAATACCTGAATATTTTGTTGTTACAGCTGGAGTTTTTAATGTGATACTTGAATGTTTTATTGTTAAAACTGGATGTATAATTATAATACCTGAATATTTTGTTGTTACAGCTGGAGTTTATATTATGATACCTGAATGTTTTATTGTTAAAACTGGATGTATAATTATAATATCTGAATGTTTTGTTGTTACAGCTGGAGTTTTTATTGTGATACTTGAATGTTTTATTGTTAAAACTGGATGTATAATTATAATATCTGAATGTTTTTTTGTTACAGCTGGAGTTTTTAATGTGATACTTGAATGTTTTATTGTTAAAACTGGATGTATAATTATAATACCTGAATATTTTGTTGTTACAGCTGGAGTTTATATTGTGATACTTGAATGTTTTGTTGTTAAAACTGGATGTATAATTATAATACCTGAATGTTTTGTTGTTACAGCTGGATGTATAATTATAATACCTGAATGTTTTATTGTTAAAACTGGATGTATAATTATAATACTTGAATGTTTTATTGTTAAAACTGGATGTATAATTATAATACCTGAATGTTTTGTTGTTACAGCTGGAGTTTATATTGTGATACTTGAATGTATGATTGTTAAAACCGGATGTATAATTATAATACTTGATTGTTTTATTGTTACAGCTGGAGTTCATATTGTGATACTTGAATATTTATTGTTAAAGCTGGATGTTTTATGTGATATTTAAGAGCTTGTTTTTCTTAAATAACGCTGTTATGTTGTTGTTGTTTGTTATTTTCCATTGTCATTAGAGTGGTTATCAGACAGTATTATGTGAGGTTTTAAGCAAAATGTATCTATAGACTATATCAAAATATTAAAAAAAACGCTATATTTTAATTTCAAAATTGAAATACCATTGACACTCTGCCGAAATGATTTTGTCTTTAAACCCTAAACAGTTAAAGTCAAGCTTACAGTTATCACTTCCATGAACATTGATATTATATGCATGCATAGATGTAAAATTTTAATTAAATACTAGATGTAAACAATTTTAAATATGTTTTTTCGCATTGGTTGTTATATCTACTTTATTTCGCCAACGTTCAATGATGGGTATTTTTACGAGGAGGAAATACCAAAAATATTTACGGTACAATGTGTTTTTTTATTTCTGATATTGCATGATTATACATTAAACTTAAATACTGGCATGTTTCATAAAATTCTATCCATAGGAAAAATGTGACAAAAACTATAGAAATTGTCTTTAAAGACTCGTTTCGTAATATCATCATATTGACGTAAGAATTGACTTAAATTACAAAATATAAACTATACTAAATATAGAATATTTATATAGACAATTAATACAAACTTCATTAATTAAAAGAAATAATATGATAATAAATAGTCCACTGTCTTTACTCTTTCCATAGATAAGTTGACATTTCTAACTTTTTACTCCTGACAAATCTACCAGGTTACATTGTTTAATATATCCATTCATGAAACGGTGTAAATGTGGAATTTGCCATCGAATCATATTATTTATTGAAGTGTATAATGTATAAAAATATTATTTTAAGTTTGGAGTTAAAATGAGTTTGAGATTACCAACTTAAAACACTTCAGTCGGTTCCTCCATAACGGTTGCAAAAAATGGGACAGTTTTAAAAGTAAATCATTTTTGCTGTCCTTTTGGTTACGTGTGTTATTTTTCAAGCAACTATATCATAAGGAATTTAGCTATATTATATATCAGTGTGCAAACAAGCAACCATCACTGCGCAAACAAGCAACCATCACTGTGCAAACAACTAACCATCATTGTACAAACAACCAACGACCATTGCATCAATAACCAAACATCGTTGCGCAAACAACCAAACATCATTGCACAAACAACCAAACATCGTTGCACAAACAACAATCACTGTGCAATCAACTAACATTCACTACGCAAACAACAAACGATCATTGCACAAACATCGTTGCGAAAACAACAATCACAGCGGAAACAACTAACGATCTCTTCTCAAGCAACCAATTATCACAGCGCAAAAAAACAATCATCACTGCGCAAACAACTAACAACCGCTACACAAACAACCAATCATCATTGCGCAAACAAATAACTTACCATCACTGCGGAAACAAGCAACCATCACTGCGCAAACAAGCAGCCACGACTGCACAAACAAACAAACAACCACCACTACGCAAACAAGCATCTTTCACTGCGCAAACTAACCTTCACTGCGTAGACAACCAACTATCACTGCGCAAAAATCTAACCATCCTTACGCAAACAATCAACCATCACTACGCAAACAACTTACCTTCACTGTGCAAACAACCAACCATCATTGCGCAAACAACTAACTTACCATCCCTGCGCAAACAACCAACCATCATTGCACAAACAACTAACTAACCATCACTTCGCAAACAAACAACCATCATTACGCAAACAACTAACTAACCATCACTACGCAAACAAGCAACCACCACGGCACAAACAACTTACCACCACTACACAAAAAAGCAACCATCACTGCGCAACTAACCAACCATCACTACACAAAACAAGCAACCATCACTGCGCAAACAACATACCATCGCTGCACAAACAAGCAACCACCACTGCACAACCAACAAACCATCACTACACAAACAAGCAACCGTCATTGCGCAAACAACATACCATCGCTGCGCAAACAAGCAACCATCAGTGCGCAAACAAGCAAACATCACTGCACAAACAAGCAATGCAACCATCACTACGCAAACAACCAACCATAACTGCGTAAAATAACAACCATCACTACGCAAACAACCAACCATTTGTGCGCAAACAACCAACAATCACTGCGCAAACAAGCAACCACCACTGCACAAACATGCAGCCATCACTGAGCAAACAAACAACCATCACTGCTCAAACAACCAACCAACCATCACTGAGCAAACAACCAACCATCACTGCGCAAACAACCAACCATCACTGCGTAAACATACAACCATCACTGCGTAAACAACCAACCATCACTGCGCAAACAACCAACCTTCACTGCGCCAACATCCAACCATCACTGCGTAAACATACAACCATCACTGCGTAAACATACAACCATCATTGCGCAAACAACCAACCATTTCTGCGCAAACAACCAACCATCACTGCGTAAACATACAATCATCACTGCGTAAACATGCAACCATCACTGAGCAAACAACCAACAATCACTGCGCAAACAACCAACCAACCATCACTGTGCAAAAACAACCAACCATCACTGCGCTAACATCCAACCATCACTGCGTAAACATCCAACCATCACTGCGTAAACATACAACCATCACTCCGCAAACAAGAAACCATCACTGCACAAACAAGCAACCATCACTGCGCAAACAACAAACCATCACTGGGCAAACAACCAACCTTCACTGCGCAAACAACCAACCATCATTGTGCAAACAACCAACTTTTGTATTTATTGATTACATATGTAAATACAACGGAAACATGATATACTACTATTCGCACATCGTCAATAGAAAAATAATTAATCGTAGTCAGCGCCTGCCGCTGCTTTATAATGATCTCACATACATCCCCAGTCATTTCGGGACGGTCATGTCTTTGTCTAGAGAGAGTAGACTTCCATAGCAGAATAAGAAAATGTACGTTTGATATTCAGTTTTAACCTTAGGATGCATTATATCCATGTTTGAAATCATGTGTAGATTATAGCGAGTGTTAAAGGGTATCTTAGCAATGTTACATATATAATTATGACGGTTCTATAGCGTTAATTGCTTTAAATACAAAAATGCCAATATGATATTTTTATCCTTTTAAGAAATGTTAACCATTAAAGTTCTATAAATTTTTTGATAGAAGGTGTTTTTTTTATGGCGCATCCATTATGAGTCTAGCAGTTTTTCTTCTGCATTTTAAGTATCGCATTAGTATTAAATGTAGAAAGTGTACCAGGACCCCAAATAGTCGAGCAATAGTCCAATGTAGGCTGAATATACGCATAGTAGAATCAAGATTTAAGTAATTAGATATCAGTCTAAAGAGATAATTTAATGTTCAACAAAGAATAAGCCAAATAGGTTTTGACATCTTACATGTTTGAATTGTAAATTGTTGACTGTCTAAATTTGTTATGCGTACATAAACCTATAAGCATACATGTAGTTTTATTAGGATTTAGAACCATATCATTATTTATACACCAACATTTTACACCAACATTAAATTTTTATAACATCCTTTTATAATTTTGTTTCGATTTGCCATAAGTGACAATCATTAACGTGAATAATAGAATAATCGGCGTACATGTTAACACTTGAATCATCAACTACCATCGGAAGATCATTAAGATTTATATATAAAAAAAGTAGAGGACCTAGAATAAAACTTTGTGCGACACCAGCTTTAATACGTAAACGATCAGCCCGAATTGTATCTAATTTAACACTTTGACATCTCGTTTTTAGATAAGACCGAAACCACTGTACTGTGTGTTCAGTAAAATGATAGAGTTTTAATTTATGTAAAAGAATATCATGATCTACTAAATCAAATTTAAATGTAAATGTAAAATCGTTGCTGTATTTACAAAGTAGAATTGAATGGCATTTGTAGATTTACATAATAAATCGTTAAGTTATTTGTGTACTGATAGTTTTCCTGTATCATGAAGAGAATTTTAGTATTAAACATATGATTACCAATACATTCACAACAGAGCGGATTCCATTTCAAATAACACGCTACACGTACCAGCATAGGAGATACACTTCCATTCTAACGATAAAGATTAACAAAATTGAAATAAAAACAAAAGCACTTACTAGGGACAAACGATATATTTGCCTGGAAGCCACGGAGAACCACGGAGGCGTCAGTTTTGAATTCCAATCGTAGCGAGCTGCCATTGGTCACAATTGTCCTTCCTTCCAGAGATTTACCACAGTATCTACTACCAATTACTGGAGACTCTTTCAAAGAAAAAATATCGTGTAGTAAATTCTTGAATATGAATATTTTCTTAAAAGAGTTGTGACAAAGTGAATTTTTATAAATCAACGTAACATTTACAATGAAAATGTGGCGAAAAGTGTATTGTTCCTAACTTTATGTTCATAGGTTAATAAAGATCAAAGGATTGTAGAAATTTGAAAACGTTATGGGAATTACGTTTTTTAAATATTCAAACCAGTAACCCCATCTTGCATTGTCTTTTGCAAAACTCGTGCTACGTGCATACGAGTACAGTTAAAAAAATGTATCATAATCATGTCGTCCTTTCGCGTACCAATCACTAGTGTATTATAGTCATGTCGTCCTTTCGCGTACCAATCATAAATGTATTATAGTCATGTCGTCCTTTCGCATACCAATTATTATTGTATTGCACTCATGTCGTCCTTTCACATACGAAAGTCATGTCGTCCTTTCGTGTACCAATCATAAATGTATTATAGTCATGTCGTCCTTTTGCACACCAATCATTAATGTTTTATAAATATGTCGTCCTTTCGAGTAACAGTCATTAGTGTATTATAGTCATGTCGTCCTTTCGCGTACCAATCATAAGTGTATTATAGTCATGTCATCCTTTCACGTACCAAAGTCATGTCATCCTTTCACGTATCAATCATAAGTGTATTATAGTCATGTCATCCTTTCACGTACCAAAGTCATGTCATCCTTTCACGTACCAAAGTCATGTCATCCTTTCACGTATCAATCATAAGTGTATTATAATCATGTCATACTTTCACGTACCAATCATTAGTGTATTATAGTCATGTCGTCCTTTCGCTAACCAATCATAAGTGTTTTATAGTCATGTCGTCCTTTCGCGTACCAACCATTAGCGTATAATAGCCATGCCATCTTTTCGCGTACCAATCATTATTGTATTACAGCCATGTCGTCGTTTCGCGTACCAATCATTACTATATTACAGCCATGTCGTCGTTTCGCGTACCAATCATTAGTGTATTATAGCCATGTCGTCGTTTCTCGTACCAATCATTAGTGTATTATAGCCATGTCGTCGTTTCACGTACCAACCATTAGTGTATTATAGCCATGTCGTCGTTTCTCGTACCAACCATTAGTGTATTATAGCCATGTCGTCGTTTCACGTACCAACCATTAGTGTATTATAGCCATGTCGTCATTTCACGTACCAATCATTAGTGCATTATAGCCATGTCGTTATTTCTCGTACCAATCATTAGTGTATTATAGCCATGTCGTCATTTCACGTACCAATCATTAGTGTATTATAGCCATGTCGTCATTTCTCGTACCAATCATTAGTGTATTATAGCCATGTCGTCAATTCACGTACCAATCATTAGTGTATTATAGCCATGTCGTCATTTCTCGTACCAATCATTAGTGTATTATAACCATGTCGTCCTTTCACGTACATGTACCAATCATTAGTGTATTATAGCCATGTCGCCATTTCTCGTACCAATCATTAGTGTATTAGAGCCATGTCGTCATTTTTCGTACCAATCATTAGTGTATTATAGTCATGTCGTCATTTCACGTACCAATCATTATTGTATTATAACCATGTCGTCGTTTCTCGTACCAATCATTAGTGTATTATAGCCATGTCGTCATTTCACGTACCAATCATTATTGTATTATAACCATGTCGTCCTTTCTCGTACCAATCATTAGTGTATTATAGCCATGTCTTCATTTCTCAAACCAATCATTAGTGTATTATAACCATGTCGTCATTTCACGTACCAATCATTAGTGTATTACAGCCATGTTGTCGTTTCTCGTACCAATCATTAGTGTATCATAGCCATGTCGTCGTTTCTCGTACCAATCATTAGTGTATTATAGCCATGTCGTCATTTCACGTACCAATCATTAGTGTATTATAGCCATGTCGTCGTTTCTCGTACCAATCATTAGTGTATTATAGCCATGTCGTCATTTCACGTACCAATCATAAGTGTATTATTGCCTTGTCGTCATTTCTCGTACCAATCATTAGTGTATTATAGCCATGTCGTCATTTCACGTACCAATCATTAGTGTATTATAACCATGTCGTCATTTCTCGTACCAATCATTAGTGTATTATAATCATGTCATCATTTCTCGTACCAATCATTAGTGTATTATAGCCATGTCGTCGTTTCTCGTACCAATCATTAGTGTATTATAGCCATGTCGTCGTTTCACGTACCAACCATTAGTGTATTATAGCCATGTCGTCGTTTCTCGTACCAACCATTAGTGTATTATAACCATGTCGTCCTTTCACGTACCAATCATTAGTGTATTATAGCCATGTCGTCATTTCTCGTACCAATCATTAGTGTATTATAGTCATGTCATCCTTTCACGTACCAACCATTAGTGTATTATAACCATGTCGTCCTTTCACGTACCAATCATTAGTGTATTATAACCATGTCGTCATTTCTCGTACCAATCATTAGTGTATTAGAGCCATGTCGTCATTTCTCGTACCAATCATTATTTTAGGGGTATATATATTTGAGTGTGAATATCTATATATATGCAGTACCTTCTTTTTCACCAGACTTCAGTTTAAGGTAGTCAAATCGGCAATCCGCGGATTCCTCCAATTCAAATGTGTTAAATTGAACTTGAACCACGTGACCCGGAAGTTGTTTATTGGTTACTATGATAAAACAATTCCTGTTGTTTTGGTACTCTGGTGCAGTATAGATAACTTCGTTGTAAAACAGTCGGTTGCAATCTATAATTTAAGTGGAAATAACACAAAAATACATAAACATTAACGAGAGATCAACGTGTAAACATCTACATTAAGGCAAGCAGTATTATTTATGACTAAATCATAATTATTTAAACTGTTCGAACAGTACTCATTTATCCAGAATAAATCAAACACAACATTTAGATACGAGGTGTGTACTGTGATAATAGTACTCATTTATCAAAAATAAATCAAACACAACAGTTACATAATGTTCTAATAGTACTGATTCATCCAAAGTCAAACACAAAATGTGCATACTGTTCTTATAGTACTTATTTATCCAAATTTGAACTTAACCTTTGCATACGGTTCTAATCTGTAGTACTCATTTAACCAAATTCAAACACAACATTTGCAAACGGTTCTAATCTGTAGTACTCATTAAACCAAAATCAAACACAACATTTGCATACTGTTCTAATCTGTAGTACTCATTTAACCAAAATCAAACACAACATTTGCATACTGTTCTAATCTGTAGTATTCATTTAACCAATATCAAATACAACATTTGCAAACGGTTCTAATCTGTAGTACTCATTTAACCAATACCAAACACAATATTTGCATACTGTTCTAATCTGCAGTACTCATTTAACCAATATCAAACACAACATTTGCATACGGTTCTAATATGTAGTATTCATTAAACCAATATCAAACACAACATTTGCATACGGTTCTAATCTGTAGTATTCATTAAACCAATATCAAACACAACATTTGCAAACGGTTCTATTCTGTAGTACTCATTTAACCAAAATCAAACACAACATTTGCGTACTGTTCTATGCTGCAGTACTCATTTAACCAATATCAAACACAACATTTGCATACGGTTCTAATCCTAAGTACTCCTTTCCTTCAACCAATATCAAACACAACATTTGCATACGGTTTTAATATGTAGTATTCATTAAACCAATATCAAACACAACATTTGCATACGGTTCTAATATGTAGTATTCATTAAACCAATATCAAACACAACATTTGCAAACGGTTCTAATCTGTAGTACTCATTTAACCAGTATCAAACACAACATTTGCAAACGGTTCTAATCCTAAGTACTCCTTCAACCAATATCAAACACAACATTTGCATACGGTTTTTATCTGTACTACTCATTTAACCAAAATCAAACACAACATTTGCAAACGGTTCTAATCTGTAACACTCATTTAACCAAAATCAAACACAGCATTTGCATACGGTTCTAATCTGTATTACTCATTTAACCAAAGCCAAACACAACATTTGCATACTGTTCCATGCTGCAGTACTCATTTAACAAAAGCCAAACACAACATTTGCATACTGTTCCATGCTGCAGTACTCATTTAACCAATATCAAACATAACATTTGCATACTGTTCCATGCTGCAGTACTCATTTAACCAAAACCAAACACAACATTTGTATACCGTTCTATGCTGCAGTACTCATTTAACAAAAATCAAACACAACATTTGCATACTGTTCCATGCTGCAGTACTCATTTAACCAAAGCAAAACACAACATTTGTATACTGTTCCATGCTGCAGTACTCATTTAACAAAAGCCAAACACAACATTTGCATACTGTTCCATGCTGCAGTACTCATTTAACCAATGCCAAACACAACATTTGCATACTGTTCCATGCTACAGTACTCATTTAACAAAAGCCAAACACAACATTTGCATACTGTTCCATGCTGCAGTACTCATTTAACCAAAGCCAAACACAACATTTGCATACTGTTCCATGCTGCAGTACTCATTTAACCAATATCAAACGCAACATTTGCATACTGTTCCATGCCTCAGTACTCATTTAACCAAAGCCAAACACAACATTTGTATACTGCACTAATTTATAGTACTCATTTAACCAATATCAAACACAAAATCAAACACTAAATTCCAATACTCAGCTCACTACCGATATCAAAAGGTAATTCCTTCGGTGTCGGTATTACAGTTACTTCCTTTTGTTACCGAACTGTTTATTATTGATGTCATTATTTATATGGTTTATAAAGTTTTAGATTAACGGTAATATGTATAACCAGTATACATAATTTATGGTGGCCTTATGTACAGATTCGAACTCATACAACTGCAATTTAAAACATAAGGCCTGTACATCTTTTCAGCTGAATTTACATTGATTAATCCAAATCAAATAATTACCTTGACTTTCGATGCTTTTCTCGAGAATGATAAGTTGATGTTTAGTTTCTCTCCTTGCATTATCTGTGCGCTTCTCGAGCTCAGATATATTGTCATTCGTCCTATTAATGCTTTCAATCATTCTTTTTTCCAATTCTTTACGTTCGTCTTTCTCTTCTAGAAATGCTTTTCTGAATATGTTGGTTGATTTATCGATATCTTTTCTATACGAGTCTGGTTGTTGCTTGGTAAGGTTCTGAAGTACTTGTAAATTTGTTTCCATCTGATGGGTCAAAGTTTCCAATTTTGTGAGATTATTGTTTGTATCGTTCATGTTCATCTGTATTTTTCTTATCAATGTTTCCTGTTCTCTAATGAATCTATAAGTTTCACTCAGGTTTTCTGCATTTGTCTCCTTCAGTTTCTTCATTTCTATACCAAGTGAATTTATCTCATCCGGGTAAGATGTTGTATGGTCTGAGTTCACCTTTTTGACTCTTTCGTGCAAGTTTTCTACACCTACATAAAAGACGAAGCATGTATTCTGTGAGTTAAATGCTGCATGTATGTTTATTTGTTATATACGAAAATAATATTTGTTCGACAGGATAGTTATAACAGGGAAAAACTACAAAAAACAGTTTAGACACAAGCATTGCATTGACTAATAAGAATAAGAACTTTAAAAATATACAGAAGAAGTTGGAACAGACGTTACCGCCTTTGAATTTTAATTGTTAAAACGCCACGTTTTTATTTACACCTGGTTTGCGGATGAGAACAACCTTGCTCTTACCCGGGTCGACACATCATCAAACAACATGGTATAAAAATAAAGTTATCTGATTATATGCTGACACATGAGACAGATCACACGTGTAAGGTGTAAAATTGTGTTACTAAAACAATAAGAAGCATCTTGTGTAGATAAAGACAAAAAAAACGAAAATAACAGGACACGTGCGTAATGGTAATGTGTATTTGAATTAATGAGCGTTACACGAGCAAAGCGTTAATTATGATCTCCTAAACTTTCAGAAAAAGTATGAGACGCAAGTTTACGGGTGCCTCACAGCATATACGACTGCTTTAGTGACAGTCGATAATATGTGAGGCGTCCTCTGCGGCTGAGAGGAACGCATTCGTTAAACAACCACTTTCCTCATAGGTTCGAGTCCCGCTCGATCAAAACTTTATGTGAGAAAGTTTGCTAGATACTTGCGGAAGGACGGTGGTTCTACTCAGATTCATTCTGAGATCTTCCTCCACCAATAAAACTGGAAATGCCATATGCAACCTGTTATGTGTTGAAAATGGCCGTGAACACCATTACGAAAATATAAAAACAAAATCGGGTAAAAGGATCTCTTGGGAGTACACAACGAAAACCAAATCAGGAAACAGACATGGTTTTATTGATACAGTACTTTATAAGACACAAACTAGTATATCAAGGAAATATCATGGAAATATTGTGGTGTACATATTTCATAGCTAGTATAGTGAGGAAATATAGCGATGTACATATTTAATAGCTAGTATATCAAGGAAATATCATGGAAATATTGTGGTGTACATATTTCATAGCTAATATAGTGAGGAAATATAGTGGTGTTCATATTTCATAGCTAGCATATCGACGAAATAAAGTGGTGGTGTACATATTTCGTAGCTAGCATACCGAGGAAATATAGTGGTTTACATATTTTGTAGCTAGCATACCGAGGAAATAGAGTGGTGTACATATTTCGTAGCTAGTATACCGAGGAAATATAGTTGTGAACATATTTCATAGCTAGTATATCGAGTAAATATAGTTGTGTACATATTTCATAGCTAGTATATCGAGTAAATATAGTGGTGTACATATTTCGTAGCTAGCATATCGAGGAAATATAGTGGTGTACATATTTCGTAGCTAGTATATCGAGGAAATATAGTGGTGTACATATTTCGTAGCTAGTATATCGAGGAAATATAGTGGTGTACATATTTCGTAGCAAGCATATCGAGGAAATATAGTGGTATACATATTTCATTGCTAGCATACCTAGGAAATATAGTGGTGTACATATTTCGTAGCTAGCATACCAAAGAAATATAGCGGTGTACATATTTCATAGCTATTATATCAAAGAAATATAGCGGTGTACATATTTCATAGCCAGCATATCAAACGAGATAAAGCGGTGTATATATTTCATAGCTAGTGTATAGACGAAATATAGAGTTGAACATATTTCATAGCTAGTATTTTCTTAACAATATGATTATTTGAAGCAACATATTGCACAATATATTGTTTTGCTCTAAGCAATATTTTACTTAAATGCGTTTCATATGCTTACACTATGTTAAAAGGTAGTGGCACTTAGCATGGTATGAATGCGTTGGAATAGAGAGAGTTAAGTGCCTTTACCGTTTAATAAACAAATCCTAGGTGTTTGAATTCACACACACCATGCTTCCAAATATTCTACATTGGGTCGTTTTTAAAACCCGTTTTACACAATGCTAAAATAAATCTGATGTTTATGTGATCATAAACCTCTTTGTGTTCGCGGATTCTAAAATGATAGAAAAATCCAAGGCGTTTGCAAAATTGTTTTTGGAGGTAGCGTCAATTGTTCATTTATTCTACGTTACAAACCGTTTATATTTATAATAAAGCATGCAAAGTGTTATATATATGCTATGTATTTCAAAATGAATTACTGGGAAGAAACAGGAATTGTTGTTTTAAGTTTTATTAATTCCAAAGACACTAGTC
Organism: Panopea generosa; assembly: GCA_029582155.1. Taxonomy (NCBI): domain Eukaryota; kingdom Metazoa; phylum Mollusca; class Bivalvia; order Adapedonta; family Hiatellidae; genus Panopea; species Panopea generosa. Next base: position 51,823,825 of record CM055905.1, read on the forward strand.
AGTCATACACAGTAACATATTTCAAAAAAGAAATGAACCTGTATGTATATTAGTCTTACAGTAACAATAGCATATTGGATAAATAGAAGCATTAATATCAACTAAGGGACCTATACTGTATTCGTTAGATATCAAACATTAGATATAGGACGTTACATGTCACTAAGTTTTATATCAGTATTACAATGTTGTGCATTTTCAATGTGGAACAGAGCAATATTAATTGGTGTGCGAGACGTTAAGTATAATAACAGGGAAACTACACATCTAAATGGTTACTAATTGATTGATTGATGTTTATTCGGTTAAAACACACATATGCATGGTACATTAAATATATATAGGCTACTCAATTACAAATAAAATGTAGACAAGTTAGTAAAGGTAATTTGATAAGCATCAACCATACTTTATAGCATTAATTAATTATTGCAAATTACTAAATATAAAGTATCACAGAATGCAATTTTAAAATTATTGTTTTGGCATAAGTAATCACAATAAAATATATTATAGAAACTATGGAATGAGTGGAAATTCTCAAAGAAAGAAGCATTCAATTAATGCAACATTGGACATACATAATAGTGTGTAATAACCACAGATTGTCCACCAAGCACGAAGGCTTATTTCCAATGCGGTCCTTGGTATTAAATAAATTAAATAAAATGAACACGATATAAAGTAAAAGACCACATGGAATGTTTGCCGTTTACAAATATAGTATTATTGTCATCACGAACTTAGCATAAAGATATTACAGTTAAAACATTGGACATATCTATTTAACGAGTGCAATAAATCAACTATGCTTTCCTGGCTCTGTCCAACAAGGGAGTCTTGACAGAATTTTTAAAGTGACTAACTTTAACATTGTTTTTAATATCAGCGGGCAATGCATTCCAATCAATGATTGCACTGTAAACGACGGTTACATTCTCTTTCCCATAGTATTTGGTACACTAACATTTTATTTATTTGTCTTAGTGGAATAAGAGTGCACATCTTTAACAAAACCAAAGCGTTCATTCATATATGAAGGACACTTGCCATTTACAATTTGAAAACATGGTCACGACGTAATTGCTTATTTCTATTTTCTACATTCAACAAAGACTACCATTGTCGACACTTTCTCTAAGTCCCATACTAAACATCTTAAGTAGCAAAAAACATAAAATGAATGACTCAATGTGTTTTTGTAATTGCTTAAAAAATTCAACTAATTAACTGCAACGGAAACGAACTAGCTCTTGAGATTACCAACTTGGGTCGCAAACTGGTTTATTGTTTGTTATACATTTCTTCACCAGATGGTATTTATTTCATTTCAGTAATATGATGTTATCAACAATCACAAGAACATAACGATTATAGTATGAAACATATACGTTCCGCTCTCATCCGGACCACGTGTTGAGTATTCTACCGGAGAAGACTAAACTATATAGGACTGCGTTCAGTGAATGAATTTTCCTGGACACTTACTCAATCTCAAATAAGCACACAGAACGCGATCATATTAGGGAATCAGGTGCTGCAGAACGCAGCCCAGGGCATATAGTCTTGTCCGATACCATCAACAGGTAGCTTCTTATGCACAGTTCCTATTGTTTGGCAGATCTATATTGGGTATGTGCATGACCTTGACAGTATGTGAACCGACCAGTCTCCGTCAGACAATACGTTGTATTTTTTTGTGTACCAAACGTGATCAAAGCGTAGAAAAATACATTAGACATGGGGAAATGCATAGAGAATGTCCCGAGCAACGCAGATAATAACATTAATTTCTTTACACTTATTACAAATATTTACAAAATTACAAATGTTACTGGACGTGTGTAGAACGTAACGTATCTATATAATGCGATCTAGTGCATAACATTATAGCAATAAATATGTCTTTGAAATGCTATGAGTAAGTTCTTAATTTAAAAGCAACATACGTAAATACAAACACAGTGCTTTTGTAAGACATCCCTGGGATAACTTATAATATACTTCAAAAAAGAAAACTTTTAGGCATGTGACTCATGAGTTATAAATGTACTTCACATTAAATCTTATTTCTGCAACGTATCTCTGGACTACGGTATATTACTAACTAGATTAGGTACATGTCAACTGCGTCAAATTGATAAGGAAGAAGCTAAGATCAAAAGTCAAGACCAGTGATACTCTTATATTGATGCACTGAGATGCTATAAAGGGATCTACCGACTGACTATCTATCAATAAAGACATAGCATTAAAGGTTTTTATCACATAATAAACGGTGCGGGAGCGTAATATACCCATGACATGTTGTTTATATTAACCTAGTGCAATATCATTCTGATTCATCGCTCGGTATAACTCGGCTCTCGTGCGTAAATTGTCGAGTACTTTTACATTAGTATTATATGGTGTTCTGTTGACGTCGTCCGAAATCACAAGCTTGCAAACGTCTTGTTTTTAAGTGTTTCGTTTATATTTAAATTCAAATTTATGAAAAAAACTTGCGTGAACATCCCCTCTTTTTATTCGGTCATGAATAAAATTTAACATATGTGATATTTAAGAATTTGCACCAGAGCTTTTTCTCGCAATCGACCGTGAATGTTTAAATTCCTTGTTTATAAATCCGTGTTTATACTAACTCCAACGTAATAATTAGATGTAAAGGTAACACAAATTGTATTTTATCTGCCTTAGAGCTATAATCATATCATAGGAATTAAAATTAGTAATTTAATAATGTTATTAAAAATAATTTTGTATTAATATTGATTATTTTACAAAGGATAGAAAGCCAAAATCGTCTGAAAAATACGTACCACCAAAGGTTTAACCAATGAAAATCGTACGGGCTGAATTTCCGACCCAAATATTGACATTCTTAAATCAATTGTTTTTGATGAATGATATCATTATTTATGTTTTATTAGTAACAGATGACTGCATGATGATGAATAGAGAGGCCAATCCAACACATTGAATACAGTATTCATGAAGAAATGAGATGAGTAAATATATTTAAAGTAGATATGAATTTAAGTAACCAGCTTGAACTATTTTGAATAATTTAATTACACTCTGTTGGTGTGTGTATATTCTATGGTCTTTGTTGTTTTATGTCACTTCAATTTTTATATGTTCACAACGTCTCAAATAGTTGCTTTTCCTTCTCTATACGAGTCCTTGATGTTCATTATTGCGGTTAAAATAACAACCCCTGTGTGGTCCCAGAGAGTCATATGAGTGATGGCAAGAGTAGGATCACTGTGTCTCATGCAAATCGTAAGGAGTGACAATTTGAGTATTATGATAAATTTTGCTGAAATTATGCAGTTCTGCAGGTATCAAGGTTCTATGTTTATTCTGCATATTCATTTGTTAAAGGTTGTTTATCTGTATGTTAATTTATTATATATTTTTTTTATTTGTACAGTGAACCAGGAATCTTCCTCCCTGTTGCTGTCAAATAACCTACTAGTATAATGTGTTGGTACACCGTAAAACCGCATGTATTCATTCATTTCTAACATTAATTTTGTATGTTACAAAAAGTATTTCATTAGGAATTTTAAAGCTTCAGTCGGTTCTAGGTTTATGATACTGATTGAATGATTTGTATAGATCAATATATATTTATATTATATTGTTACATAAATAGGAAGTTTAGAGATAGAAGGACTATTTGAATGAAAATATATATTTCTATTAGAGAATGATCTTAAGATGTTGTTATTCTGAGTACATGCATGTCATTCTCTCAGACATTCGTTATTTTAGGTGTAAAAATGAAACAACTGTTTGTAAAAGTATTCTAATATAAATAAAATGGGAATAAACAGTTAGCAATGTCATTCTCATCCAAATAATTTGTACTGGCAGAAGAAAAGATAGACATCATCTGCAGCATAAAAAATCTACTTTTATTTCAGACATGATGTACATCTCTATGAAGACTGGTGGGTTTCAGTTTAAACAGAATTCAGAAAGATAGATGGATCAGTTGGGAAGCAAAAAATGGCTGGTAGGTCACAAACTTAGATAAAACAACACTGTTTTCCTGTTTTCATTCTCTTTGTTACTTGTAATCACTTTAAATAAAGAGCTTGTAGTCAGATTATGTTTTATTTTAGGTTTATTGTGATAAAGAAACACTGGATGAGAGCAGCATTATCAGCCTATTGTTAATGCTATTTACAGTTTTAGAATATGTATACAATGGTATTTCATTACCGATTTTATTAATATGATCATTATTGTTCATAATTTTATTAATGGAATACCTTTGGTTCTGAAATTCTCTCGGTGCTTCTTCAGCATTAGCATTAGCGTTGACCCTACTTTTCACCTTTATTTATTTAAAGCTTAATTTCACAAACAGCATAATCATATAGAAATATTTCAATATTACAAGGGTCCTTGTGGCCGAGAAGTCTAAGGAAGCGTCTCAAGATCACATACCTACGACCGCTACGGTCGTAGATTTGATTCCGCTCGCTCCATAAACTTTTGGTAAGAAAGTTTGCCAGTTACTTGCAAAAGGACGGTAGTTCTACTCAGATTCATACTGAGGTCTTCCTCCACCAATAAAACTGGATATGTCATTCTCGTGTATAGCCTGAAATATGTTGAAAATGGCTTTCAATATTGCAAAGTATAAACCATACACGTAACACCATGACATCAATGGTTCCAAACGACTAAATGGTTACAACTTTTATCAAACAGTAATGCATTTAAACTGTAAGTATACATTTATGAATATTTAGAGGGCTAACAGACGATCCGTTAACACTTCTTTCTTGGGGGTCCTGGAAGGTAACCAGTACTGGAGCACTCGTATCTCAGCAAGATACTGATACGTTGCAATCGTCCTAGGCCACCAATTGAAGGATATATAGTTTGCCAACATACCCACATGGCTACTAATTTACATACATGTTCATTACATACTCTATACTGACCAATTAATATCCATGTTAACAAACCTACATACACGTCAGTTTATCTACCTACAGTTCTATCAACACACCTACACGTCTATCAATATGCTTGCACGTCTTGTAACATAGCTACACGTCTGTCCACATGTATACACGTCTGTCAACATATCAATCAGCATATCTACACGTCTATCAACATGCTTGCATGTTTATTACCTTGCCCATACACGTCCATCACATATCTATCAACATACCTACACGACTATCAACATACCTGTATATCTATCAACATATCTATCAGCATGCCTACACGTCTATCAACATAATAATCTACCAGCATGTTTGCACGTTATCAACATATCTACCAGCATGCATGAACGTCTATCAACATATCTACCAGCATCCTGCACGTCTATCAACATGTCTATCAGCATGCCTGCACGTCTATCAACATATCTACTAGCATGAATGCACGTCTATCAACATATCTATCAGCATGCTGCGAAACGTATTTCAACATATACTTGCACGTCTATCAACCTATCTATCAGCATGCCTGCACGTCTATCAACATGTAGTCTGGTCGTCAAACATTTAGACCCGGAAAAAAATGGTATAGAAGCATATTTGGTATCAAAATACGCATAATTTTCAGTAGAATAACATATCCAAAATCCGCTAAAATCGGCTTTGGGGAAAAAAATTTTTGAGGGTTTGAATATTTTTTTATTTTTTGGCATATTTTTGAGTAGAAAAAAGGTATTTTTTTGCAAATTAGAAGTCTTAGACGAAACGATGTTACGTTTAAACATCGATTTAGCAAAATATATGGTTTCTAGGCTATATATCTATAGTTGTGTAATGTGTATAGGCAAAATTTTCCTACCATTTTGAAGAAAGGGTCGGTGTCTGACTGAAATTCGATATATAATACTACTCTACAAAATGAGACGTTTGTTGTATTTATTAAACAAATAAATGTACAATTTACTGCATTTGATGTATTTGAAGTCCGACATTCTATAATGTGCACTTTTTTATTCCAATAGCTTTGATAAAAAAATACTAAATGTGTTCAATAATTGAATGTACTGAATTAACCCAAACCGCAGTATGGGGTTACACCTTTCCCGTCAACCAAAGGTCGACATCCTGAAGTTAGATCTTTCCAAGGGTCGGGTGCCTTTAGAAAAAAAATTCAAAGCTATGTATAAATGATACTTGTGTGCAATGTATTAGGTACTAAGTAGAAAAAATGAACGTTTTTAGTCGAAATCGTCATCAAAAGTGACTTCTTCTGCGTTTTTGCAGCTTTCACCTCTGCAATCTCCACAGGCTGTAACGCATTTGAGTCCGTGTTTGCGACAAGAACAGCTGTTGGTTCCGCATGGGTTCTTCGTTGTTGACTTACATTTACAGCGCACAAAACTCAGCAAACTCTCTGGTGCTGCATCCAAGTCTGTGAATATTGGAGTTAGATTGTTGTCATCAACTTTCCACCCCCATTGTGTTGCATCCAAAAAGTCATGTGATAGCTTTAGCCAAAGTATTACTTGAAGGTGTACACGTAAACTGTGAAAATATGTTGCTCTCTCTGTGAGAGGAAGTTTTTGTAGCTCGAGAGTTGTCTTACTGGTTGATACTATTTCCATGTATCTCATGTATCGCACATTTGTTAAAGTATCACCATCTTTGCCTCCATATAACATTGTAAACAGCTTTACTCCTGCTGCTCCAACCTGCTGTTCGGTTGCCTCTGGGCTGCTTATAGTCTGTGACAAGGCTTGTATTTCTTCCGACTTTTTCATTTTCTTCAACAGGCTAGTTTTCCCATGTCCATATGTTGCGGAAGTGGTGTCGCAGCCGCTCCATGCTTGAATGAATAAAAGATTTGATAAAACTTTACTGTTAGCTTTAGCAGTTAGGTCTCGGACTTTCCACACTGTCAAGCCTTGTTGTGATCTGTTGGTGTTTGAGCGGAAATAAACGTCAGACATGTCTTGCCTCCAGTGGTACATCAGAAGAACTAGGATATCTGTATCATCAGCTACAACGGTAGTTTCTCTCCCTTCTCTTGCAAATTGAAGTGCACACTCTACTATCATTGTGTCAGCATCCCCAGTGCTGTTGTGCACAACTTGTCCATCATCTTCCAGGCTTTTACTCAGCAATGCGATAAACTGACTCTTGTTGCTTTCGTTAGAGAGGAAAGTCTGTTGGTCACCATGGGCCTTGATAGACTCGGAAAGTTGTATATCTGCACATGTTTTACCCCGTCTTTGCTGATGCTCATGATCCTTGATAGATGGTCCGTGTCCATAGCCATCAAATACAACACAACAATCACCATACCTTGTTCGTACATATTTCACATATTGGTTTACTATCTCTTTATAGGTCACTTTCTTCTGCCACTTCACTCTGTGTAGAAGGGCACCGCCATCAATAACGTTTTGCACTGAAGAATTGACACCGTTTTGCAGGAATTTAGCTAGTTGTGACTTTTGTGATTTGCGCATGAATCTACCTTTGAAGAGAGATGTTGGTATAGATGTAAGCTCGTATCTAAAATATGGCACCATGTCACTTTCACGCTGTGCAATTGCAATCAATCGCTGGAAAAGATGATTCGGGTCGATGTGCACCTTTTGCTTGTCAACTTGTATTCCTGGGGAAAGGGATTCTAGGGATTTAACTTGATCACTTCTTTTGATTGACGCTTCGGCCACGTTAACGTCATTAAGTTTCTGCTGGACGTATTTACCAACCTTTTCTGTCTCATGGCAGTTTACACCATCCCCTTGAGATGCTGTTAATCCTGATGATAGGGAGCGCAGCCGAGTTTCATTTTGGTCAAAGGGCTCATGTTGGTCGAACCAAGCTTTAACAGTGTTCAGATCAGAATAATCCCTGTTGCTCCTTGACTCTCCAAGTTCTACATGTTGTTCACTAGTTTTATGCTTGGCATTGGTTATAGATGTCATGGCCTCGTGGACGGCAGCGCACTTGTGCATACTCAAAACCCACTGTAAGAGAACTGTCTCAGTTACTCCGCGTCCTCTTGTAAGCCCTCCTCTGCTCTTAATCGACCTCATCATAACCTGCTCGATAGTCAGGTCTGTCCATAGTCCTGCCCAAAAGCGATTGCTTCTGCGCACTACGTGGAATCCATGCTCTTGGAAGCAACTGTATAGCCAAGGGTGGTCCTTCGGCAAGTCAAGCATAAGTTGTAGATATAGACGCGAACTCTTTGCGTAATTGATGTGTCCTGTTGCGGCGAATAAGTTTAACATCTTTGTCAAGGCTATTAGATGTAGGTTCCAATCCCCTGTTCTTTCAGCGCGTATGAATACCTTTAGTACCTCAACATATTCAATATATTGAAGCCATAGGTTTGCTGTCGGGGAGCTGGCACTCAGATTCTCCTTATGTTTTGCTAGACATTGTTCCAATTTCTTCAATTCAATGGATTGAGCTATCGAAGAGATTGGCATTGACTTCTTCATGGTTCCATCGTATAATTCTCTGATCGTTTCAACTTCTTCATTATTCAATCGACCTTCAGTTGCTTGTTCTTCATCTGTTAAGTCATTATCTTCCTCTCCAGCAGTTAGCGGCAAAGTTGCTGCCATCAACTTATTTACCAGTGCACCCTCCACTAAAAAGTGCCCTCGAAGATCTCTAGAAAAAGCCTTCCCAGTCATCATTTTAGCTACAGCATTAGGTCCATATACTGTCTCCAATGCCTCTTCTAGCCCGGATCCTTTCATCATTGTTCCTATGCTTCCCATGAAGCTCATCATAGTATGGAATCCTCCCAGTCTGCAAACGATGTTCATTGACTTGGCTGTGACGATTTCTGTTGCTTTTAACCATAAGGGTTGATCAAAAGTAATGCATGGAGTTGGGATATTTAACTTATGGGCCTGTCGTTCAATATAAACTAAAGTAGAGTAAATACAGGATTCATCTGAGGGTTTAAGTCAATTATTGGTAAAAGTAGAACTTCCGACTTTGGAGTTAGATTATGATCACCAGAGAACACATGTTGCATAAAGTCTGACCAGTTCGGTCTTGGTTGGGTCTCGTTGCTGAAAATACTTCCAGAGTGCCAGAGCAGATCAGAACTTAGATCGGATGACAACGTGTACGGAGTTTGTAATTGAAGCAATGGCTTGTATTTCATCGATGCCAGCCCTTTTCCTTGCTCATTGACGTACTGAAAAATTTCTACCCCTTTGTCCTTCACCAATTCTTCTGATTTCATTCGTTGTTGTCTGTTGATCACACGAGATCTTGATACTAGTGGTCTATTATCTCTAGGAGATGAAACAGCAATGATTCCCATTCCGTGGAATGTTCCTTGACCATCTAGTGTGCCTATGTTGCGGTCTACATTGTCAGCTACCCATTGCGTGAATGTTCCAGGAAAGTATTCTGAGAGAAGGTTTTCAAGGTTTTCGCTCTGAATGACGGATTGCTTATATCTGGTAACTTCATCGTAACTGATAGAGAACCCTAAACGGGACAATTCGTTGTTCAGCCATTTTGATCCAAACACATGATCAACCTCAACTCCTAAACCAAACAACGTTGGTGTGATAACCGATCTTGGGCGAGCTGCCTGGAGAATACAGTGTCCAATGCTGTTCTGTTTCAGCTCTGAAGGTACAATATACATCAAAAGTGTCTGGAGGTGTTGTGGTATCCAGCTCTTGCTCTGCTCAGCATTCGCAATGTCATCGTTTGTTGGATATTTCTTTGGATCGTACTTACTTTCTCTGATGGCTGACTTAATTATCTTGGCAGCAGCTATCACAATACGATTTGCTTCATCCTGAATGTCATCTTTCTTTTCTGAGTACCATTTTTCATTGATTATGTAGCTAGCCATGTTACGGAAACAAACGACATTGCTGCGCCCTTCAATCTCAGCAAAGAAAATAAACTCTTTATAACGATCTTCTAACTTTTGCTTTAGTCTTTTTATGGTGTAGACATCTGCACCGCCGCTGAACTCGACCATCTTACCATGCAATTCAGAAAGAGTGTATAAATCTGCATCACCTTCAGATTCCAGCCAATTGCATAAAGCCTCAAACCACTGTCTCATGTCTTGATCTTCTGGTCTGCCTTTCATTGTTGTCGACTCTGGTGTGACCTTTTTATTCAGCATGAACCATGTGTAACAGTTACTGTGATAGATAGCTTCAGCAGCAACTAAGTCAATGCATCCGTGAAGACGATTTTGAACCTCAGCTGCCCACGTGTCTCCTCTTGTGTCACACCACTCTAGAACTTTATCACGGAATTGGAGGGTTGTAACTTGGTATATTTGTGCTCTGTCAGGATGACGAGGATCAACTTGAGCATGTTTACCACAAAACATGCAATCATCATTCCAGTTAAATGGCGACAGGCTTGACCGTAGTTTTTTGGCAGCTGGCTCTTCAACACTACTACTGGGGGAACTGAGAGATCTTTTTTTATCAGTGAAATCCCGTCGGCATTTTGCATGTACCAAAACTTTACCAATTGGTGATGTACTATTACGCTCATTTAGATACTCAGTTAGATCTGTAAGGTCTCACTTTTCACTATAGCTGATAAGAGTTAGCAAACCTTTTTTTGATACAGTCACAGATTTCTCATTCTCACTAAATGTCCCTTTACATATCACACAGCAGTTTTCACCTTCAATGTTTGACATATTTCAGGAAATATTGGTTTCAGAACCTACAAATAATTACAAGATTTGTTTTTTTTTATTCATAGTCAGTCTATTAAAATAAATTATAGAACGTTTTATTGTGTAAGTTTTATTCTTTATTATTCAGATGATAAAAAGTAATTATTGTAGTTTGAAATCTTATTATGTTGATAATAATGTTTGTTACAATATGTCATATATATATTTTATTATAGCATATGAAAAAAAATCAATGAGATTACTAGCGTCTGTCGCCAACTGCAGTCGTAAATGTATAACAGTGATCGATTATTTGCAAGTACAAAGTTGTATGTAATCACTGCCTGATTTGCAAAATTAATACAAATAATCTAAGTGCTCTACAAACAATTGATTCACTTAGTGTATTGTTTAGTGTATTGTACATTTTGTGAACATACATGTTTTGCTTTCATTGATATATGTTATTGATGGCGTGATAGATTGAAGCAAAAATCGAGTAACACAACAAAGGTCGGCCACGGGTCAATTATTAGACCATGAGACGTCACAATACACTATTAATACCTAATTGATACCTGTTATGAGGTTGGGTTTTGTTGTGAGCTTCTAAAATACTTGAAATTTGTACAATAATTGTGTTAAACTTACCTAAATCTTCACATGATAACATGACATAACGCCGTGTGACAGGACGCCATCTTGAATGGCAACTACACAGGAAACCCAAAAGACTATAAAGCGCTCGGGTAAATAAAAAAATCTTTTTTACTTACAAATTACGATGACACGTCAGCTTTATTATCAAAAAAGTGTTGTTTATAACAAGTGTTTCATCATAAATACACTAAAATAAGTACAGATTATCTAAAACTTTTATAGTTCCACCAAATATTACATGAGCGAAAAAAATTTTTTTAAACCGTTAAAACTTTTTTTCCCCAAAAGCCGATTTTAGCGGATTTTGGATATGTTATTCTACTAAAAATTATGCGTATTTTGATACCAATCATGTTTCTATACCATTTTTTTCCGGGTTAGGCCTTAATTTTATGTTTGACGACCAGACTAATGTCTGTCAGCATGCCTGCGCGGGAGTACAGACCGTAACGTTCAAGTACACCAAAAATACATTTCAAATTCCGGTTCCGCAGGCGGGGAAGCCGATTTTAGGAATTTGACGGTAAATGTTGAATATTTTCATGAAATGCGTTTTCCTTACACATTTTTTTCGAAAATCGGAGAATGTCATCGGATGATCAGTGAAACAAACATATAAGTGACGGAAGTTAAACTCAATTAGTTATTTAATGAATGTCTGAGCACTTCTGAAGTGCCCACAAAGTGACCAAATTACTGCACCTGACGATCGTCTTCTGTCATTTCTTCAAGAAGACAAGCCCTGTCTTTAAAATAGATGCTTTTCCAAGCGTAGACCATATAATATAGTTTACGTACGCAGAAAGTTACACAAAAAGTCCGCCGTTCTATGAAGAAAAAAATGCAGTACAACGCAAGCGGATACTTTACAACGCAGGGGTATTTTGCAATAAGAACAAACTGTCCGTCTTTGCTCTGGCTTGTTTACATCGCATAGTCTTATCCTAGCGTTATTAATGAAACATTTCGTTTAAAAGTATTACTTGTTCCTTCGTGGTTAACATAAACCTAAACGTCGGCCGTCCACATTTTCCGTGTGTACACTCCTGCTCTTTCATTTATGTCTGATTAAACTGAGTAGCAACTGCTATGCCCATAAAATATTGTTTTCTTCTTGAACCAGCCAAAGCCACCAATTTATGCCAGAATGGTATTTTTTGAATGAGTCATACATGTATGTCAATCAGATCAGAGTTATGTCCCTTGTTATCAATCTTTCAGATGAACGACATAAGGCTAACATATGTTAGCTCTCGTGTATACGGTATTTTTCTATAACCAGGCCCGTAGCTACTCTAAGGCACTGCCTCCCTGTTTTTTCGGGCTAGGTATGAAAAAATTAAGGCACTATACATGTATTAAATATCCTTGTTACATTTTAAAACTAAATAAATTGTGATACTCAGATGAAGTATTGGTCAAGCAGCGCACGGTGTCTTAATTTATTTTGCTAGGGATGGAAAACTTTGATTTTATTATTGCTGTTGTTTTGACCCAGCATATTCTAGACTACACTAGACCATTGTCTGTAAGCTTACAATCAAAAGACTGTAATTGACTACAATCCCACAATGAAGCTAGAAATTAGTCAGTACTTTAGGAAAGCTTCGTTCTGAAAGCACATGGGTTTTATTATACCAACATGCCGGAAGTATTGCATCCTCACTGGACATTATCCCATGTAAACGAAAGACAAACACAAGAAGCGCATGCTGGCAATTCTGAGGCTGCTACTGAATACTTCCGAATAAATTAACTTTACCCGTTTCTAGATCATATTTTACAACTCATTTAATTTAATTAAAGGTTTTCCTAATTACTTGATGTTCTGAACGATTGGTGGTTACTACCAGGTAACATAAGTAGGCTTACACCAGAAGTTGGATTTTTTTCTGTCTTAAGAAATGTCTATTACAAGTAACTTCGACAAGATCTGGATCATTGGAAAAATGCAGTTTCTTATGATGATATACCAACAAGTTTTATAGGCGTGTTGGTAAGTGCAGTTATGAATTATATATATATATATGTATAACCATAACATAAAAATATATATATATATCTACTTAGAATTTGGACTAGAAACTTGATCTTATGATGGTCATACGTGCGTCTCAGTATTGTCATAAATGTACAACTTGAATTTCAAGGGCCCTTAAATAAGATATAACATGTAAGATCTAAACATAGGATCTTAAGTATGCTCCAACATTGTTCATCGCAGTCCCCTCTTCATATTGAAGAAGTTGTTGCTATTGTTTTTCCTGATGGTGCTTGAAGTCAAATTATAATGAGTCAGACGTGTCCATGGACTTTTATCATATATATTTTTTAAAAATAATTAAAACAAGAGCTGTCGGAGGGACAGCGCGCTCGACTATTTCGATGCTGTTCTAAAACAACAGCTTTTTCAGGAAATAAGTACCAAATGGAAGACAAGTAAAACTCAGGGTGGTAAAATTAAACTATAATTATTGTTTATCTGTTAAAACTAAATTAGCAAAATAATTCACCAATACTATTTATTTTCATTATCAACAGTTATGTTTTTTTGAAAACAACAAAGTGAATGACTGGCTCATATTGCCTTAATATTAATTAATTCAGCATGACATATAGGCCTATGCACTAACTTCATATTGGAGGGCAATATATCGGTACCAGTTCATCTAAATGGATTTATACATCTCACACCACTATTACATTTCCCATAGGGGTCCATAGTAACATTTACGTCCAATACAGAATGAAAATCAAGTTCTGCAGCATGTGTCTGGGCTCAATTTTTTCACTGGGTCAAGATATGCAATTATAAAGGGGGAAAAAACATACCTTGACCAGGTTTTTTTTTAATTCAATGCTTTTGTGAGACCTATCAATTTCCAGAGTAATAATATGTCAACTATTCGCCCTAGATACGGTTCGAACCAACAAATCTGAAATGACACAGAAATGTCCAGAAAGCTGGTATCAGCATCAAATTTTCAGTGGTGTTTTCTAAAATACTGACCATTTAACTCATGCTAGCAAAAAACAAAACCATTACAGTACACAGCCCTGAAAAAAGAAGAAAAAGAGAACTAAAGCTTTATTTCTACCTCCTTCATCTGTGGGTCCGAAGTACTCAAGGGAGATAATAGTGGTGTGAGTCCTATAGTTGAAATAATCTTGTACCAGCATGCACAGTTTATCACAGCTGGATACTCTTTCATGAAAATGAAGAAAATAAATCTCTTAGGGCGTGCCAATTTTGCCCCCAGGGTCATGGTTTTGAACAAATTTGAGAGAGGACCACAAACTGACCCTATTTATCAAACATCTATGATCAAGGCCTTGTTCTACAAACTTTAACCTGCTGAAAACAAAATTTCTAAGTCTAAAAGGGAAATAATTCTGCAAAAATACAATCAAGAGTTATGCTTTTTGTCTGTATGAGTTTCCTGGAGGATGTTTAACACACACGTGAAGTTTCATTCCTGCCCAATGATAGGATGGTGAAATAGGTACCAAATAAAAAACGTTAACCTCTAAAAATGTCTAACCAAATTTTCTAATTCCAAAAGGGCCATAACTATGTTTAAATGCAATCCAGAGTTATGGTGATTATCTCTGTACGTTCCGTTGATGATACTGAACACATATGTGAAGTTTCATTCATATCGTATGGGAGGTGGCATAGATATCGTAACTTATAGAAAAAACTCTTACCTGAAAAATTAAGTCTAAAAAGGACATAGCTCTTCCAAAATGCAACCTACAGTTATGGTTATTGTGTCCGAGGCCGGGGGAGTACAAAAACTCCCACGCCCCCCGTACCCCCCCCCCCCCCACCTATACCCCCTCCCCTACCCTATTCTACGAATAGTCGAGCTAAAATAACATAAACCGTGTATATGTATTAAATATTGTCTTTAATATCAATCCCATATTTCAACTGGTTCTTTCATTGCCAGTT
This sequence comes from Panopea generosa, assembly GCA_029582155.1. NCBI lineage: Eukaryota > Metazoa > Mollusca > Bivalvia > Adapedonta > Hiatellidae > Panopea > Panopea generosa. The sequence goes on from CM055905.1 coordinate 51,839,069, forward strand.
GGTTCTCGTCCCTGTGAAATAAGCTTCAGTGCATTGCGCAGTGTGAAGACGTGGTCAAGAACTACACTTAATGAAGACCACCATAATGGTAAAGCAATGATGTTTGTTCATTGGCCTAACATTGAAATCAATAGCCTTGAAATTCTTAAGTTATGGGGCTCTTCTTGGCACAGGAGAATTTCCTTAGCTTTTGCTTAACATTAAAACAGTAGATATTAGCGCAATATGCAGTGGGATAGGTATGTAATGTGACAATACAACCTTGTAAAACATACTGCTACTATATAAGATACGTTTAGCAACGCTTGGATTATGCCCTGTGTGGATCCGGAGGTGCCTCATTGTGAATAGAACATGATCCACTGCCTTAACTCTTGCGTCATAGTAAAGAACATGCACACACATATATCAAGCTATTATAGCTTTCTTCTGAACCCTTTTCGCTTGTTGCTTAATATGTTTATTGAATGTATGACTACCACGTATATTGTGAATAAAACATTGTTTAAACTAAAGTTTAAAAGCTTGGAATGAGCTGCATCACTTTGAAGAAGTTTTGGTGCCATATCTCTTGATTTTTTTATCTCGATGTGAACGAGATGTAAAACCAAAATGTTATGTCCTGTTTGGCGCCGTATAGCGTAATTTGGTGTGCCGTAAAACCCAATTCGATTCAATTACGGTTAATATTGTTTTAAGGAACATAATTTATTACATTTCTTTTTATTCATGATACATTTGGGAAAAATATTAAATATGACTGTATGAACTATTGCTGTGTTCGTATAACATCAATAATCTAATGTTCGACTAATAATTAGCAATTAATTGTCATAATTTGTTATCAGATAGATGTTGGTGAATGCGTAATCTAATACTTATTAAATGTTATGAATTTCAGTCTCAACGAATTGATTTTAAGACCTATGTTAAACAGTTGTAAAATAGATCATGTGGATCTACATGCATGAACGCGCATTGCCTGACATTTGCATGATGTATCAACTCATTTATTTCAAAAAAATATATGTTGAGAGTAAAGATCTAATAAAAACGATGCCTTTGTGAATTTTGTGATTTGTTGTCGTTTGGTGATTATTTATAAAAACTCAGTTTTTTGGTATTTAGACTAAAAAAAGTATTCAAAACCAATACCTCCAAATGGGCAAATAAGTTCTGAAATGTAGGAAAAATGCAGGAAATGGCACACTCGTCCAAACATAACTTTGTTGGAGCATGCCCCTACATACCTCTAAAATCGGCCTCCCTGTTTTTTAAGGTCTGGCTACGGGCCTGATAAACATCGTTTTCTTTCTTTAAGATCAAAACGATATGATACTATTTAAAGGAAAACAGAAGAAAGGATAAAATGTATACGTTATATCAAAGAAATCCGCATACGTTAAGCCAAAGATTTGCTATTCTAGCGATTCACCTATTCAAAAAAAGAAGCTTTCCTTCTCACCTTTAATAAGGACATCAACACCATTACGTTTATCGGGTGTCACACCAAATACTTCAATAAAATATCAATTAAAACACCAGTCATAGCGAAATCTACCATTCACACAAGATTGTGACAAAATACAACTTCTGCTCAATAAATGCCAAATAACACTTTGATTTATAACATTTTAAGTGTGTTTTTATTTGTATAGCACCCCTGCGTTGTAAAGTATCCTTCTGCTTTTATCATAATTCTGCATAGAATGACCTCCCTTTTGCGTAACGTTCTGCGTACGTAAACTATATTAGATGATCTATACTTGGAAAGCATTTATTTAAAAACAGGGCTTGTCTGCCGGAAAATATGACAGAAGATGATCGTCAGGTGCAGTAATTTGGTCACTTCTGGGGCCACGTCAGAAGTACTCACACATTCATTAAAAAAATAATTAAGCTTAACTACCGTCACTTATAGGTTTGTTTAAATGATCATCCGATGACATTATCCGATTTTTGAAAAAAATGTTTAAGTAAAACGCATGTCATGAAAATATTGAATATTTACCGTCAAATTCTTAAAATCGGCTCCCCCGCCTGCGGAACCGGAAATCCCCCTCCTTAAAACGTCGATGTTGTATTAACAACGCAGATTGTGCGATTGGTAGGCGTGTGCTATACTGTCAAGTTGAGATTTATCCCTTATTCGGATTCTTTCATTTTCTAAATATGGCGTCACGTCGCGCGCGCCGCTAATATTTGGTGTTCGAGATACGCGATAGGAGATTACACAGTCGCTTTGTGCTTCCGCAGTTTGATTCTGAGAATTGAGCGAGGTGTTCCGAATGATGATGACCCCTCGGAAACTTAAATATGCCGATTTCGACTCGTTCCTTAGAGAGATGCTCTGTTAAATAAATGGTAAATGTAAAACTTTCCTGAGTTATGTGAAAAAAATGAATCTTACATTCGTGCTCATTTATTATTGAATTTATTAAACAAACTCGTTGGGAAAAATGACATGATGCTCGAGCCTCGCATAATATGTTTTTAAACAAGCACTCATATCCTTTATATATAATATATATTATTTATTATATTCATATCAATAAACAACAATATTACACAGGCATAACCGAATAACGTTGAATGAACATATCCAGTTTTTCAGGTTGCTAAGTGACAAATAAAATACTTACGTTGCAGAACATCGTTTGTTGGTTGACGGACTTCAAACTCGGAAACATTCAGTAGTTTTAACAAACTTGACGTCAGATCTTTTTCGTCTTGTAACTCTACTTTCATATCCGTAAGCTCAAGCTTCATTGATGCCACATCATGTTCTAGAGATGAATAATTGTCGAGAGCGTCATGTACAATCTTTATTTTTTTCGATAACGCCCGATATTCTGAACTTCTCATTCTCGAACAATTAATTACATTACCGAATGCTAAAATAAAAACACAATGTAAAATAAAGTTTGCCATAGTCGTGTTAGTCGATGTTTAACAACTGCGCCGTTCACATGCTTTAACTAACTGAATATAAGTAAATAATGGTGTGTGTGTGTTATTGTTCGTGCCAAGTAGAAACTTCCTTTTATAAAATGATTAAGCAGTCTTATATAATAACATGCGTTAACACAATTGGTTAAATCCACTTAAATCTCACTTGGATGTGTTTTCCTCTTATCATGTTTAGTTGTAACCGTAGTAACATAAAACCGTTTATTTTACTACTACTACTACTACAACTACTATTACTACTACTACTACTACTACTACTACTACTACTACTACCAAAACTATTACTACTACTACTATCACTTCTTCTACTACTACTACTACTACTACTACTACTACTACTACTACTACTACAACTACTACTACCACACTACTACTACTACTACTACTACTACTACTACTACTACTACTACTACTACTAATACTATCACTTCTTCTACTACTACTATCACTACCACTACTACTACCACAACTACTAATACTACTATCACTTCTACTACTACTACTACTACTATTACTACTACTATTACTATTACTACAAATATTACTACTACTACTACTACTACTACTACTACTAATAATAATAATAATAATAATAATAATACTAAAACTACTACTACTACTACTACTACTATTACTACTACTAATAACACTTCTACTACTACTACTACTACTACTACTACTACTACTACTACTACTACTACGACTATCACTTCTACAACAACAACAACAACAACTATACTACTACAACAACAACAACCAATACTACTACTATCACTGCTACCACTACTACTACTACTACCACCACTTCTATCACTCCTACTACCACTACAACTACATCTACTATCATTTCTACTACTTCTACCACCGCTACTACTACTACTATCACTTTTACTACTACATCTACTACTACTATCACTTCTTCTACTACTACCACTACTACTACTACATTTACTACTACCACCACTACTACTACTATCACTTATACTACTACTACTACTATCACTTCTACAACTACTACCACTATTACTACTACATCTACTACTACCATTACTACTACTACTACTACTACTACTACCGCTACTACTACTTCTACTACTACTACTACTACTACTACTACTAATACTACTACTACCACTACTACTACTACTACTACCACTACTACTACTACTACTACTACTACTACATCTACTACATCTACTACTACTACTACCACTACTACTATTACTACTACCACTACCACGACTAACACCACCACTACTACTGCACGTAGCAATACTTATCCTGCTATTACTACTGTTAAAAGCACTACTACTACTACCACCACTACTACCACCATCACCACTACTACTACTACCACCATCACGACTACCACTACTACCACCATCACGACTACCACTACTACTACACGAAACATTACTTCTCCTGCTATTACTACTGTTAATAGCACTATTACTACATGTACTACCAGAATCAATACTTCTCCTGCTGGTACATGTATTACTACTATCATTTCTATTACTACTATCACTTTTATTACTATTATCACTTCTACTACTACAATCAATACTTCTCCTGCTATTACTACTGCTACTACGTCTACTACACGTACTACTTTTATTGCTATTATTACTACTACTACAATCTATACTTCATTAGATATTACTACTACTATCACTTCTACTGATATACTACTATTGCTTTTACTACTACTACTATTACTTCTGTTACTACTAATGCAATACCTCTATTTCCCAATACAACTACTACATGTATAACAACATCTACTACTTGCATGGTCCATTCTCTCTCTTGAACAGACCTTTAAAACCGAGTCTTCTGTTGTTTTCTGTCTGTTCCGTTCCTTGTTACCAATGGATCCTTTAATCATATATGCGTACTCATTGTGCAAACGGAAAGTAGTTCTTGTTGTGTTACGGGTCGTTTTGTTCTTCTATGTCATAGGTCGATCACATGATTTTATAGTACCCCTCCAGAATCAAAAACAAACATAAGAAATAGTTATGTACTTTCATACTATGCAAAAACAAAAATAAACTATGCTGGAGTAATACAACAGAAGTTAACTATGCTCGAGTAATACAACAGAAGTAAACTATGCTGGAGTAATACAACAAAAGTAAACTATGCTGGAGTAATACAACAGAAGTAAACTATGCTGGAGTAATACAACAGAAGTAAACTATGCTGGAGTAATACAACAGAAGTAAACTATGCTCGAGTAATACAACAGAAGAAAACTATGCTGGAGTAATACAACAAAAGTAAACTATGCTCGAGTAATACAACAGAAGTAAACTATGCTGGAGTAATACAACAAAAGTAAACTATGCTCGAGTAATACAACAGAAGTAAACTATGCTCGAGTAATACAACAAAAGTAAACTGAGTTATACAACAGAAGTAAACTATGCTGGAGTAATACAACAGAAGTAAACTATGCTCGAGTAATACAACAAAGGTAAACTATGCTCGAGTAATACAACAAAAGTTAACTATGCTGGAGTAATACAACAGAAGTAAACTATGCTGGAGTAACACAACAAAAGTAAACTATGCTGGAGTAATACAACAGAAGTAAACTATGCTGGAGTCATACAACAAAGGTAAACTATGCTGGAGTAATACAACAGAAGTAAACTATGCTGGAGTAATAAAACAGAAGTAAACTATGCTGGAGTAATACAACAAAGGTAAACTATGCTGGAGTAATACAACAAAGGTAAACTATGCTGGAGTAATACAACAAAGGTAAACTATGCTGGAGTAATACAACAAAGGTAAACTATACTGGAGTAATACAACAAAATGATTTAATACAATTTGACATCTAAATCATTTATTCATGACTGGACATCGGTGGCTTGATCAAACTGTTTCTGAAATTTCGGTGTACTAAATCTGCTCAAGCTTTCATAATATTAATCAGAAAACAGGCTCCAATGTGTGTCCGTTAAGCGTTTGAGTAGTTATAAACTGCCCAGACGTGTTATATGTTAGATCCTCATATATAAGCTATGGTTGCGACCATTTCTATTGAGATGGTTGATTTCATAGTCGTTTTTTCTCATAACATTTACATAATTCATACAGCCATACGGATTAATTTTACACCATTTAACCCATACTTCATATGGACACCTTTGAACACCTGTAATATAGAAGGCTTTAGAAAACAGTGTAGAACCAGTTCTGATTGCTCGTGACGAGTAATCAGAACAGGTTCTGCACTGTTTTCTGCTCTATAAGAATAAATAGGTAAAATATATCTATTCATGGAAATTGACTATGTGTGGCTTGAGTTTGGAAGGGTCCAGTTAAAATGCATATTGAGTAAAGAGTTAAAATGTAAACCTTTAATTTTTATTTTTTTTTAGCTACCGTAAGGTTGCCCGTTTATAACCCCGTAATGGGTTTGCAGGGGCCGGGGCAATCCCGCTGCAAACCGCACAATAATAGCATGTATACAAGTTTAGCAACATTTTGAAAAACATATTTGCATAGGTGCAAAAAAAATAACCATACATATCTCAAAACAGGATAGTTATACGTTGAATATTCACTATATATACTGGAATATCGGCTCGGACACAACGTACAAGCTGATCCTTACAGATATCCGAGCATATATTTAAATTGATACCCGAACGATGCACTATTACGAGCTCGCGTAACGACACTCACAGTCTATACTAGTCACTTGTACAGATTTTCAACCCCACTCATAGGGATAATCAAAATCAAATATAAACACAGTAAATTTGACTGAAGATTTATATAAAAGTTCTATTTTAATCCTTTTGACCCATCCTGGCTCCTTATGGAAAGTCAATCATCCTTATTGAACCAAATCTTATTTTCTACGACTAGATGATGCTTCAGAAATGAAACTGAATAATCATTTTGCTGAAATGGAAGAAAAAAATGAGAATTTTCTGTTTTTAAGTGTTTGACTATTTTTAGTAATGGCTGCCATCTAGAATTTCAGATCTGAAAAAAAAAATCTTTTCTATAGTCTCCTACGCAATAGAAACATCCATGTGAAGTTTACGTTTGATTGGCTTAGTTGTTTCAGAAAAAAGCTGCTAACTGACAACAGACGACGGAAAACGTATCCTGTATATATGTAGCCTTTGGCCAGTAGAGCTAAAAGACTAACAAAAGGGCCAAGATGGCCCTTTATCGCTCAGCTGTCTGACCTTGAGTCACCCAACTTAAGTAGATTATATAATACGTGTGCACTCAAAATTCCAGAAAAACTAGATGGGCAAGTAGTTAGAATTTTGGTTTGTTTTGAAGATGTTACAGATGCGTAGAAGAGTTCAAACTTGGTAGAGGTTCACCCATGGTAAATGTCAGTGAAATTACATCGAAATCAAGTCAGTAGATTCTGACAAGAAGGCTTTTGAAGTTTTGACGGATCAAGATGGCTTGAACAAACTAGGTAGAGGGTCACCCAAGGAACATTTCTGTGAAATTGTATCAAAATTGGCTCAGCGGTTTCAGAGGAGAAGTTGTAAGAAGCTAAAAGTTAACGACGGACGACAGACGACGGACACCAGGCGATCACAAAAGCTCACCTGTGAGCCTTTGGCTCATGTGAGCTAAAAATAGGCTGGACTTTAATAATATTTGTAATTCAAATGTAATCAAAATGTCAAATAGTTTATGACCAAAGTACTGGCAAGAAAAAATAAACTGGCAACCTCTGAAAATATAACTGAGATAATGCAATGAAAAGTGTGTCTATTGACTGATTATCTAATACCTTAACAAGGACCAATCAAAGGCCTGAAAGGCCTGAGGGAAGGTTTGCTAGTTAGATTTCTGATATGTTAAGTAAGAAGGCAATTCATTGGGATTTAGAAAAGAATGTGGTGTCTTTGATATTTATTTTGTGGATCTGTATAAATAACCTCCTGCATACAATACAGAGTACATATCAATACTTTTCCAACAGTAGCTATCAAACGGTTTTAATAATGCATTTGCTAAAAAAATGCTAAACAACATGGTACACTGTATTCCCTGTGAAAATTGACTGAATATTTGATGACCCTGGTGAAAATATCAATTTACAGGAAATTTTGTAAACTGGCAACGTGGTGGTCCAGGATTCCTTTCCACATCTCCACATAAAAGTTATCAACATGAACAACCTATATAAAAGGTTGACAAACAAACCTTCATATTCTGACGTTTGACTTTTTGATAGAGTATTGATCGACACATACTTCCAAAAAAAACGACCAATTTTACATCTCCACTGCTCAATATCTATCCCCATTATTTCATCAAAAAGAGTGTACCGCTTTAAAATTCCTTTTAATAATGTGCAAACAACCACCAACAATGAATGAATTATTGTTTATTTAAAAAATAGTTAAATTCTTAAAAAAAACTCAATTATACAATTCAAATGGGTCATCTGAACTCTTAACTTGTCCAACTCCTCAAGCAAGAATTTCAACGATTCAGCTCCAGATATATATTACGTTTTAACTTCAACTCCAGACTTTGTTTTTCCATGAATCATCTCCAGTCTGGCAATCATATAATTTGTGCTACAACTCCAGTCAATTTTAATATCTCCAGTTCAATAGTTATGATTTTTGGATAACGAAATGCATTCAGCACAAAATGTTCCTGATTGTCTGAGAATATACAACACATATCCATAACTCTTTGTCCAGAACAAAACAAACATGACCTACTTATAGATTTACGTGTATATTAACTTGAGTGATGTTCGTTTCTCATATAGCTTTCAATCAACAATATAAATTATCAATTAATAGCATTAGAAACGGTTTTGCGTGACCTAGATTTAATCAATCTGAAAAATACAACACAGAAACACAACAAATATAACGGTCGGATGACCTAATTAACGGTTAACATCAAAACACTGCTTGCATAAGATGACAGATTGGCGCGTTTTCTATCAACAACAAAAATAGCCCAGAATCTAATTTCATTATTTTACTAATAAAATTAAGAGGACAATCCGTAGTGAATAAAATTACACTAACAATCACTATTTACTCAAACTACCGAGTTATTATATTGAAAACATGTCAATATTTCACCCCGTTAATGATTACACCTGATAACAGTCGAATGGTGTTATAGCCCCCCCCCCCCCCCCCCCGCCTCCCCCCCACCACCACAAAATGACGTCACTATGCATGGTAGTAAATGCGTAATACATTTTTTTTACAAATGAAAATTGCCGCGTTTTTTAGCCCACATCGAGATTAGTGTATTCTTCCGCATTTCCCTGGAAATAGTATGCTTCCCGTAGCGTATCTTGGAATTTTTGTACAAAAAAAATCGCAATAAATAAATAAATTTTAACCTTTGGTTGTATAATACGTCTTCTGCTAAGGCAAATGCGTTTTGAAACTTGTGAACTTCTTTATCGGTCGGATGAATATGGCGGTTCCTGTCATACGTATCTTTTATAACAGATTTCTAGGACTGCACCACAGCTATGCTCGCCTTCCAAAAACCAATGGAGGTTCATTTTAAGTAGGGACACAATCATGGGTGTTAATTTTACTGTTCCTATCTGCTTCATTTGACCATTGTCAAGATATTTACAACAGGTTATATTATATATAATTATTATGGATGAAGGCCTCAGAATGAATCTGACTACAACCACCATATTTAAAAAAAAAAAAAAAAACTTTCTCACATAAAGTTTTTGGAGTGAGCTGGACTCAAGCCTATAATCTCGCGGTTAGAGGTAAGTGATCTTGAGATGGGACCTTAGGCCACCCGGTCATGGAAAACCCTTGGAGTAAAAACTAAACAACCTAGTCTTGCTATGATTTATTCACAACAATAAAATCTGTATGACAAAAGTGAGCAAAATTACAATAACATTCCCATATAAATTTATAAAATATAAAACAAAATCATATCACAGATTTGCGCAACACGGACAATTGTGAGATTCGTGATCTGCTATACAAATAGGTGAGAATTATAAAATATCATACAAACATATAAACATTAAAGTAGATATTTTGTTATTTCAACCGTATTTATTTTATTTTATTGCTGAAAAATACCACACAGTCACATTAACACTTAAATTCTCACCTGTAACTATTTTCAATGCTAGGAAATACTAACAATGAGAGATATTTATAAAATATACATGACCCCCATGACACGATGTCAGGTAAAGAGATCATTTAGAACATAGGCCAAACTGTTCTTGAGATGTCAAACGGAACCAGATTTTCTATAAATAATAATGGTGACCTTCACTGTTGACCTACAAACCCGAAAATGGTTAAGAGTCATCTACTAGCAGAGAAAACCATATTCCAAAGATGAATGACTATGTCCAAGTGGCATTAAACAGTCCAACCGACATTCAATTATCGTTCTGAAAATGTTTTTCAATAAAAAGCCACTGTGTCCTTTACCTTTGACCAAAGACACCATAAATATTAAGTCTATCTTCTTACAAAGACGAAAACAATGTGCAGAGCTTGAAGACTGTAGGGGTTAAGCAGTATCCAGTACTACTGATAGTCTACTACCACCAACACACTAACCATCCAGTCATCAAGATAGTCTACTACCACCGACACACTAGCCACCCGGTAATCCTTATAGTCTGCTACCACCGACACAATAACCATCCGGTAATCCTGATAGTCTACTACCACAGACACACTAACCATCCGGTAATACTGATAGTCTACTACCACCGACACACTAACCATCCGGTATTCCTGAAAGTTTACTACCACCGACACACTAACCATCCGGTATTCCTGATAGTTTACTACCACCGACACACTAACCATCCGGTAATCCTGATAGTCGAAAACACTGACACTAACCATCCGGTTATCCTTATAGTCTGCTACCACCAACATACTAACTATCCGATAATCTTAATAGTCTACTAACACCTACACTCTAACCATCCGGTAATCCTGATAGTCTTCTACCACCAACATACTCACCATCTGGTAATAGTCTACTACCACCGACACACTAACCATCCGGTAATCAAGATAGTCTACTACCACAGACACACTAACCATCCGGTAATCAAGATAGTCTACTACCACCGACACACTAACCATCCGGTAATCCTGATAGTTTACTACCACAGACACACTAACCATCCGGTAATCTAAATAGTCTACTTCCACCGACACCCTAACCATCCGTAATCCTGATAGTCTTCTACCACCAACATACTCACCATCTGGTAATCCTAATAGTCTACTACCACCGACATACTAACCATCCGGTAATCCTGATAGTCTACTACCATCGACAGACTAACCATCCAGATAAACAGATAGTCTACTACCACTGACACACTTACCAGCCGATAATCTTAATAGTCTACTACCACCGACACACTTACCAGCCGATAATCTTAATAGTCTACTACCATCGACACACTTACCAGCCTATAATCTTAATAGTGTACTAACCATCCAGATATACTGATAGTCTACTAACACCGACAGATTAACCATCCTGATAGTCTACTACCACTGACAGACTAACCATCCGATAATCTTAGTAGTCTACTACCACCGACACACTAACCATCTGGTAATCCTGATAGTCTACTACCACTGACACACTAACCATCCGGTAATCAAGATAGTCTACTACCACCGACACACTAACCATCCGGTAATCCTGATAGTCTACTACCACTGACATACTAACCATCCGGTAATCAAGATTGTCTACTACCACCGACAGATAAATCATCTGGTAAAATCTACCACCGACACACTTATCTACTGAGAAAGTGCAAGATTAAACATTCACATTTCACTATATTGATCTGATAGTTTTTTCACAATCAAATAATTTTGCTTAGAATGTGAGCAAAAAAGGTCAAAATTTATAAAACAACTTTTCAAAATTTAATTGGGACATTGCTGCAGTTTATATGCTGTTGATGCCAGAGTTGCTGTTGACCCTCAGAGCCAGAGTTGCTGTTGACCCCCAGAGTTACTGTTGACCCCCAGAGTTGCTGTTGACCCCCAGAGTTGCTGTTGACCCCCAGAGCCCATATCCGGCCCATACCAAACCTGATAAATTTTAAGTAACTAATTGTTTAAAAAGAAATGGACTCAACAGTGAGTAACAAAAGCTTTAAGCTTACGTCACAATTAAGCTAAAACAAATAAGCATTATAACTAATTTTAATAAAAAGTTTAGTAGCTCAAATAAATGTTTTATTTCTCCATTGTTAAGGTCCATATACAAGAAAGTAACCCTAGTTATCCACCAAATACAGTCAATAATGCACCCAATATAAACATGGCGAAAATCTGCAGTGTTTTGCCATGAATTATTTTTTGACAGCTGTATGCACAAAGATAATTTGCATTTCCTTTTCACAAATCATTTACATTTTTTTTCTTAAATTACTACTTTAATCTAGGTAAGGAAAGAGTATTTATAAAAATTACACACACACACACAAAGTTTTAAAAATTAACAAAAAATTTATTCATATTTTTTTCTTTCACAATACATGTAACTTGGCTTCTATTTCACTAACATTTTCTTATGTTATCCTGAACTACTTAACTTAATTTTAAAAGTTATCTAAAACTTTAATCATAGTCAGAGTTCCAGTCTAAAATCATGATCACTTGAACGTTTTTTCTCTGTTTTATGTCTTTAGGTATTTAAGTATGATGCTATAATATGTCGTTTTTAGGATCATTTAATTATCATCTAAAAGGGGTGTTTATAACAATCTACTCATTTAGTCAAATAATGCAGACATTGATCAAACTGTGAGGTAATAATTGAAAGAGAAAGAATAATACATTGTTTCGAAAATCTCAAGGTCAGGAAAAATAAGGACAAAATTAAACAAGAGGCACACAGACTTTAATGGTCAACTGAGTTGTCAATAAAACATAAGCATTAACCGTCATGTCAGCAAAACACAAAACCAAAAATCATTCAAATGTGACCATTCAGTCATCAGAGAAAGTCTCAGGTGACCTAACAATATGATACTTTGAAACATAATCATTTTAAGGCATTTAAAAGCAGATTTTCCAGGTGAATAAAAGATTAGTTCCACTTAGTCATTACACACACGATGACTAGAATACCCGTATGTTTTAAATTTACACTATACCAATATCTTCATCCATACAAACGTGACTTATTTTAAAATAGGAAATTATTATATCTGTGAAATACATGTTAATATATGTGAAAAATATTCTTTCAAATATGTTCAGAAAATCCAAAGAAAAGGAAAGGCAACTGACTGATATTTTCATACTCTCGCAATATCTCGTTTTCAATTATCTTAACTTTCATTCATCTCAGAAACACAAATCAAAATTCTTACATTGCAGAATGCAATTCTCATCATTACAATGCCATTTCCAGCAATCTGTGTTTAAAATCAATGCAGTACTTATGATTACAAAATGTGTATGCTGCAGTCAAAATAACAAATTATGAGAAATTTAACTTCAAACCTCATTTTTCTTGATAGAAACATTTTAAAACTTATATTGTACATGTATGTATAAGAAATCAGTTGCCTGTTTATTACGAATAATTAATTTGCCAAATAATTAATCCTTCGAGTGCTATTTTATCAACAATTGGTTCAGGAGATGCATGTTTCTTATCCTTCTCTATATAAGTACTTGATTATTCTAACAATACAATTTGAGGTTCACTATACATGCAGCTAGCCAGCTTCAAGTTCAAACCACACAACCAACAGCGTGTATAAACTTTAAAGTGACACACAGCAATGTTACAACTGAGTTTCACTTCAGTTCATGGATCAGATAAACGGTTTAATACATCGTGAGCGTACGGGCTGGAATTTCATGTTTTAGAATTTTTTTTATAAAACTTGTGAAGTCATGCCAGTCTTGAAAACATGAGTAAAAATTCTAAAAAACTACAAATTGATATTCCTTACAAGTGCTTCTATCATATCATGTCAATAACAATAGAAAATGATGGATTTCATCCATTTACAAGAGTAATGTCCCTTTCTGAAATAGAAACAACATTAATGGAAGTGTATCAAGATCTTTCAAAATTTTAAAATTGGCTCAAAACATATTTTTTTTCAATATATCAATATATACTCACTGACTCATATTGCTAAAAGGATATCTATTTAAACATAATATAATATATTTAAAAGGGATTTCCTAACTTGGGCTTATACATACCTAGGTTAGACTAAAATAGATTTCCCATCTAATATTGCAACATATTCTGCGACGTATTAAATGAGTCACATGATTTCATTTTTATTTCAATTTGAGCCGTCATACAGGTTAACACATGGTTAAAATTATTTCATCCTAATGATGATGTGAAGGTCATCAAGCAGTATTTAAGTGCTGTCTATTTCTGTAATGGGTGTTTTGTTTAAAGTATTTTGACAGGTTTTGACATACCAAACGATTCATATTTTATTCATTAATGATAATGAGATGCTTTTTATCCATTTTGATAATTTTAGTATTTATAGTGTTCCCCACACCCCCCAGTATATTTATTACTTTAAGAGTCTATACACATACTGAGATATTAATAATTTTCAGAAATAGAGTTAAGTTTGTTTTATAGTTACCATCATTTTTATGTCATCAATGGCTAACAGACCATCAGTTAACCTTACCACTCTTTCCTGGGATCCTGAAAAATTAACCAGTACCCGAGCTAACCTATCTCCCTAGTAACAGATAATAATTTCCCATTGAAACCAGTGGTGGGAGATGAATGACAATGAGACGCAATGTTGTATACCAATCATCAGACTCAGCTGGGCAGGGATTCAAACCCTTAACCCCTGGATTGATAGTCAGATGCAAGATCGACAGAAATGAACTTGGCTCGGCTGGAAACAAAGTTAAAGTGATGTAGTGTAAATTTATGAAAATTGCCATGTGTACTTTAAAGACATGAATTTGAACTACTTAAACACTCATGTTGACTCACAGTTTACTAGGATTAAACACAAGACATTTATAATAATGTGTTTTCCAACATTAGCTAACATTTACTGTTGGCAAACATTTACTGCCAACATATCAAGTGATTTATGTCAGGTATTCACTCTAAATAACAATATTAGTAATGTTTAATGATCAAAACAAAGAATATAATTATGAAGGTATATCAATGATATATCAGGATGCTGAAAAATGTAAAAGTGTGTCTGCAACACAACCATGTAAAAGGGATATTCATGATTGTAAGGGGAGCATTCATAAAGTATGTTAACTGTGAAACAACCATGCAAGAGGGACATTAAAATAGTTGTCTGCAAAAATAATCATGTAAGAGGGACATTCATAAAAGTTTGTTATCTGCTACACAACAACATAAGAGGGATATTCATAATACTGCTTGTTGACTGCAAAACAACCATGTAATCATGGTAATAGAGACATTCTTAAAGTTTGCTGACTGCAAAACAATGTAAAAGGGATATTAAAAAAAACCTGTACAATAAGACGTGATTGTCAATATCCCTCTTCATAGGGTTCTTTATTCAAATGTTGGACCACTGTATCTTGGAGTGCTCCAGAAACACAAAATGTGGCTATTTTCCATTGTAACAGAAAATGAAAATGAAAATCAAAACTCCCTTACAGCAAAAGGCACTACCAGACATGTGTACAAAGTTTCGCGCAGTTATCTTGATATGGATTTGGAGTTAAGTTCTGGAAACTAAGAATTTTGTAATTCTGACTATTTGTTTCCTTGACAACAGACAAAATATTGAAAATTAACTCCCTCATTCCAACTGGCACTACAAGACCACTAAGTTAACATTTGTACAAAGTTTCATAAAGTTATCTTGGATGGTTTTAGAGTAAACCCCTGGCCTGGATTAGATCTTTTTTTGTAATTTTGGATAAATTTGTTTTCATGGTAACAAAAAATATTCATTACAAAAACTCCCTCATAGAATAAAGCACAATAAGACTACAAGGTTGACATAATTATGTTCCAAATTTCTGAAGGTATTGTAAATGGTTTTGTTGTTATACACTGGAAACACCATTGGAAGCATTGGCGGACGGAGGCACTCTCTGATGTTGCCCAATTCAATATCACCAACAAAATCCTATTGTGGGAAGGGGTGACAAGGGACATTCAGAATGTTTAAAGACTACATAACAAAAATGTAAGAGGGACATTAAAGAAGTTTGGCAAGTATGGAAGCCGAATGTAGGACACAGTTAGTACTTTTTGGCTACTTCATACACTTGGTCTTCTTTTAACATCTTGACGACATACTGGACAACTGGCATTCCTCTGAAAAGTATAAAAAGAAATAATTTAATAAGTTTTCAATGAGAATGTCTCTGAAAAATATAAATTAATGCATTTCCAGCTGATATTTCACTATAAGGCCACACCAAACTATTATACTGATATTGGGAAACACTGCATTTAGTTTGTGAAATAGAGATAAGCCAGCAGTAATGTTTCATATCCGTATACTCTACAGAGATATGCATAAGAATATTCCTGACTTAACCCTATTTTACACAAAAAACATTGTTTTTGTATAAATTTTTATCCTCAATTGCGATTACTTTATTTGCCACACAATGTCACACTAGATTCGTTTTTTCTTTCCTCCCAGACATGTTAAATTCTGATTTCCTATTGTAAATTCTGGGTTCCTGCCAGACATGATAAATTCTGGTTTCCTGCCAGACATGGTAAGTTCTGGTTTCCTACCAGACATGGTAAATTCTGGTTTCCTGCCAGGCATGGTAAATTCTGATTTCCTGCCAGACATGGTAAGTTCTGGTTTCCTACCAGACATGGTAAGTTCTGGTTTCCTACCAGACATGGTAAGTTCTGGTTTCCTACCAGACATGGTAAATTCTGGTTTCCTGCCAGACATGATAAATTCTGGTTTCCTGCCAGACATGGTAAGTTCTGGTTTCCTACCAGACATGGTAAATTCTGGTTTCCTGCCAGGCATGGTAAATTCTGATTTCCTATTGTAAATTCTGATTTTCTGCCATACATGATAAATTCTGTTTTCCTGCCAGACATGGTTAGTTCTGGTTTCCTGTCAGACATGGTAAATTCTGGTTTCCTATGGTAAATTCTGGGTTCCTGCCAGACATGATAAATTCTGGTTTCTTACCAGACATGGTAAATTCTGATTTCCTATTGTAAATTCTGATTTTCTGCCATACATGATAAATTCTGTTTTCCTGCCAGACATGGTTAGTTCTGGTTTCCTGTCAGACATGGTAAATTCTGGTTTCCTATGGTAAATTCTGGGTTCCTGCCAGACATGATAAATTCTGGTTTCTTACCAGACATGGTAAATTCTGATTTCCTATTGTAAATTCTGGTTTCCTGCCAGACATGGTAAATTCTGGTTTCCTGCCAGACATGTTAAATTCTGGGTTCCTGCCAGACATGGCAAATTCTGGTTTCCTGCCAGACATGTTAAATTCTGGTTTCCTGCCAGACATGGTAAATTCTGGTTTTCTGCCAGACATGGTAAATTCTGGTGTTTTTTTTACAGACAAGTTAAATTCTGGTTTCCTGCAAGAAATGGTAGATTATGGTTGCCTGCCAGACATGTTAAATTCTGGTTAATTCCTATTGTAAATTCTGGTTTCCTACCAGACATGGTAGATTCTGGTTTCCTACGGTATATTCTGGTTTCCTGCCAGACATGGTAAATTCTGGTTTTCTGCCAGACATGGTCAATTCTGTTTTTGACAGACATGTTAAATTCTGGTTTCCATGTCATAGAAAGCGCTTGTCTGACAGGTTAAAAACTTAATAAAATCATTATTCTGTAACATCCAGCATTATGCTTCTGTTTTCTATTTATCAAATTGAAACTTTTGATGTTTGTATGTATATATTTTTTACATACAACCAAGAATTGCATGTGTTGCTTGTTGAAAGCCATGTTAAACTCAACACAAAACAATACTTGTATAGTATATGTACATGTACATTTAGCTGGTTGCCCGTCAAGGCCCAGTATGTGCAGCACCATCCCAGTATCACTTGGCTCTACCCATAGGCTCACTTCTCCTTACTTCCCCTGGAGGGAGAACTGACCTAGCCTGGTCATTGTTTTCTTCATAATAAATTTAATCATAAAGCATCAGCTTAATGGTGAAGTAACATAGAATCAAGCAGTTGGAAAAGTCCACTCATCCATCATAGCAATTAAGCATTTCTCCAGGATGAATAGGAAACTTACCTTAATATTTTTTGATTTTAAGCATACAAAAAATATTTGTGAAAAAAAGAATGAGTAGCTTTGATAAGAAATTCCATGCCCTGGATAGGTTATAAATTACATACAGAAGTCAGAATCCTTTAGATGACCATGTTAAACTGTTCATATTGTAATTATTTCTTTGATGGTTTCTTCCACTCTGTGGACTGTTTTACCATCTGGCAATGATGCATAACAAACTTGTTTATAAATAAGTGAAATATTAACTATCAGATTTCAAACAAATTGATGATAATATAATATTATATAATCTGTATAAAACTATACACACTAAGTTTTAAGACAAAATTACTTTTGGTGTAGGCATATATCTAGGTATGTGATTATTTACCAGATTCTACAGCATTGTCCATTTACCAATACCTTTACAGTAAAAGTTTACATCATCAACTCACCTTTAACCATTCTATCATGCACTGTTGGTGATATTCATGCTGGCAGGGCAGGATTTGAACTTTCTCCCCAGTTTTGTATTCAGACAGGCATATACTACATGATTCTGTTTTGGATTTGTCATCACTTTTGTTTCTATATGTCCGTGTGGGAATTCTATTGATTTCATCTTCCTTCATTCCCCTGTTCCTCACCTCTCCCAGTCGTTCTGCTAGCTCCCACAAGGACTAAACAATAAAAACATTGATGAATACAAATACATGATCGTATTGTTAAAATTAATAATATTACCATTTTTATACTATATATTGGGATCCTCTGGTATCAAGTGATCACAGGATAATTTATATCTCATCATTGATGTCATATATTCACCTTCAGCTCACTCCAAACTCTTTATCTGAGAAACTTTACCAGTTACTTGCCATGTCTGGCAGGAAACCAGGTCCTCAAATTTATGTTTAGGTCTACCTCCATCAATATACATGAATTATGTTATATAAACTTTTGTGTGTTGAGATACATATAAATCCATTCTCTTACATAATACTAATAATGCACTGCAATAACAACCTACCAGTAAAATGTTATCCTTCAGGCAGAAGATTGTGTTTGACCCATGGTCAGGTTACACTAAATATTAAAACCATGTTTGCAGCATACCAAACACTAAAAATGAGCATACATAGCTACCTGCTACAAGAAAGTACCCTACTAGCAATGTTAAGATTATAGAAAATAAACAACAGCAACATGACAATATTTTTTAAAATAGTACACTATGAGTTGAGACTAAATTGTTGCTGGCCTCAGATAACTAATCTGGTCCATCTGCCCTCAGATAACTAATCTGGTCCATCCGCCCTCAAGTAACTCATCTGGTCTATCTGCCCTCAGATAACTAAGCTGATTCATCTGCCCTCAGATAACTAATCTGATTCATCTACCCTCAGATAACTAATCTGATTCATCTGCCCTCAGATAACTAATCTGATTCATCAGTCCTCAGATTACTAATTTGATGCATCAGTCCTCAGATAAATAATCTGATTCATCTGCCTTCAGATAACTAATCTGATTCATCAGTCCTCAGATAACTAATCTGATTCATCTGCCCTCATATAACTAATCTGATTCATCAGTCCTCAGATAAGTAATCTGATTCATCTGCCTTCAGATTACTAATCTGGTCCATCTGCCCTCAGATAACTAGTCTGGTCCATCAGCTCTCAGATAACTTATCTGATTATTCTCCCCTCAGATACCTAAACTGGTCCATCTGTCCTCAGATAACTAATTTGATTCATCTGCCCTCAGATAACTAATCTGATCCATCTGCTCTCAGATAACTAATCTGGTTCATCTGCCCTCAGATAACTAATCTGATTTGTCTGTCCTCAGATAACTTATCCGATTCATCTGCCCTCAGATAACTAAATTGGTCTAAATGACTAATCTGGTCCATCTGCCCTAAGATAATTACTTTTTATTTATCTGCCTTTAGATAACTAATCTGATGCATCTGCCCTGAACTAACTAATTTGATCCATCTGCCCTCAGATAACTTATCTTGTCCATCTGCCCTCAGATAAATAATCTGGTCCATGTGCTCTCAGATAACTAATCTCATCCATCTGCCCTCACATAACAAATCTGATCCATCTGCCTTCAGCTAACCAATCTGGTCCATTTTCCCTCAGCTACTTAGTCTGATCCATCTGCCCTCAGCTAACCAATTTGATTCATCTGCCCTCAGCAAACAAATATGGTCTATCTGCCCTCAGATAACTAATCTGATCCATCTGCCCTAAGATAATTAATCTCATCCATCTGCCCATAGCTTACCAATCTGATTCATCTGCCCTCAGCAAACCAATATGGTCTATCTGCCCTCAGATAACTAATCTAATCCATCTGCCCTAAGCTAACTAATCTGATTCATCTGCCCTCAGATAACTTATCTGGTCTATCTGCCCTCAGGTAACTAATCTTGTCCATGTGCTTTCAGATAAATAATCTCATCCATCTGCCCTCAGATAACAAATCTCATACATCTGCCCTCAGATAACTGATCTGATCACTCTGCTCTCAGCCTACCAATATGGTCCATTTGCCCACAGCTAGCTAATCTGACCCATCTGTCCTAAGCTAACCACACTGATTCATCTGCTCTCAACTAACCAATCTGGTCCATCTGTCCCCAGATAATTAGTCTAATCCATCTGCCCTCAGATAACTAATCCCACCCATCTGCTCTCAGCTAACTAATCTGATCCATCTGCCCTCAGCTAACCAATCTGATTCATCTGCCATCTGATAACTAATCTGATCAATCTGCCCTCATATAACTTATCTGATCCATCTGCTCTCAGCTAACTAATCTGATCCATCTGCCCTCAGCTAACCAATCTGATACATCTGCCCTCTGTTAAATAACCTGGTCCATCTGCCCTCAGATAACTACTCTTGATGTATCTGCACTCAGATAACTAATCTGATTCATCTGCCCTGAGCTAAATTATCTGGTCCATATGCCCTCAGATAAATAATCTGGTCATTGTGCTCTCAGATAACTAATTTCAACAATCTGCCCTCCGATAACAAATCTCAACCATCTGCCCTCAGATTACTGATCTGATCCATCTGCCCTTAGCTAACCAATCTGGTTAATTTGCCCTCAGCTAACTCATCTGATCAATATGCTCTCAGCTAACCAATCTGATTTATCTGGCTTCAGCAAACCAATATGGTTCATCTGCCCTCAGATAAGTAATCTGATCCATCTGTCCTAAGCTAACTTATCTGATTCATCTGCCCTCAGATAATTATCTGGTCCATCTGCCCTCAGATAACTAATCTGGTCCATTTGCCCTCAGATAACAATTGATTGATTGAATATTTAGCGTCATTTTTATGCCATCGAGGGCTAACAGACGATCAGTTAACCTAACCACTGTTTCCTGGGATTAACCAGTACTCGAGCACACCCCGTCTCCGCAAGTAACTGATAACTTTCCCACTTGAATCAGTGGTGAGAGACGAATGATAATGAGACGCAATGTCGTATATCAATCATCACGGAAACTGTTGCCGGGCGGGGGATTCGAACACACGACCCCTGGATTGATAGTCAGACGCGACACCGACTGAGCTAATCGGGCCCGACTCTCAGATAACAAATCTCACCCATCTGACTTCAGATAACTGATCTGATCCATCTGCCCTCAGCTAACCAATCTGGTCCATTTGCCTTCAGCTAACCAATCTGTCCATTTGCCCTCAGATAACTAATCAGATCCATCTGCCCTCAGCTAACCAATTTGATTCATCTGCCCTCAACTAACCAATCTGGTCCATCTGTGCCCAGATAACAAGTCTAATCCATCTGCCCTCAGCTAACTAATCTGATCAATCTGCCCTCAGCTAACCAATCTGATTCACCTGCCCTCTGATAACCGATCTGATTCATCTGCCCTCAGATAACCAATCTCGTCCATCTGCCCTCAGACAACTAATCTAATCCATCTGCCCTCATATAACTAATCTGATCCATCTGCTCTAAGCTAACTAATCTGGTCCATCTGCCCTCAGCAAACCAATCTGATTCATCTGCCCCATGATAACTAATCTGATTCATCTGCCCTCAGATAACCAATCTGGTCCATCTGCCCTCAGACAACTAATCTAATACATCTGCCCTCATATAACTAATCTGATCAATCTGCTCTCAGCTAACTAATCTGGTTCATCTGCTCTCAAATAACTAATCTTTTCCATCTGCCATCAGATAACTAATCTCATCCATCTGCCCTCAGAAAACTAATCTCATTCATCTGCCCAAAGATAACTAATCTGATTTATCTGCCCTCAGATAACTAATCTGGTCCATCTGTCCTCAGATAAATAATCTGGTCCATCTGTCCTCAGGTAACTAATCTCATCCATCTGCCCCCAGATAACTAATCTCATCCACCTGCCCTCTGATAACTAATCTCATTCATCTGCCCTCAGATAACTAATCTGGTTTATCTGCCCTCAGATAACTAATCCGGTGCATCTGTCCTCAGGTAACTAATCTCTTCCATCTGCCCTCAGATAACTAATCTCACCCATCTGTCCTCAGATAACTAATCACATTCATCTGCCCCAAGATAACTAATCTGATTTATCTGCCCTCAGATAAATAATCTGGTCCATCTGTCCTCAGATAAATAATCTGGTCCATCTGTCCTCAGGTAACTAATCTGGTCCATCTTCCCTCAGATAAATAATCTGGTCCATCTGTCCTCAGGTAACTAATCTCTTCCATTTGCCCTCAGATAACTAATCTCATCCATCTGCCCTCTGATAACTTATCTCACCCATCTGTCCTCCGATAACTTATCTCCTCCATCTGCCCTCTGATAACTAATCTCATTCATCTGTCCTCAGATAACCAATCTGATCCATCTGCCCTCAAATCTGTATGTACTAAAATTAAATTTAAAAGCATTTTTTATTCATATAGCAGTACATATATGTGTGATATATACTTTGTGTTTATTACCTCATAGTCACCCAGATCTATGTTGTCAGGCACCATGAAGCCTGGATCTCTCCCCATCAGCAGTAACATCAACAAGAATGGATCTCTCTGTGTAGAAACATAAAGTCGGTGGTCAAAGACACAAATCAACATAAACATTATACAGTTCTACTCTAGTTACTTGATGCTTTGCATATCAAGTTTCAAATGTTACCAAACAGGTTCACTTATTGTGTGAAAGTATAAGCCAAACAGATTCACTTATTGTATGTACATATGTACCATACAGGTTCAATTATTGTGTGAAAGTATGTGCCAAACAGGTTCACTTATTGTATGTACATATGTACCATACAGGTTTAATTATTGTGTGAAAGTATGTGCCAAACAGGTTCACTTATTGTATGTAAATATGTGCCAAACAGGTTCACTTATTGTATGAAACCATGTGCCAAACAGATTCACTTATTGTATGTAAGTATGTGCCAAACAGGTTCACTTATTGTATGTAAGTATGTGCCAAACAGGTTCACTTATTGTATGTAAGTATGTACCAAACAGGTTCACTTATTGTATGTAAATATGTGCCAAACAGGTTCCCTTATTGTATGTAAGTATGTGCCAAACAGGTTCACTTATTGTATGTAAGTATATACAAAACAGGTTCATCTATTGTTAGTATGTACCAAACAGGTTCACTTATTGTATGTAAGTATGTACCAAACAGGTTCACTTATTGTATGTAAGTATGTGCCAAACAGGTTCACTTATTGTATGAAAGTATGTGCCAAACAGGTTCCCTTATTGTATGTAAGTATGTACCAAACAGGTTCACTTATTGTATGTAAGTATGTGCCAAACAGGTTCACTTATTGTATGTAAATATGTACCAAACGGGTTCACTTATTGTATGAAAGTATGTGCCAAACATGTTAACTTATTGAATGTAAATATGTACCAAACGGGTTCACTTATTATATGAAATTATGTACCAAACAGGTTCACTTATTGTATGTATGTACCACACAGGTTCACTTATTGTATGAAAATATGTGCCAAACAGGTTTACTTATTGTATGTATGTATCAAACAGGTTCACTTATTGTATGTAAGTATATACCAAACAGGTTCACTTATTTTAAGTATGTACCAAACAGGTTCACTTATTATATGTAAGTATGTGCCAAACAGGTTCATGTATTGTATGTAAATATGTACCAAACAGGTTCACTTATTGTATGTAAGTATGTGCCAAACAGGTTCACTTATTGTATGTAAATATGTACCAAACAGGTTCTCTTATTGAATGTAAATATGTGCCAAACAGGTTCACTTATTGTATGAAAGTATGTGCCAAACAGGTTCATTTATTGTATGTAAGTATGTGCCAAACATGTTCACTTATTGTATGTAAGTATGTGCCAAACAGGTTCACTTATTGTATGAAAGTATGTACCAAACAGGTTCACTTATTGGATGTAAATATGTACCAAACAGGTTCACTTATTGTATGAAAGTATGTGCCAAACAGGTTCAATTATTGTATGAAAGTATGTGCCAAACAGGTTCAATTATTGTATGTATGTACCAAACAGGTTTACTTATTGTTTGAAAGTATGTGCCAAACAGGTTCACTTATTTTATGTATGTACCAAACAGGTTCACTTATTGTATGTAAGTAAATACCAAACAGGTTCACTTAATGTATGAAAGTATGTACCAAACAGGTTCACTTATTGTATGAAAGTATGTGCCAAACAGGTTCACTTATTGTATGAAAGTATGTGCCAAACAGGTTCATTTATTGTATGAAAGTATGTGCCAAACAGGTTCACTTATTGTAAGTATGTGCCAAACAGGTTCACTTATTGTATGTAAGTATGTGCCAAACAGGTTCACTTATTGTATGTTAGTATGTGCCAAACAGGTTCACTTATTGTATGTAAATATTTACCAAACAGGTTCACTTATTGTATGAAAGTATGTGCCAAACAGGTTCACTTATTGTATGAAAGTATGTGCGAAACAGGTACACTTATTGTATGTAAGTATGTGCCAAACAGGTTCACTTATTGTATGAAAGTATGTGCCAAACAGGTTCACTTATTATATGAAAGTTTGTGCCAAACAGGTTCACTTATTGTATGAAAGTATGTGCCAAACAGGTTCACTTATTGTATGAAAGTATGTGCCAAACAGGTTCACTTATTGTATGAAAGTATGTACCAAACAGGTTCACTAATTGTATGTAAGTATGTACCAAACAGGTTCACTTACTGTATGTAAATATGTACCAAAGTGAACGCTTATTCATGTAATTATAACATTAACATTATAAATATCATTCTTAATTAGGACATCCTTAAATAAGTGTTTGCCTTGTTTCTAGCTGCAAACTCAAAAGGCAGATACTCAATATTTTTTATTAGATTTCAATTGGCTGATTTTTTTTTATGATTTCAGTCCATTTCAAGGGAAACTCAATATCTAGCACATAAAAAATGCTACTTGCTAGATGTACCTACCCACAAAATCATGACTGAGACACAACAAATGAATATTTTGAAGGACTGGAAATAATTATCTGAAATACCTACCACTAAGGTCATAGGTTCGAGTCCCGCTTGCTCCAAAAAATTTGTGAACAAGTTTGCCAGATACTTGTAGAAGGACGGTGGTTCTACTCAGTCTGATTCAGTCTGAGGTCTTCCTCCACCAGTAAAACTGGATATGCCATATATAACCTGAAATGTGTTGAAAATGGTGTTACATGTAGCCCCATTAAAAACCAAAAACATCTACTTACCATAATATTAACAAAGTTATCTTCTCTGACTCCCCCTGAAGGGCTGTCATCCAGCACCATCAGTTCTGGATCCAACTCACCATCAGGAAGGTTCATCGTATCTGCATCACAAAGTAGATTGTGTCATAATTTATACATGTACATGTTATATAGAATCATTGTGTTGTATTCCAGTCAAATATCCTACAGGACTGGAAAATTCCACTCGTCTACTTGCCATGACGTGAACATTTGGTCTGGACCAGGAAGATTTAAGAAACTGACCTTAATATTTCTTTGATTTTAAGCATTCAATTAACAAGAGCTGTCGGAGTGAAAGCGCACTCGACTATTCGAATATTTGTCATACAAATCTGATTGAGACGTATGACAAATCCAAGCAAATCAGAGTTATCTTACTTACAAAATTGACAAAATTGAGTAGGTCTTATAACTGCAACATCTTGTATGAAGTTTCAATCAAATACATACAGTGAATGTTGAGTTATAAAATTTCTAAGTAAAACAAAGGCCCTAATGAGCAAAAAAAATGACTACAAAGCCATATGTAAAGTTTCAATCAAATACATTGAGCGGTTGGTGTAATATGGACTTGACAGTACATGCAAAACTTTAACCAAAATTCTAAGTAAAAGAATGGCAGTAACTTGCATTATATTCGTGCAAGAGTTAGCTAACTTAGTTATTGAAGTAGAACTGATGACTGGGAAGGCTTGTGTAAAGTTTCAAGTCAATACATGTAAAGGTTACTCCTTGATATGGACTTGATGTTACATTGTACTTGCACGCAAAACTTTAACAGGATTTTCTAAGTCAAACAAGGGCAATAATTTGCATTATATTCAGGCAAGAGTTATGTAACTTAGTCATTGTAGTAGGGTTGGTAACTGGTAAGGCGTGTGTAAAGTTTCAAGTCAATACAGGTAATGGTTACTGAGAATATGGACTTGATGGTACTTGCACGCAAAAATTTAACTGGGGTTTGTAAGCCAAACAAGGGCAATAATTTGCATTATATTCATGCAAGAGTTATCTAACTTAATTATTGTAGTAGGGTTGATGACTGGGAAGACTTGTGTAAAGTTTCAATCAAATACATTGAGTGGTTGGTGAGATATGGACTTGATGGTACTTGCATGCAAAACTTCAACCAGAATTTTTAAGTCAAACAAGGACAATCATTTGCATTAGTTCATGCAGGAGCTATCTAACTTAGTTATTGTAGTAGGGTTGATGACTAGGAAGGCTTGTGTAAATTTTCAAGGCAATACATGAAATGGTTACTGAGATAGGGACTTGCATGCAAAACTTTAACCAAGGTAGACGCCAACACTGACGCCTGGGTCAGTAGAATAGCTTGATCTTTATTCTCCAAATAGTCGAGCTAAAAATGTTGGGAAAGATGGATGAATAGCTTTTAACAAAAATTTCAAGCCCGGGCTAGCTGTCCTACATATTTCAAGCCCTACTTTTATTATCCTTATCTATTTTAGACTGTGAATAAAGCTCAAAGCTTATAAAACACGTTCTTGATTCCCATTCCTGGGTAGAACCAGTACTGTATTTGTATTTGAATGTGTTTAACCTCAGACTGAGTCAGACTAAGTAGAACCACCGTCCTTCCGCAAGTAACTGGAAACTTTCTTTTTGGAGCGAGCAGAACTCTAACCCATGACTTTAGTGATGAGAGGTAAGTGATCTTGAGACTGCACATTAGACCACTCGGCTACGGAGGACCCAGAACCAGTACTGAGTAGATTAACTAAAGGGGCGAAAATGTAAAACTAAGACTCGAAAACCTGGAATAAGTCCTGAACAAGGCAAAGTACAACAAGAAGATGTAGTCATCAATATCCTCCGCCATGGGATATTTTTTTAGACGTTCTGAAACTTAAAAATAAAAACTACTTCACTAGTTTCTGGAGTGTGCACCAGGAAGGGAGCATTTTGTAATTTTGGTTAACTGTTTCCATAGTAAAAGATCAAAAAATGAAAATGAAAACTTTCTCACAGCAAAAGGAACTACTTGAGCACTATTTTGATATCTTTACAAAGTGTCATGGAATTATCTTGAATAATTAATTAAAGTTATGAGAATTCAGTAATTTGGGGTATTTGTTTCAACTTTATCAGAAAATATTTTGCAAATAAAATCTCTCTCATACCAAACGGCACTGACCTAATTATATACAAAGTTTTTTATGTTACCTTGAATGGTTTTAGAGTCATGATTTGAAAACAGTGAATTTTTTAATTTTGGATATTTGTTTCCGAGGTAACAGAAAAAATATTGAAATAAAAATATCAAACATAGCAAAAGGCACTACTACACCATAAGGTTGAATTGTAAATAAAGTTTCATTACAGTTACCTTGAAAGGTTTTGGAGTTTGCTCCGGAAACGGCAACTTTTGTTATTTTGACTATTTACTTCCGTGCCAAATGAAAGAAAAAACATTGAAACTAAAAATATTTGCAAGCAAAAGGCTTTACAAGACCACAAGGTTGGCATGTATAGAAATTTCATGAAGTTACTATTAGTTCCCTGGCAACCATATTAAACAAGAGCTGTTGGACGGACAGTGTGCTAGACTATTTGAATATTTGTCACAAAAGTACAAATTTGATAGAGACTGGTGACAAATCCAAGCAAATAAGAGTTATCTAACTTACAAAATTGACAAAATTGAGTAGGTCTTATAATTGCAATACCTTGTATGAAGTTTCAATCCAATTCATGCAGTGACTGCCGAGTTATAAAAATTCTAAGTCAAACAAAAGCCATAGTTTGCTAAAATATCTGGCAAGAGTTATCCAACCTGATAAATTTAGTTGATTTCATGACTACAAAGCATATGTAAATTTCAATTAACTACACTGTGTTGTTGGTGTTATATGGACTTGACGGTACTTGCACGCAAAACTTTAACCCAAAATTCCAAGTCAAACAAGGGCAATAATTTGTATTTTATTTAATATGCAACAGTTATCTAACTTAATTATTTTAGTCGATTTGATGAATGGTAAGTCTTGTGTCAAGTTAAAATCAAATAAATTGACTGGTTGGTGAGATATGGACTCAATGGAACTTGGTACTTGCTTGCAAAACTTTAACCAGATAATGTAAGTCAAACAAGGGCAATAATATGCATTATATCCATGCAAGAGTTATTGTACTTAGTTATTGTAGTAGGGCTGTTGACCGGGAAGGCTTGTGTGAAGTTTCAATCAAATACATTAAGTGGTTGATGAGATACGGACTTGATGGTACTTGCACACAAAACTTTATCCAGAATTTCTTTTCTAAATCGAACAAGGGTAATAATTTGTATTATATTCATGCAAGAGTTATCTAACTTAGTTATTGTAGTAGGGTTGATGACTGTGATGGAGGGGTGAGGGTCTTGGGGTCAGTAACAAAGTTGAAATGGGGCAGAGTATTTAATTTAATACAAAACAAATTTAAAAAAAATGGGCAGCAGGGCGGGGATCTTTGTTGGGCTCGGGCAGGTAGCAAAGTAGATATGGGACAATGGACCTGGCAAATTCAAACAATGATACAAAGTTTTCCCAAGCTGTGATCTGTTTATCAATTTGAATACATTTACATGTACAACAATTCATATAAACAACCAATAACAGTTTTGGGTGCATCAACCTTTTAACCGGATAATGACAGTATTAACCAAGTCCATTAAATAGGTCAAGATTAGTGATGTTAACTTTTTTTTTGTTGATGGTGATCAGTTTAAAGAATTAATAGTATTATTAAAAAATAAAGTTGATAAAAAAAACAAAAAAAAAACAAAGGTTTTAAAGCTCAAAGTATGGAAGATTAGGCAAGTTAGATAGATACATTGATTCTATAACATAATATGAATGTGTTTCTGAAGTTTAGTCACCAAAACATGAGTAGTTAGTTCAGAAACAGAGAAAAAGCTGAGCTAAACATAACATTTTAACCAAACCTGAGCTAAACAAAAAACTTTAACCTTAGGTTATAGAGCTCAAAGTATGGACATTTAGGTAAGTTAGCTATATACATTGTTTCTATAACATAATATGAATGTGTTTCTGAAGTTCAGTCACCAAAACATGAGTAGTTTGTTCAGAAACAGAGAAAAGGCTGAGCTAAACATAAAACTTCAACCAAACCTGAGCTAAACAAAAAGCTATAACCTAAGGTTCTAGAGCCCAAAGTATGGAAATTAAAACAAGTAACTATATACAATGTTCATATAACATGATATGAATGTGTTTATGAAGTTTAGTCCCCATAACATATGTTGTATGTTCAGAAACAGAGAAAAAGCTGAGCTAAACATAAAACGATGCCAGGGTCATGACAATAGCTCTTCGTTTTTTTCTCAAAAAGACGAGCTATAAAAGGGCCACAGCTCATTTGGGAATAGAATTCCAATCCCATTACAGCTTTTTGAGATAAGGAGTAATTTGTACCAATTTACAATGAATAAGGCACCATTTGTTCAAGTTATTATGGGGATGTTATATACAAGATGCCCAAAAATGAGGTATTACACAAGCTCACCTATTCATGGAAAAGCCAAGCTAAACATTAACAAAAATTAACCTTGAACACAATAACTAAGCCTCAATTCTGGTATGCAGCACAGAATTGCAGAACTCAATTTGTAAAAATAAAGACTTCAAATATAACCCAACCTTCTCGGGGTCCTAGCCCAGGTACTCTTCTCAATGCTGACAAAGGTCTCATGTTGGACTGATCATTCTCTCCATCCACTTCTGGTTGATCTTCTAGCTGAAATGGGCCAGCAGGACGATTGACAAAAAACAATCTGCGATTGTGAGGCTGCCTAAATCTCTGATGGGCAGGATTTGGTCTAACTCCTGGAAGGTTATCCCTAGGACCTGGGACAGATGGGTTGGCAGTTTCAGTAGTGTTTCTTGCAGGTGTGGTACCTGCACCACGCCCACGTAACCCCCTCTCTGGTAATCTGTAAATGAAACCTTGAAATAATACTTTGATAACATACATATAGGTGACAAGTAAGATTGTGGATATTAGAATTGCAACTGACAATATCAAGTTTAAATTTCAGCAGTTAAAAATATTATGTCCACATCAGGTCAGATATTAATATTTCAACTATTATTTTGAATATAATTGCCATTAGCCAATATTGCATTAATTTGACACACTAGTAATGTTCAAACCTGATTCCGCGTCTAGGTCTTTCAGGTGACCTTCTAGCAGCTTGTCTTGGCGGTGTGGTCCTGAGTCTGGGCCCTGATGTACCTGTAGCCCCAGCTGTTGCACTTGTGGCCCCAGCTGTTGGACTTGTAGACAAGGTCGGACTCATTGCTGGTGTGTCTTCTCCCTCTTCTTCATCCAACTGTAAGTAATATTTCATGTTAACGTAAGCATATTTAATAAAACTTCTTAAATATTTTGTTGAATGTTTATGCATGTGCATAAACCATGTAAAATAAGTGATCCCAGGTAGAGGTCATGTCAACATTGCTATCGTGTATCTCATGATACATATACTTTCATTATATTATTAATGTGCACCGATCTATACAAGCATGTCCCATTTATCATTCATCCAGCACGCTGTACTGGCAAATCAATTTTTGTATTGCTATGTGTAAGTTGGCGAATAAAGCAGCAAAGTTTTGACTTTTTTATGTGAAATCACAAAGCTTGTCTGCATGAGACTGTAAGCCTGCCAGACTGGAGTATCATGGCATGATATCCCACCAAGTCAAGTTATAATGATCCTGAAACCATCCTCTCAATGGCAAGTGTCAAGAAAAGAAGTTTCTAGGACCATTTTTCCAGTTGGCCAGGGATTGAGCCAACAATCTTCCATGTACAAGGTGGATGCCCTACCATTAGATCACTGCTGTAGTGATATGTGTGTCAATGTGTGTAATTAACCTCTTAGAAGAGAAATGTATGTACACAGTCCGGCTAGCTCAGTTGATAGAGCATTCACCCAGTAAGTGAAAGGTCCTGGATTTGAGTCATGGACTGGCTGCATATTTTTCTCGTCCTGTTACAATTGTATTGTAAAACCTCAGTAATAATATTTTTATGCAGAATATGCCAAACGAGGAAAAATAAAAATTCATTGGTCAGCAGTCATGGAATATCTAGGTTCAATGTGGGAGTTACGTCACAAATATTAACACACATTTTCCATGAAAAGATCTACTGACTGGAATAGAGATCTGTAATGATTAAAACAAAATGAATTCATGAACAATCACATTTTTAAACATGAGTCTTTAATTGTCTACTGATTTATATCTTATTTAGCAATGGTTCATTGAATCAACACACAATCCCAAATACAGGCCCCTCCCCCCAATGTTTTAACACAAGATCTAATATATTCTGTCCAAGTCTGTATAATCCATAAAAAAATACCAAGAATACATTCAATCCACATTCATTGTAACACGATTTGCATCAATGGATAGTTTTTTGTTTACCTTTTTTTTTAAAAAAAAAAGTGGATTGTAATGGCTGTTCACACTAAAGATGTGGGTTTGATTCCCAGCTCAGCCTGATGGAACTCAGATTGTTCTGGTTCCCAGGAAGCATACTTGAGAACAGTTCATAAAAACCCTGAGCTGAAATAATTTTCTTGGTTGCTAATATTGAACCAGAGTGCAAACAATGGTCATGAAATGCTCATCTGATTTAAGAAAAAAATAAACTTAAGAAAAGCTGACCCATGAATCATATAGTAAAAAACTGTATTACACAAGACGTTATTGTGTATCTTTTCAAGTTTAGTCTATTTTTAGTAACAATGGCCATATTGGAACTTAAGGTGATCTAGAAAAGAAGCATCATGATTATATTTTATCGAAGTTGGAAGAGCTGTTTCAGAGCATTTGTCATTTTCACACATATAGCACAAACACGATCAAGTTTTAAACCCAGGAGATGTACACAGGAGATGTACACAGGATCGGATTAAGTTACAACATTGCTTGAGGGGTTACCACTTTTCAGAAACAATAAAGTGTATCGAAATCACTACATCAATATTACGTCAAAAACAAATTTTACTTTCCCTTAATAATGACTCGAGACACTTAGATCTAACCATTTTTATTTTACGAGTCAATACATTAAACATTTCATAATCAAATTTTGAAATAATTCTCTATAGTGATTACTCTCAGAGCTTATATGATCCACTCATGAATATGCTTCCTGGGTAGAAACAATAATAAGTGTTGTTTTTTTGTGAGGCATCGGGTTGAGTTGAAGATCAAACCTTCAACCTTTGGTATGAGTGGTCAACAACCTACCACTACACTACTGCCCTGTATTCATTATATACTGATATAAGCTATACACATAGTAACCTCAAGTGTCTGTGGTCTCAAGTTGAACATTGCTTGGAAAAGACTCTGTATCGGGGTAGCACTCATTGGTCGACCCTCGTTTGCACGCTGCATCATCATTGGAACCTATAACACAGAAAAACAACCATTGTGATATAAAATTACCTCAGGTAAGGACTTAATTAAAACCAGAAATGTGTCAGTTGACACAAATACCCCCGTTATTACTCGTAATCTTTTTCACCTAAAATCATGTTACAATGGGCCAAAACTGCTGTAAACTTGACAAATTTGATCATATCATTATTTACAGTTATGACCTTGTCACCATACCTATTCAGGGCCCTTGTTCGGCCCCATTCCCACTACCCTGGAACATACTCAATCAAACTTATCTAACCTTACTGGTGTTGATTAAACATTCAAAAATCTTTTTTATTTCATCAATAATCACTTCATTCTGAATCTACATGTAAACAAAACAGGATTTTACATGTAAACAAAACAGGATTTTACATGTAAACAAAACAGGTGACAAACAAAATGTTGTCATCCTTAAGTTGTTTGTATCTGTTATATGTTGTGAATATTACCATCTCGGACAAGACCACTACATAGGGAAACAGATTTAAGGGAGACTTAGTGGTTGTTGTAAGGTGAAATAAGCTCATGTTTTACTGTATATACGTATATATTACTGGTGCAAGTTTACTCCGTTCCTCCTCATGTAATCTCCGTGCAAGTGCAGCATCCATCTCCTCCTGTTCATTAAGCAACTGTTCCTGCAACTGACGGGCAAATTCCTCATCTTTGTCTGTATTCGTATCCTGTAGTCAACAAAATAAACAACTCTAAATAACAACATTAAACAAACTTTTGTTAAGAAAATGTATAAACCGTAGTTTTTAAATAATCTTACAAATGTATACATACAAAACCAAGTTATGTGTCTTTGTACATGAATACCATCACTATTTATCAGAAACATTTTTTTTCGGAAACTGACAAATATCAAACATGAGCTGTATGTTATAATCATACCAAAAATTAATCGAACACAAAGCCCCTTCAAAAGTGATTGGAAACCTTTTTTTCCGACAGACGGACGAACACACAGACAGACATTACACTTTATGCCCCTTCACTATTCCTTGAATGGTAGGGGCATAAATATTCATACAAATACTGGATAATGATGAGAGAACCGGGGACAAATAGGGTTTCTTTCAATGCTATTTTGCTTATATACATTATTTTATTGACAAATGTCATTTAGTTTTTACTTATTTGGTAAAAATTACCTATATGATAATTTTCAAGGTTTTTCTAAACTGAAGAAAGTCTATTTCAACAATTTACTTTTGCTTTCATTCTATTAGCAAGTTTTGTTTATATTAACTTATTTTATCTCAATTGCAAAAAAAACAGAGCTTATATTAACCAGTGTCAAGTCAGTTTTCTGAGAAGAACCAGTACTGAGTTATGAGAGGCCATCTGGTTGAGCTGTGAAGCCCTTAGTTCCTAGTTTGAGTAGCCAAATCTCAATCCACTGCACTACCACCCCTCTTATTACCATTGTTTTGCAAAATTTATGTTGTTTAATTAAAACATTTGACTCCCACACTGATGTACAAGATATCAAGCATAAATATTTGTTACATTTATTTAAAAACTAAATCATTTCAAATTTTGAGAAATATTTAAACTTGGAAGTGGTGTATTGGAAAAACAAGTGTTTACTTAGAAATCCACTTATGAAGGTTTGATCTAGATGTAAAGCTATTACCAAATGTCACCCTCTCTTTCTGACAGTGTGGATGAAGTTATTTAAAAGACTGTCTGAAATATCTGGAAAAATATTGGCAGAGAAGGCAACAGTTTTGATGGGAGGTAGGGAAGAGCAATTACACTCTTTAAGTACATGGTCATGCTTAGCAGCTAAGGTAGTGTGGAGTTTACCTGTAAGCTCCTTGCATAATTGTCAGCTTTACTTACACTCTCAGGTCTGTTTTTATCAGCAGCTGTGGAAGGGCCTTTCAGCTTTGTTGTTGGCTTTTTTGACATTATGTTCTCAGTAACTATCTCTGTTTACTTCTCCATCCAACACAAATACAAAGTACCCAGGCCTGGTAAATTACAAAATGATCACAGGGTTAAAAGTCTTAATCTAAATAGCACAAGTTAAAATGAGAAATTTGTTAAAAGTTCCTCTCATCTAGTGTTTCCCACAGGATTGAAAAAGGGCAGGGTACCAATTGAAAAAGGGCATTTTTTTAGCGTACAAAATAACAGAAAAAAAGGTCATTACTTTATTGCGTGCTGTGTTGAGCACCATTTTAAGCAATAATAACAAGTATGATACATGTATGTTTTGGTAAATGTATGAATCATCTTAAATAAGGCTACTACAATATTATGTATTAATAATACATGATATCAAGGAACTATAGAAGGATATACTATAGTTCCTTGATGATATTGTAGTAGCAGTTTTAATAATACATGATACTATTGCAGTAGCCTTATTATTAATCAATTATAAAGTAACAAATTCAATAGTATTTGATAGTTCAAGTATCCTTATAAGATGAATATTATATTTACACAATGCTTTAATCTATGTTAAAAATTTGAACCATTTTAAGTGATGATTTTATTTGTTGAAATAAGATGCTGAGAAACCGGGAGTCCTGCGTCCTATACGCACAAATCTTGTGGCAGACGCACAATTCTGAAATATGTGCATCCGCTGGACGCAGAAAAATTGCAGCCGATACGTTCCAATTATCTCAAATACAGACATTTAATTCCCGATGCATTGTGTTTCTTGCACACTGCTTTGTTAACCCTGGTGCGCGCGCATCATTGGATGAATTTCAAGAGCATCGGGTTACTACTGCACCGCTTTCTAAACAATGATGTGCGCGCATGTAGCATTATCAATGTCATCAGACAGTCTCTGTTACCATTGCGAGTTGTAAATATGCAAGCTGTTTGCCAACCTTGAATACTTCTTGTGTTATAGTTTCACTGAATCGAAACGGTGTTATAATTATGATAAACATTTCAATCAGCGGCGTAGCTGCCTTTACACAACAACGCCCGGACTTGCATATTTTTTTGAGAATGCATCATATCTCCTGGAAATGTCATCAGAACGCAGGAAATACATCCTGAATTTTCTGATGGGGCATGTCCCCCAGACCCCTCCCCCAACCCTTCTAGAACCCTATGGGCTTGCACATTATTTTAGGGTCTTCTTCTTCGTCTTCTTCTTCCATATACTGAGCTGGGTTCTTGAAAGAACGTATGTAGCTCAACGAAACTAGGCGTAGTGGTGGTGCACAGAAGTCTCAAATGTTAAAAATTTAAAACTATATACAGTAGTCATGTCTGATGAAGAAAGTGTCAGGTTACTCCACCACCAGGAGTAACCTGAAGGCATCCAAGGTAGGCGCAGATACGGTGCTGGCAGGAAGAAGATTCCATTCTCGCACTGTCCTTGGGAAGAAGGAGTTCGACAGCATCTGGTCTTTGATACGTTCCTGGAAAAGCCTATGTTGTCCTCTGGTACGCGCGTCGCCGCTTTGGAGGAACTTGTCTGCGTTGATGTCTACAAGATTGTTGCGGATCTTATACATCATGGAGAGCCGGCTGTGTTTTCGACGCTGTTCAAGGGGATCCCAGTTCAGTTCTTTAAGCATGTTGGAGATACATCCTGGGGTCTTAGTCGAATAGTTGTTGAAAACAAAACGAGCCGCTCGGCGCTGAACCTGTTCAATAGTGTTGACGTGGTTTATCTGGTATGGGTCCCAGACGGTGGCGGCATTCTCGAGTTGGGGGCGGACCATGGCTTTATAGGAAGCTTCCTTGACAGGTGGCGTGCATTCCCTCAGGTTTCTGCGAATGAACCCCAGAGTCCGACTGGCCTTGCTCGTGATGTTGCCTATGTGCTTCTCCCAGGTGAGGCTTTCTGTGATGGTGACTCCAAGGTATTTACTTGCATCCACCACCTCAAGTGTGTGGCCATGGAGACAGCATGTAGTGTTGATGATTTTCCGACATCGAGGGGCGATTCTGATGACAGTGCACTTAGTGGGGTTGAAGCTCATCTGCCATGCCTCTTCCCACTTTTCCAGCGCTGTGAGGTCTTCCTGGAGGAGCTGTCTGTCATGGTCGTTCTCGATCACCTTGATAAATGCGCTGCCATCAGCAAACAGTTTGGAGGACGACGACTTGATCATATCTGGGAGGTCATTAATGAAGGCTAAAAACAGTAGCGGACCGAGTACTGTCCCTTGTGGAACGCCGGAAAGTATGTCTGCAGTTCTTGACTTGGCACCATCAAGGAAGACTTGCTGCTTTCTGTTGGATAGGAATGACTGTATCCATCTCTTGATGTTGCCCCTTACACCGTAGTGGTCCAGCTTGTGTAGTAGCCGTACATGAGGGACTTTGTCAAAAGCTTTGGCAAAGTCCAGTAGAATAACATCTACCTGTGTCCCTTTGGCTGTGTTGGAGGTGATTTCCTGGATGGTGGTTAGGAGTTGAGCCTCGCAGGAGCGTCGCTTGCGGAAACCATGCTGGTTGTCGCTCAGGACATCTTACCCGTCAAAGTGCTGCATGACATTGCCATGCACTATGTGCTCCATTAGTTTGCACGTTACGGACGTCAAGGACACTGGTCTGTAGTTGGATGCTAGGTGGCGGTCTCCTTTCTTGAAAAGAGGGACTACGGATGCCTCCCTCAAGTCCTGAGGCACTTCTCCTAGGTCGAGGGATAGTTGGAACAGATTTGCTAGAGCCGGGGCTAGTTCTGTAGCAGCTGCTTTCAGGATGAAGGCTGGAATCTCGTCTGGGTCAGTGGCTTTCTTGAGATTCATCAGCAATTTGTGGACCCCTTTCCAATCGACTGTAATGTTTGAAATTGATGGTATTTCACTCTGACCCATGTCTGGGATGTAGGTGGTGTTTTCATGGGTGAAGGCAGAGACAAATTGCTCGTTGAGAATGTTAGATCTAGCTTCATTGTTGCTTTGGAGGTAACCATCCTTATTTTTTAGTGGCGCAACACCAGTGGCTTCCTGTCCTTTACTTTTGACGAATGCCCAGAACTTCTTACAGTCGTCTTTGAAGTCATGACTCACCGTGTCCACTAAGTACTTCTTGTTGGCCTTTCGTATCTGGTATTGTACTTCTTTCTGTAGGCGCTTATACCTGTCAAGGTCCCGTTTCTGATTGGAATGCCTCGCTTTCTTATGTGCTCGTTGTTTTCTACGAATTAATCTCTTGATCTCAGTATTCATCCATGGATGTGTATTTCTAGATGTTGTCATTTTCGAAGGGACTCGCTTTTCAATGGTAGTTTGTATTTTTGACTTTAGTCTAGCCCAAGAGTGTTCTATGGAGGGGTCATTCAGGTTGGTTATACTCGATAGGTCGGATAAGTTGTCCCTGATGCCTTGGATGTCTGCTTTCTTCCACAGGAGAATCTTTCTTCTTGGTGGTTTTGGACGTGTCGCAGTGATTGTAGTATCGAACAGGACAATATCGTGGTCGCTGTTACCAATAGAAGGCATGGGCTTGCATCGTTGTTTGAAGCTGGGATGAGTTGTTAGGATGATGTCTAATGTGTTCTGTTTTCTAGTGGGGAAAATGACGATTTGTTCAAAACTGTTGTCTGATACCATGTCCAAGAATGATTGGTTGACTCTAGACGGGTATTGGTTTCCAGTTATGGTTTGGTCTTTCCAGTCTATGTCAGGGAGATTGAAGTCTCCAGCTATAATTAAGATGCCCTTCTTGGCCTGTTTCCTTAGAGTGAGAAAGTCTTCTTTAACAGATGATAGGTAAACTTCGTCAACTTTGTTGGGTGGTCTGTAGAAGGCTGCAATGGCAATTTTCTTCTTGTTTGCGGTGAACGAGGCACTGATCAGCTCATTGTGTTTGCTTGTAATGATGTTTCCGAGTTGGAGGTGTTTCCTGGATGCAATAAGAACGCTGCCATGGGGGCTGTTTGGTCGATCACGACGGAAGATGTCAAACTCCAGCTGGGGGGGTAGTAATTCTGTAGATCTGATGTCTGGGTCTAGCCACGTCTCAGTGCCGATGATGATGTCTGGTTCTGTGTCGTCTATAATGGCTTCCAGCAGCTTCCCTTTCCTGCGAATACTCTGGCAGTTGATATTCAAGATTCTAAGGCTCTTGAATTTAGCTGGTTTTGGATGATTTCTAATGTTGGTAGTACTAGGTTTCGGTGATGAAGTCTGGAAAACTGTACTGGTATTAAAGCTGTCAAAGGTAGACATATGGTCGGGTTCAGATGCTGTACTGGTTCTTGTTGATTGTGAAATGTCTGAGATACTATCAAATAAGGTGGGGTTTGTTGACAGATTTATATCATGATTTGCTGAAGTATCCGGGACGGTGTAGAGTATGCTGGAGTTGTTTGGTTTAGAACAAATTGGGCAGGTCCAGGTATCTTCACTCTTACCAAGAGCACTGAGTTCTGCAGTGGTAATCCCGAGACAGGTCTTGTGCAGCCACTGGTCGCAATCATCACAAGCTATGCACTTCGTCTTGCAGGCTCTGGTGCAAATTGCACAAGGAAATTTCGGTCGCCTTGGGCCAGGGTTTGGCTCTATGCCACTCATAAGAAGAAAATATCTTATATGAAGAGAACGTTCTGCTTCTGCGTCGATGCGTTGCTCCATGTGTTGATACTGTTCCTGTGTAGTGGGGAGAAATGGCCATTTTGACAGTAGGGTCAGCAACGCCACTGTCAATAAAGGAGAAACAGTGTGTAATGTTATTTGAACCAAATCAACAAACACTGTCTGTTTTTTTGACAGACTAAGCTGTCTATGTTTAATGTTCTTTAATTCTCATTTGTGGTTGTTTAAATGGTGCACAGTGCAATGGTGAAGTATCTTCATTTTTACAATGTTGCATCATTTGAAATAATAATGATTTAGTTAAAGTGTCTTGAAAAATGGGACTCACACTTTCATTTTTTGGACTCACAGATTTGTAGTCCAGCGAGTCCTGGGACTCGTACATTAGAATTTGTAAATAAATCACTGGATAGCTATATAAAGATAAGTTTAAATCTAAAGAGAAATCTATATTTTGTTACCGACTATTGATCAAGCAATCAAAAATATGCACAAAATTCCTTATACAAAGCCAATATTTGTTACCTGTCACTTTTGTTACTGTTTACAATCACCTTGAATCCGGAACCGGAAGTGTAAATTATTGCCGGACGCCGGATTATACCGGATATCCGTGTTAGAAAACGCCAAAAGCAATCCAGTCGTTAATTGTCACTTTGCAAACAACGTTCATGTAAGATGAGTAAACACAAGCAAGCGGTTGTGTATTGTCACAGGACCCAGCCCTTCAGGAATGTGGAAGAGCTTACAGAGTTATTCAGTACGTTCTCTATTTACATTTTCAAGCATACGGTGCGTTCGTAATTATTTTGAGCCGTGATAATCACTTGGTACGGTTACAGTTTTTTCAACATACATGTCGTACGAGTATATATACATGAAAAGCAGCTAATTACATTTAAATGATCAATTATCTAAAATAATTATTGTTATCATGAGGGGGGGGTATGGTATATGGGGGTCCCCAATAGCAGGATAACAGCTGAAAACAGTTAACAGTGAATACAAAATGAAGGAAAACAGTTAACAACATCAACATAAAGAACATGAATATTATTGTTTCTGAACACCAAACATTATCTCCAATGCAGGAGATGTATTTTTACGTAGATCTATTTGACAATTTTGAATAACATTCATCTTCATCTCATCTTCTGTAAAGTTGATCGGTTAGGGGGGGGAGGGGGGTGAAACAGCCGTCCTCCTCTAGCTTATTTACAATTAAAAGCACCCGATATATTACAATTAAAATCATATACACGATAGCTATCTCCTACGGACGACAAGAAGGTTGCTGGGACTGCGACTAGGGCAACCTTGAAGTATTCGATGGTGGGATGATCTGTGGGAAGCTTGTTCCATTCCTGTATGGTCCTCGGATAGAAGGAGCACTTGTACACTCTCTGGGATGCAGTTGGTTGGTAGAATCGGTGACTTCTGGTACGCATGTCGTTGCGCCTGAGTATCGGTCCTGGAGCAACATCTACCATTAACAGCCAATATTTGTTAAATAACAGATAACAGACAATTACCAATAGTTAACAGGAAATACCGTTTTTACAATAACAGATAACAAAAAATAAATTTAAGCTGAAAACATAACTCTGAATCAGTCAAAAACAGATAACAATGAAAACATTTTTCATAATAACAGATAACAAAGAATAAATTCTGCCAATAACAGCTTAACAGAGAATACTGTTGCATGGCCCACTCTTAGGCATCAACGCACTTCATGTATGTACAAAGTCGTTGTGAGGTGCAACAATGTAAACAACTGATACAAACATTAATGGTGTTGACTTATGGTGGCCGACTTGAGATCCATCTCTCTGCAACAGGGAAGAGATTATTCAGAGCTTGTCATGGTTTGCAGGATCAGTCACGACCTGATAGACATTCTAGCAGCCGTGAACCTCCACCACACTGCAACATCAACCAGAGGACATTTCTCTAGAAACATGCAGCCTCACTGTCGGACGGACATTTACCGCTTTTTTCATCTGGTTTCTGCCTGTGGACCCAGCTGTTTGATTGAATTTAACCTATGCACTGCCCTTCATTGGACTGCCTCCAGTTTATTGATGTTGGTTGTGGTGCTGGGGTCCAAGGTCGGAGACATACGCAAAGATTAGACGAACCAGTGTCTTGTAAGTTTGGACTTTTCTCTTCTAGAAAGTAAGGCTGTTGTTGGCCTTCTTTGTGATGACCTCAACATGACTGTTTTGTAACAGTTTTCCATTGACTGTCACACCCAGGACGAAATTGAGGGTCTGTCCATTTATCAT
The DNA here is from genome assembly GCA_029582155.1 of Panopea generosa. Taxonomy (NCBI): domain Eukaryota; kingdom Metazoa; phylum Mollusca; class Bivalvia; order Adapedonta; family Hiatellidae; genus Panopea; species Panopea generosa. Next base: position 51,881,393 of record CM055905.1, read on the forward strand.
GTATGGCGTGCTGATGGACCTCACACTTGGAAGCGCTGAACTCCATTGCCAGTCAGATTCCCAAATTGTTCCTCCGCTTCTGAGATCTTCCTGTAGAATCTCATAGTCGTTCTGATTTAAATCTGTCATCTGAGAATATCTGTTTGTAGGACATTACCTAAATATTTAACAGAGATTTGCGACTTTATAGTGTGATGATTGCAACTTAGGGAGAAATTGCTAAATTGTGATACATGTACTTCCCTATTTCCACTAAACACGATACACTCATATTTCCCTAAATGTAAATTTGCTAAAATACAATTATCAAGTTTCTAGTTTCTTACTAATTATTTCAGTATTCACGTGGAAAAATATGATTACACTGTCATCTGTATAAAGTCGAAGACTGACAGTCTTTTACAATTGTTAACTTACACCATAATGATCCAAGAAGACATTTTTAAAAGTACTATTTGATAATACATGTCTTGGTTGTGTCCATATAATTGTCAAAATTGCTTTTCTTTTCAGTACTAAACGTGTATCGTCTTTGTCACAGATTAGCAATTGAAGGCCAGTGTAGCTCTTTGTTTATAACTGCATTACTAACTCATTTTAATATACAATACATTGAGAAATTAGTTTGATATATTATACAATTTTAGTTTAGTTTAGATAGTCCTGGCAGTGACTTCATAACACTGTCCTGGTTATGTTTTCAGTGTCCTTGGACAGAAGCAGACTGAGTTATGTTCCACCCGTGATGCCTAAAGGAGGTGAGGTGTACATGTTCACCTGGAAGCTGAAGGAAGAATCGAAGAAAAGTAAGTGGTAATTATGGAATTGTTCAAATTTAAAATAACATTCTACTTTACAGGTGATTTAAATAATTATATGTTTTTGGTAGACTTGTTATATTTATGAATATTGACATCACGTTTTACTGGTGGATGAAGACCTCACAAGAAATCTGAGTAGGACTATCGTCCTTCTACAAGTAAATGATAAAGTTTCTCACACGTTTTCTGGACCAAGCTATGCTCAGACTCATAACTGCAACCAGTAGTTAAAGATAAGTGGTTTTGAAATGGCACCTTAGACAACTCAGCCATGGGAGACCCTTTTGTGTTATTTGATGTACATTGTATATATATTTAGTAATTCATTCTGAACTTCCAATTTGACCAAAATATGATTAATTTCCTTAATTATTGACTCCGTCTTTGCTTTGCTTTGCATTTGGACAACTCCATTGCATTATCATTAAGATATTGTGTTCAGTCTGCAGTGGGTTTTCTCTCAGTTATTTTTATAGCCGTTATTGGATTTTACTTCCAATGGCAAATAGTAACTTTGTCCCCAATTGAGTGGTAAAAATTCCCAATTAAAAGCTTTAATAGTTGTAGTGAAAATTGACATAATTCCTTGATAAAATAAGCAAAGTTTTCCCCAATCTGAATTGAGTATGAATGTACATGTATATAAATGGTCAGTTAAGCAAGTGTATACATTTTTTATAAAGTTGAACAAATAAATTTAACACAAAAATTTTCCTAATGTTAATGAAAACATCGCTAAAATTCCCAATTCCAAGGGTATGGTTCATTTTCCCAAAATGGTGAAAAAACACTGGTCGTTTGTTTTAAGACTATTTTCTGAATAACTGAGTCCAAACGATGGACTTATCAGACTGGGATTTTTTAGTAACTATCAGAAGTTTGGCTGAGTGAGGGTGGAGGGTAGGGGGTACATTTTCTTGATAAATCTGTGAGTAAGTGGGGAAGGGGGAATGGTTATATAATATATCATGGTTGTTTCTCTTAAGGCTGTGTTTCAGACATTTGTGAGCTATACTACTTGAGGCTGGGTTTCAGACATTTGTGAGCTATTCTACTTGAGGCTGGGTTTCAGAAATGTGTGAGCTATTCTACTTGAAGCTGGGTTTCAGCCATTTGTGAGCTATTCTACTTGAAGCTGGGTTTCAGACATTTGTGAGCTATTCTACTTGAGGCTGGGTTTCAGACATGTGTGAGCTATTCTACTTGAAGCTGGGTTTCAGACATGTGTGAGCTATTCCACTTGAGGCTGTGTTTCAGACATTTGTGAGCTATCCTACTTGAGGCTGGGTTTCAGACATGTGTGAGCTATCCTACTTGAGGCTGGGTTTCAGACATGTGTGAGCTATTCTACTTGAAGCTGGGTTTCAGACATGTGTGAGCTATTCTACTTGAGGTTGGTTTTCAGACATTTGTGAGCTATCCTACTTGAGGCTGGGTTTCAGACATGTGTGAGCTATTCTACTTGAAGCTGGGTTTCAGACATGTGTGAGCTATTCTACTTGAGGTTTGGTTTCAGACATGTGTGAGCTATTCTACTTGAAGCTGGGTTTCAGACATTTGTGAGCTACTCTACTTGAAGCTGGGTTTCAGACATGTGTGAACTATTCTACTTGAAGCTGTGTTTCAGACATTTGTGAGCTTTTCTACTTGAAGTTGGGTTTCAGACATGTGTGAGCTATTCTACTTGAGGTTGGGTTTCAGACATTTGTGAGCTATTCTACTTGATGTTGGGTTTCAGACATTTGTGAGCTATTCTACTTGAGGTTGGGTTTCAGACATGTGTGAGCTACTCTACTTGAAGCTGGGTTTCAGACATTTGTGAGCTATCCTACTTGAAGCTTGGTTTCAGACATTTGTGAGCTTTTCTACTTGAGGCTGTGTTTCAGACATTTGTGAGCTATTCTACTTGAAGCTGGGTTTCAGACATGTGTGAGCTATTCTACTTGAAGCTGGGTTTAAATATGTGTGAGCTATTCTACTTGAAGCTGGGTTTCAGACATGTGTGAGCTATTCTACTTGAGGTTGGGTTTCAGACATGTGTGAGCTATTCTACTTGAAGCTGGGTTTCAGACATGTGTGAGCTATTCTACTTGAAGCTGGGTTTCAGACATGTGTGAGCTATTCTACTTGAGGTTAGGTTTCAGACATGTGTGAGCTATTCTACTTGAGGTTGGGTTTCAGACATGTGTGAGCTATTCTACTTGAGGTTGGGTTTCAGACATTTGTGAGCTATTCTACTTGAGGTTGGGTTTCAGACATGTGTGAGCTATTCTACTTGAGGTTGGGTTTCAGACATTTGTGAGCTATTCTACTTGAGGTTGGGTTTCAGACATGTGTGAGCTATTCTACTTGAAGCTGGGTTTCAGACATGTGTGAGCTTTTCTACTTGAGGCTGTGTTTCAGACATTTGTGAGCTATTCTACTTGAGGCTGTGTTTCAGAAATGTGTGAGCTATTTTACTTGAAGCTGGGTTTCAGACATGTGTGAGCTTTTCTACTTGAAGCTGGGTTTCAGACATGTGTGAGCTATTCTACTTGAGGTTGGGTTTCAGACATGTGTGAGCTATTCTACTTGAAGCTGGGTTTCAGACATGTGTGAGCTATTCTACTTGAAGCTGGGTTTCAGACATGTGTGAGCTATTCTACTTGAGGATAGGTTTCAGACATGTGTGAGCTATTCTACTTGAGGTTGGGTTTCAGACATGTGTGAGCTATTCTACTTGAGGTTGGGTTTCAGACATTTGTGAGCTATTCTACTTGAGATTGGGTTTCAGACATGTGTGAGCTATTCTACTTGAGGTTGGGTTTCCAACATTTGTGAGCTATTCTACTTGAGGTTGGGTTTCAGACATGTGTGAGCTATTCTACTTGAGGTTGGGTTTCAGACATTTGTGAGCTATTCTACTTGAGATTGGGTTTCAGACATGTGTGAGCTATTCTAATTGAAGCTGGGTTTCAGACATTTGTGAGCTATCCTACTTGAAGCTGGGTTTCAGACATTTGTGAGCTTTTCTACTTGAGGCTGTGCTTCAGACATTTGTGAGCTATTCTACTTGAAGCTGGGTTTCAGACATGTGTGAGCTATTCTACTTGAAGCTGGGTTTCAGACATGTGTGAGCTATCCTTTTTGAGGTTGGGTTTCAGACATGCGTGAGCTATTCTACTTGAAGCTGGGTTTCAGACATGTGGGAGCTATCCTACTTGAAGCTGGGTTTCAGACATTTGTGAGTTTTTCTACTTGAGGCTGTGTTTCAGACATTTGTGAGCTATTCTACTTGAAGCTAGGTTTCAGACATGTGTGAACTATTCTACTTGAAGCTGGGTTTCAGACATGTGTGAGCTTTTCTACTTGAAGCTGGGTTTCAGACATGTGTGAGCTATTCTACTTAAGGTTAAGTTTTAGACATGTGTGAGCTATTCTACTTGAAGCTGGGTTTCAGACATGTGTGAGCTATCCTACTTGAAGCTGGGTTTCAGACATTTGTGAGCTTTTCTACTTGAGGCTGTGTTTCAGACATTTGTGAGCTATTCTACTTGAAGCTAGGTTTCAGACATGTGTGAGCTATTTTACTTGAAGCTGGGTTTCAGACATGTGTGAGCTATTCTACTTGAGGTTGGGTTTTAGACATGTGTGAGCTATTCTACTTGAAGCTGGGTTTCAGACATGTGTGAGCTATTCTACTTGAAGCTGGGTTTCAGACATGTGTGAGCTATTCTACTTGAGGTTGGGTTTCAGACATGTGTGAACATAGGTGACAAACACATTAACAATTAAAAGCACACGGCCTTTAATATGTCCTCCATTTTTAGAAAGAAGTTTGATTTGTTTGAATATTTCGCGCCATTTTATGCCATCGCATGTTAACATTTGATCATCTTCAGTTATTCTGCAGTAGCTATTTTGGAACTGCCTTAGAAAAGTGATTTGTTATCAATGCTTGAAGAGTCAGAATCCAACGCATGTTTCCATGTACATGCCTGTATGTGAGCTCTTTTTGCATTTCCAACAAAGCTTCAGAATCTGTTGTTAGTGGTAAAGTATTTAAAGTATGCATTGTTTTACAATTAACATCACCTACCAACATTAGTGAATACACAAGCCTCATAACTTTATGGCTTCTACTTTTCTGGTGCCATACATGTAATACCTTGTCGCGTTATCGCAACAAGACATGACATTGAAATTGCCTCTGCTTAATAGTTTATTTGCTGCTATGATCGCTTGTGTAAGGATATTATCTATCTCCTCGTGAGTTATTTCAATGTCATCCCTTTTAATAACTGACACTTTATTTGTTCATCTCATTTTCTCCGGTACATGTTACAACAAATTAAATATAAATGTCTTTTACGGAACTACATCGTTGCTATCAGTTGGCTTTTCCGTTCTGTTACTGTTAAAACTATTTTTTAAGCTGGAATTGGCATATTAAGTTTGAGTTGGTTTAACTTACATGCATGTGTTTTCTTTGTTAGAGCATGTGATACTTTTGTGCTGAATTGCAAATATCTGTCGAAGACTAGGTACACATCTTAGTTTCTATGAATTAAACCTCACAGTTCTCAAAATAATATTTCAAATACCATCTATTGTCCATTACAGAACAGCAGACTTGTCCTTAGTTGATTTGAGTTATGTGTCCAATACTTCGTTCTGCAATAATATCGTTGATTTCGCGATTTTGAGATCTCCTGTATCAGTATACAGTGGTGTCGGTACTAAAGGTAGTTGATGAGCTACAAGGTTTGATATACTGTGTGACATATTGCACGTCTCTAAGGAGCATTTTGACATTTTTTTATTTTTGCGTCTCCGAGACAGCAGATCGATATCCAAATAATAAAAAAGCTGTCCATTCACACCTTATCATATCAGACTAGGTTTGATATACCTATCTCATGTGAACTTGTCTGCAACCATATAACTCTTGAGTGTACCAGAATCGTATCAAACGTGCCTAGTTGTCTGTTTACGAAATCTTTTGATGGAAACTGTTTGGCATATTTCTTTCGTATGTGCTTACTGTCATGGGCTAAGTACTACTTTATCAGCATTTACTCTCTGTGGATCTATTTTAATACTGACAATATATACATACTCGTACAGTGTAATAGAATATGGGCATTTAGTTTAGTCGCCTTGTTCAATACATGTTTATAATCGTGATTGGATATGTCTTTGCACCAATACTCATTAGTACTCATGCATAACAAAATTACTTCAACTGTAATGTAAACAAACAAACTCAGTCCTCATATTTTCATTCATTCTGGCTTCAGAATAATCCCAAGTATTTCCTTTTTGTCATGCCTATATCTCACGTGCGTTATGCAATAAGCATTTCAAACTTCATAAACTTATCAATGACTAGGGTTAGCATACTTTACATGGACCTGAGGTTGTAGATTCCATACCGTGAGTAATTTTTATGGCTAGCTGCAAACAAATATGGCATCATAAGCTTAACTGTTACCAAATGCAAAGGCCAGTCAGCTTTTCTCTCAGCTCTGGTGTGCATGATTATTATAAACACAGGTTTTATAACATCATCTGCCTAAAACTTCGTTGTTCTACTTCTCTCAGCTCTGGTGTGCATGATTATTATAAACACAGGTTTTATAACATCATCTGCCTAAAACTTCGTTGTTCTACTTCTCTCAGCTCTGGTGTGCATGATTATAATAAACACAGGTTTTATAACATCATCTGCCTATTACTTCGTTGTTTTACTTCTCTCAGCTCTGGTGTGCATGATTATTATAAACACAGGTTTTATAATATCATCTGCCTATTACTTTGTTGTTCTACTGCTCTCAGCTCTGATGTGCATGATTATTATAAACACAGGTTTTATAACATCATCTGCCTATTACTTTATAAACACAGGTTTTATAACATCATCTGCCTATTACTTCGTTGTTCTTCTTCTCTCAGCTCTGATGTGCATGATTATTATAAACATAGGTTTTATAACATCATCTGCCTATTACTTCGTTGCTTTACTTCTCTCAGCTCTGATGTGCATGGAAATTATAAACACAGGTTTTATAACATCATCTGCCTATTACTTCGTTGTTCTACTTTTTTAGGGAAAATGTTAAGATCAGTTTCCAACTCTTAATATTAAAATGTTCAACATGAACAAATCCACGGCTTAAATAATGATCTGACATTCTCAGGGAACTTCTTTTCATCCAACATGTTCGCTAGCCCACCAGATAATAGCATACTAGTATTCATTATGTCGACAAATGTCTACTTATCATTAACATGAACATGAACATTATGTTTACCTTTTGCTATTCCACGTGAAAGTTAAATACTTATTACAAATAATGGATTGAGACAAGACGGAGTAGTCAAACAAAACAGAGTCAGACTGCACCAAGATATTACAACAGCTGTATAATAATATGCCTATAGCATTGTAGTCCGAAATATGGACAATTTCTGACATTATTTAAAAATATTTTATTCGCATTATTCATATTGTCAATTATGTAATCTTTGTATTTAAGATGGTAGTGAAATATTGATTAAATAAAATCAACATATTTAAACACATTTTATTTGCACTTTTAAAACCAAATGTGCGGAAGACATAATTTTCAATTCATTTGCCGCCATATTGGCGACCTTCTTGAATATTTCAAAAAGCTCAATGATGACAGGATGTCATCAGTTTATTTTTAATAAGCAATACCTAAACTAGCATAATCACCAAAAAAATGTACTATACACTTCCATGCAAGGTTCAGTGCGGTATCTGCCGGACTACAATGTTTATAATCTATAGGGTGCCGTTTTACTATTGAACCTTAATAAGTGATATCACTTATTCGAATAGGTGATATCACTCATCTTAATAAGTGATATCATTTATTTGAATAGGTGATATCACTCATTCGAATAAGTGATATCACTCATTCGTTCCGAATAGTTGATATCACTCATTCACTTATTTGTTTCAATTAATTGGTTAAATAGTAAAACGGCACCCCATAATAATCGGTCACCTGGATTTATTGATATTTCCTCAACCATGTTTGAATTACAAGTGAAATATGACAATCGTTTGCTTCGAAGTTAACCACTAAAAATAATTTCTCTACTGCATTCAAGGCATTATATATATCTATACAAGTCCTTGCTGCATTCAATGTTTCTTTTGAGTTTTATTCTTTTATATGGCAGATAGACACATGAAAATGCATTCTTTATTCCCCTACAGATGACTGGCGATGTGATCAACATCGATGGCGGAATAACGGATCAAGAAAATACCCTTCTGGGGACCCAAAATTCACCAAGTACTTTCACACTATTATAACTGAAGATGGAAAGACGAGTGCAGACTTTCAGAGGAATGCTTTTACACCTATCGATTTGGAAGAGCGGTTGACATTGGTACATTATTTCGGTGATGAAACTCTGTCGAAAAGACCGTATATAAATAAACCCAAGAATAACGCAAGAAGACTGAATCAAAAATCTACAAACTCCCAATCTGTAACCCCCAGAAAAAGGCAGAAAGTAATGGAAAATGATTTGCCCAGTATAGTGAGGACTAACAGTGGACCTCAGCCTAACAGTGGACCTCGGTTTCAAGATTACTCTAGAAGTCATCTTCTGGACCTGCTTGATCTGCGTGAGTTGGCTTTCCAGCTGGGAGGCTTCATACAGACGGTCATGATCGTGCCGCAAGCACTCTGTGTGTGCGGATCCGAGGAGATCGTTTCTGAGTTTGTTAAAGTATTGGATTTGCATTGGTCTGATGCTCAATTGCTATGGCTAAACACGTCCATCAAGATTGGCAATTATTACGTGTCGCCCCTGGTGTTTCGCCATCTTCTGTTTGACAAGTCGCCCACGCTTCCAGTCGTGTTTGCCATCCATCACCAGCCTCTTGAAAACTGTATCTCTGACATTCTTCTCCATTTTGCTTGTAAAATATCAAATTTTGTAACAGCATCTGTTCCCATCGTTGTTGAGAGGAAAGTTTCGGAGAAGGTAAAATCGGTTCTTCCTAATGCAAAACTTTTTTTCACCTGGAACGATATACGTGAAGAAGCCCGAAATTGGATGCTTAGTCATTCAGTCAAAGATACTGCTACACATATGACTCAGTTGACTGAACTTTTAGAAGCCAAATCTCAAGAACAATTCGATACGCATCTGAGCCGCTACAAACCAGTCTGGGATACAGGGTGGTTACAGTTTTTCTCTAAAGAGTTGGAGACAGACATACGCCAGTCATCGGCACGCTGGATCCTACAGGATGAAAACATTTTCTCTTCATATACAGGTTACCTTTTTTTCTTTAAAGATAAAATAATATATCCTTATAATTAAAGATGTAATTTTCAAAACCTCGTATACTGAAAAGGTCAGTTCTGTATTCATATTGATGTTTATATTCATATCTCAGTTTAGTACTGATTTTGTGACTTCTCGTTTGTTTTCAATGACATTTTCTGAGAACATTTCAAATAAAACGTATTAAACAGAACAGAACGGCACAGAACATTCTTTAATTTTTGCATTACAAAGCTTTTCATCATAAATTACATATGCAAATACATGCAAAAGTACATATCAATAGTAAATTTATACAAACATATTGAAAAATATGGTGGTAGTAATAGAGATAGTGAATGGCATGGCTGGTTGACTTGTTATTCACATAAAATTTTTAAATATCTAATTGAAAAGTGTTTTGTTTTTAATAATATTTATGCACTATAGTTTCATTGTCACTTTTTCATTAATGCAAACATGAATGTTCGGAAAAGGACAAAGTTTGATAATAAAATTACTTATAATATAATCACAAATCTTATCTAATTAGTTGTTTGCATTAAGTATCTGTTCTAGCATTTGAAATGCTTTGATACACTATGATGCAAGCTTGTTTAAGACAGATTTTTTGTTTAACTGAAAAAGATAAATGAATTTGAACACATTCGATTTATGTGTAAAAACTATGCAAGGACAAACTTATTTTAGCTATAACTAAAACATGTTTAATATTGGCAAAATGCGTTTGTTGGTTTGCAAATCAGGTGGCCGGTTAGGAATTTTGTTCAGTCTAAATGCTTCATGATTTTTTATCTCAAATGATTTTAATATCCCTGCATTGCTCATCAATCATAATCTTAATGTAAATCAGTCAAGGAAGCTATTTTTGTCCTTATACATGTGTAAGCAATAATTATATCTATGTATGATAACATTGTATGTTTTATAGGTACCTTGACACAGTCCTGTCAGGAGTACGACATGGTCACTGACGGTCTTGTGGAACTCGACAATGTGACACCTGACATGACAGTACTGGCACTTTACCACCTGCACAACTATCTCACGACACAGGTTCGCCTTGCCCAATGTGGACAACCCGCCATGTATAACCTCCGCCGTCAGTTTCGCCAGGCCATCATGGACCCCACGGAGGTGAATCTACCGGATCACGCGATGGAGCCAGAATATATCGTCGCTACCATACGAGAACAATTACTTTCGGTTGATATAATTTCAAATGAAGTCATTACGAATGTTGAATCTGTTTCACAAAATAGTTATTTAGGTATGGAGACCGTGGATCCCAATGACAATGAGGTATTGGTTGAGACTGGTCCTGAGGTTTGTGAGGTTCTTGTAGCACAGTCTGCCTACGAGACAAGTGACACGATAGGTAGTGATATTAACAATGTTAATAGAGACCAGGAAGATGAAAGTCCCCCTGGTAGTGACGTCATGGTGCAGTTAGAATAGTTGATCATATAGTGTTTACAGACTCGAGCATAATTGATTTTCAGTAGGTCTGTCTTCGTTTTAAAGGGACACATGATAATTGAGTCATAATATGGAGTCCGGGAATTTGTGTTACATCACAAACCCTTTGGTGTCCTCTATTTTAATATTTAATACTTGTTAAATTTTATGCTTTATTAGGTTACTACACTATTTAATGTTATAATATTGTTAAAAATATTAACAGTTTCTAGATTTATTTATAAAGGAATGTGATTTTTAAATTTCACTGTTAGTAACACTGGACACTATAATATAAATTCATTTATTTATGGTCAAATTAGTTTCCTGCATCTATTAAGTCTACTTAAATGAATTACCAGGTTTAGTTTAATTGTTTCAAATGTTAAACTGGTTATTTAGTTCAATATTTAGCAATGAGTGCCAAGTGGAAGTATGATGTAACGAGACACCAAGTACGATGTAACTGGATGCAAAATGTGTAACAGGACAACACAAAACTGCAGAAATTGTGTAACAGGACACCAATATAAACCCCAATAAAAGACACTAAGTTACACCATTGCAGACTCAATGCATCTATACAATTTGATTCAGGTGTTTCAACTATTGTCTTCATGCAAAAACAATCACAGGACATTTCTGTTAACAATGTCTGACCAATCATAAACATTTAATTGAACTGGATTTTTGTATTCATAAATAAATCGGGCACAGGTGCAACACTGGACACGGTGAAAATTGTGTCCCGGTTTCGCTTGTTACACACAAACAATTTGAGAGTAAATAATACATCAAATATATATTTTAAAGTTCATATTGTTTCCTCGTAGTTTCAGACGTCATAATTGTTCAAACCCATTTCATTTTCATGGGTACAGCATGTCAATCACTGTTAACCATGAGATTCCTGTTGTCGACGTAATACGATACACTACATCGGTCAGGCAGAACTGAACAAAACCTTGTTACATAGAATTAATTTTTCATAATGGTACTTTCATACATCACACATCATTTTGGTAATGCTTAAAAGCATTTTAAATGCATTTAAGAGACCGGAGGATGAATCAAAACATTGTTGTCGTCGTAACTTTTTTCCGAAAACTGACCACGTGTACATTTTCGTCCGCCATATATCGAGTTGATTCCTTCACCTTCCTTCTCGCTGCCAGTCGTAGAGATGACTGGTACTGATGTCGTAAACAGGCTCGAGGTTAAAAGGTTACGCGGGCGAATTTCTTGGTAATTTTCCATTACGTTCAGATACCATTACGTAACAAAAGAGGACAGGTTTCTCGTAACCGATATGTTGGCTGTATGCCATATTTAAGTGGTGGTTTCCAGAATGCCATGTTTACGTCATTTTCATAGTGCACTGTCGATCACGTAAAAACAACATGTGTACAAGATCGTCGATGTCAAAGTTGTAAGCTACAACACATTTGTCATTACGTAACTCTGAGGACACGATTGGTTACGCCACATTACAAAAAAATATTTAGTCAAATTCTTATATTTACGTTGCAAATAAAAAAAAGAAAAGTTAATCAGTTCAAATAAGAGGAAACTGAAGTTTATCCCCCCCCCCACTCCCAAAAAAAACCCCCCAAAAAACAACAACAACACACAAGCTGTTTTGTGTTTTGGTTTAGAAGATTAGAGTAATACGTGTTTAGTGCAAACACACACGCAAATGAGCACCACGAAACCTAGAAATTACACAATAAAATAATGATTTAAGAGAATTTTTAAGTTGTTAAAAAATTACCCTACGTGACAATTAAGAGAATTATTTGTTTTTAAATGGTTCTGCAAATTACTCTTAATTATTATTATATACTTCTGCAGCTTATATTGATTTATGTAGAATTTGTGTGGTGTAACGCAAATTCCCGGACTCCATATTATGGCTCAATTTGATAAATGTTCTCATAATTTTTTCATGAAATTTAATTTTTATCTACGTGCTGGCTATGTTATATTTAAATGCATGATTATTATATATAATACGACTCTGTCTCTGTTTCAGAAAGGAGCTTAACTCTGGTAAATGGTCAGAAGGGCTTATGCGATGGTGTCTGGCTCTACTGCTTGTTGTCTGGCTCTCCTTTTGAATATTCGTTTATTCATTAGAAGTTTTATTTTTAGCTCACCTGAGCCGAATGCTCACATGTGAGCTTTTGTGACCGCCTGGTGTCCGTCGTCTGTCGTCCGTCGTTAACTTTTAGCTTCTAACAACTTCTCCTCTGAAACCACTCGGCCAATTTTGATATAACTTCACAGAAATGTTCCTTGGGTGACCCTCTACCAAATTTGTTCAAGCCATCTTGATTCTTCAAAAAACATGGTTCACAGGGTGCGGGGCAAGTATAATTAGTAAAAACTTAAAAAATCTTGTCAAAAACTACTGGCTCGATTTTAAAATAATTTCACAGAAATGTTCCTTGAGTGAACCTCTACCAAGTTTGTTAAAGCTGTCTTGATTCATCAAAAAACCTTGCGGCCAGGGGGTGGGGTTAATTTACTATATAAGCTATAGTAAAAATTTAAAAAATCTTCTTATCAGAAACTACTGGCTCGATTTTAAAATAATTTCACAGAAATGTTCATTGTGTGACTCTCTACCAAGTTTGTTCAAGCCATCTTGATTCGTCAAAAAACATGGCAGCCAGGGGGTGGGGGTAGTTTTATGTCAATTTTTTTCCTTTTCCTTTGTTTTATAGCATAAGTGTCTGTATATAGCAATTGTTACAAGAAGAGGTAATAAACTCTTTAAATAAACTTTTTTTTTTTGCTATAATTATACAATATTATACCAGATATAAGTTTAAAAGATAATTCATCATAAAAAGATGAATGATACAATTATAATCAATGATTGAAATATTATTCATAAATCATGAACCATTTTGAAATAGGTGTTTTTCTGAATTTAAAAGTCAAAGTTTTTCTGGTTCAGACAGGGATACTGCATCATAATAAAGTAATATCATATTTTTAGCTAGAAATGTTCCTTGGGTGACCCTCTACCAAGTTTGTTCAAGCCATCTTGATTCTTCAAAAAACATGGCGGCCATGGGGTGGTGTTAGTTTACTATATAAGCTATAGTAAAAACTTAAAACATCTTCTTGTCAGAAACTACTGGCTCAATTTTAAAATTATTTCACAGAAATATTCCTTGTGTGACTCTCTACCAAGTTTGTTCAAGCCATCTTGATTCATCAAAAAACATGGCAGCCAGGGGGTGGGGTTATTTTATGTCAAATTACTTCCCTTGTTTTATAGCGTGAGTGTCTGTATATAGCAATTATTACAAGAAGAGGTAATAAACTCTTTAAATAAACTTTTTTTGCCATAATTATACAATAATATACCAGATATAAGTTGTAAAAGATAATTCATCATAAAAAGATGAATGATACAATTATAATCAATGATTGAAATATTATTCATAAATCATGTCCATTTTAAAGTAGGTGTTTTTCTGAATTTAAAAGTCAGAGTTTTTCTGGTTCAAACAGGGATACTGCTTCATAATAAAGTAATATCATATGTTTAGCTAGAAATGTTCCTTGGGTGACCCTCTACCAAGTTTGTTCAAGCCATCTTGATTCTTCAAAAAACATGGGGGCCAGGGGTGGGATTAGTTTACTATATAGTCTATAGTAAAAACTTAAAAAATCTTCTTGTCAGAAACTACTGGCTCGATTTTAAAATTATTTCACAGAAATGTTCCTCGGGTGACCCTCTACCAAATATGATCAAGCCGTCTCGATTCGTCAAAAAACATGGCGGCCAGGGGCAGGGGTAAGTTTACTATATAAGCTTTAGTCAAAACTTAAAAAAATCTTGTCAGAAACTACCGGCTCAATTTTAAAATAATTTCACAGAAATGTTCCTTGGGTGACACTCTACTAAGTTTGTTCAAGCCATCTTGATTCGTCAAAAAACATGGCGGTCAGGGGATGGGGTTAGTTTACGATATAAGCTATAGTAAAAATTTAAAAATCTTCTTGTCAGAAACTACTGGCTTGATTTTAAAATAATTCAACAGAAATGTTCCTTGGGTGACTCTCTACCAAGTTTGTTCAAGCCATCTTGATTCGTCAAAAAACATGGCAGCAAGGGGGTGGGGTTAGTTTTATGTCAAATTACTTCCCTTGTTTTATAGTGTAAGTGTCTGTATATAGCAATTATTACTAGAAGAGGTAATAAACTCTTTAAATAAAACTCTTTTTTTTTGCTATAATTATACAATTTTATACCAGATATAAGTTTTAAAAGATAATTCATCGTAAAAAAGATGAATGATACAATTATAATCAATGATTGAAATATTATTCATAAATCATGAACCATTTTAAAATAGGTTTTTTTTCTGAATTTAAAAGTCAGAGTTTTTCTGGTTCAGACGGATGGTATACTGCTTCATAATAAAGTAATATCATATTTTTAGCTAGAAATGTTCTTTGGGTGACCCTCTACCAAGTTTGTTCAAGCCATATTGATTCGTCAAAAAACATGGTGGCCAGGGGTTGGGGTTAGTTTACTATATAAGCTTAAGTATAAACTTAAAAAATCTTCTTGTCAGAAACTACTGTCTCAATTTTAAAATAATATCACAGAAATGTTCCTTAGGTGACCCTCTATAAAGTTTGTTCAAGTCATCTTGATTCGTCAAAAAACATGGTGGCCAGGGGGTGGGGTTAGTTTACTATATAAGCTATAGTAAAAACTTAAAAAATCTTCTTGTCAGAAACTACTGTCTCAATTTTAAAATAATTTCACAGAAATGTTCCTTGGGTGACCCTCTACCAAGTTTGTTCAACCCATCCTGATTCGTCAAAAAACATGGCGGCCAGGGGCAGAGGTTAGTTTATTATATAAGCTATAGTAAAAATTTAAAAAATCTTCTTGTCAAAAACTACTGGCTCGATTTTAAAATAATTTCACAGAAATGGTCCATGGTCGACCCTCTACCAAGTTTGTTCAAGTCATCTTGATTAGTCAAAAAACATGGTGACCAGTGGGTGGGGGTAAGTTTACTATATAAGCTATAGTAAAACTTAAAAAATCTTCTTGTCAGAAACTACTGGCTCGACTTTAAAATAATTTCACAGAAATGTTCCTTGGGTGACCCTCTACCAAGTTTGTTCAAGTCATCTTGGTTCGTCAAAAAACATGGCGGCTAGGGGGTGGGATTAGTTTATTAGCTCTACTGGCCAAAGGCCAGAAGTGCTTATGCAATGGCGCGTTGTCCGTCGTCTGTCATATGTTAGCAGCACTTTCTCTGAAACCACCAGGCCAATTTAACTGAAACTTCACATGCATGTTTCTGTTGCATAGGAGACTATACAGAAGATTTTTTTTATCTGAAATTCAAGATGGCCGCCGTTACTAAAAATAGTCAAAAACTTAAAAAATCTTCTTCTCATGAACGGCCCAACAGATTTTTAAAATGTTTATGTAGTAATGATGACCAACTATAGTTTTGTTAGATTTGTTCAAATGGTGTCCCTAGGGTTCAATTAGGGGACACATGTCATTAAAATATTTTTTTTTTTTTTTTAAATGGAAATGATTTTGCCTATATCTTCACAGAAGCATTGTTTGGTGAAGGAGAATAAGATTTGTAAAAATTACTGGATTCCACCGTCTTAAGGGGTCAGGAGGGGCCCCAAAAGGGTAAAAATTGGGAATTACTAAAATCGTTTTCTTAAGAACCGGTATGTCAGATTTGATCATATTTGGCATAAATTATCCCTATGTGTAGGGGTTTGATTGCAGATAAGAATTAAGGGGCTAAATATTATAGGGGCCATGTAAGGGCACTTAGAATTTTACATACGGATACTATGGGAAAACAGAAAATTCTCTTTTTCTTTCATCTATTCTGAAAGCACTAGGCTAATTAAACTGAATATTCACATGCATGTTTTTGTTGCATAGGAGACTATACAGAAGATTTTTTTTTCGATCTGAAATTCAAGATGGCCGCCGTTACTAAAAATAGTCCAAAACTTAAAAAATC
This sequence comes from Panopea generosa, assembly GCA_029582155.1. NCBI lineage: Eukaryota > Metazoa > Mollusca > Bivalvia > Adapedonta > Hiatellidae > Panopea > Panopea generosa. The sequence continues at coordinate 51,898,023 of CM055905.1, forward strand.
TTCTCATGAATGGCCCAACAGATTTTCAAAATGTTTATGTAGTAATGATGACCAACTATAGTATTGTTAGATTTGTTCAAATGGTGTCCCTAGGGTTAAATATGACCCCGCCCCAAGGGTTCAATAAGGGGACACATGTCATTATAATATTTATTATTTTTTTTTATAATGGAAATGATTTTGCCTATATCTTAACAGAAGCATTGTATGGTGAAGGAGGTTCAGATATAGTTTTGTTAGATTTGTTCAAATCTTGTCCCTAGGGTTAAAAATGACCCCGCCCCGATATTTCTATTGCATAGGAGAATTTCAAAAAGTGCTATGGCCACTATGAGTCAGTAGAGCGTCTTCATGCCCTCTTGGGCCTCTTGTTATATAAGCTATTGTAAAAACTTAAAAAATCTTCTTGTCAAAAACTACTCGCTCGATTTTAAAATAATATCACAGAAATGGTCTTTGGGTGACTCTCTACCATCTTTGTTCAAGTCATCTTGATTCGTCAAAAAAACATGGCGGCCAGGGGGTGGGGTTAGTTTACTATATAAGCTATAGTAAAAACTTAAAAAATTTTCTTGTCAGAAACTACTGGCTCAATTTTAAAATAATTTCACAGAAATGTTCCTTTGGTGACCCTCTACCAAGTTTGTTCAACCCATCCTGATTTGTCAAAGAACTTGGCGGCTAGGGGGTGGGGTTAGTTTACTATATAAGCTATAGTAAAAACTTAAAAAATCTTCTTGTCAGAAACTACTGGCTCAATTTTAAAATAATATCACAGAAATGTTCCTTAGGTGACCCTCTATAAAGTTTGTTCAAGTCATCTTGATTCGTCAAAAAACATGGTGGCCAGGGGGTGGGGTTAGTTTACTATATAAGCTATAGTAAAAACTTAAAAAATCTTCTTGTCAGAAACTACTGGCTCGATTTTAAAATAATTTCACAGAAATGTTCCTTGGGTAACCCTCTACCAAGCTTGTTCAAGCCATTTTGATTTGTCAAAAAACATGGCCGACATGGGGCGGGTCAAGTTTAATTAGTAAAAACTTAAAAAATCTTCTTGTTAGAAACTACTGGCTCGATTTTAAAATAATTTCACAGAAATGTTCCTTGGAGGAACCCCTACCAAGTTTGTTCAAACGGTAGTGATTCGTCAAAAAACATGGCGATCAGGAGATGGGGTTAGTTTACTATATAAGCTATAGTAAAAACTTGAAATCTTCTTGTCAGATTGTCAGAAACCACCGTGTCAATTTTAAAACAATTTCACAGAAATGTTCTTTGGGTGACCCTTTACCAAGTTTGTTCGAGCCGTTGTGATTTGTTAAGAAACATGACCGCCACAGTGAGGTGCTAGTTTACTATATAGGCAACTATAGTAAAAACTTCAAAAGCCTTCTTGTCAGAATCTACTGACCTGATTTCAATGTAATTTCACTGACATTTACCATGGGTGAACCTCTACCAAGTTTGAACTCTTCTACGCATCTTCAAAACAAATCAAAATTCTTGCCCATCTCGTTTATCTGGAATTTTAAGTGTACATGTATTATATAATCTACTTAAGTTGAGTGACTTAAGGTCAGTCAGGTGAGTGATATAGGGCCATCTTGGCCCTCTTGTTTATTGAATATAATCAAGCTTGAACATGTCACTATCTCAATCAGGCTGGTTTCATCTAAAGTGGACGGAGTTATCTGACCTCGAATTTTGAAATATACAATATGTGATCCCGTGTATTTCATTTCAAATCGGATTATGCTGTTTAGAACCACAAGACCTGAGCAGAGTTATTTGTATAATAATATATAAATAAAGAAAATCACTTTTTTAGTTTGTCTTAAAAACAAAGGGCTTAATTGTAGTCCCCTGGCATCGTCGTTGTTGTTTTCATCATCTTGTTGAAGCTTTATGTTCAGCTGTGCTTTTGTTGTTTCTGAACATTTAATAAGCGGGGGTGTAGCACAGTAGATAGAATGTTGACCTCTCAATCTAGAGACTGGGGGTTCGATTCTCAGCTCGATCCAATAGACGTTCAAAAACAACACATACTGGTTCTACCCAGGAGCCGGACTCGAGGGCCGTTTTTTTTTCAGTAGTAGGATTGATTCTTTAATCCAATCATGGTCATTATCTCTGTTTCTCACCAAACTTCTACTATAATGACTAAACTGCATAATATTAAAGATATAATATACAATAATTCGATATAGTATATACAAGTCCGTTATAATCTACAATAGTCCGATAGAGTATATACTAGTCGGATATTATCTACAATAGTCCGATATAGTATATACCAGTCAGCTATAATTTACAAAAGTCCAATATAGTATATACAAGTCAGTTATAATCTACAATATACCGATAGAGTATATACTAGTCAGATATAATCTACAATAGTTTGATAGAGTATATCCTAGTCAGATATAATATACAATAGTCCGATATAGTATATACTAGTCAGATATAGTCTACAATAGTCCGATATAGTATATACTATTCAGATATAATCTACAATATCCCGATAGAGTATATACTAGTCAGTTATAGTCTACAATAGTTTGATATAGTATATACTAGTCATATATAATCTACAATAGTCCAATAGAGTAAATACTACTCAGTTATCATCTACAATAGTCAAATATAGTATATACTGAAATATATAATCTACAATAGTCTGATATAGTATATACTAGTCAGTTATAATCTAAAATAGTCCGATAGAGTATATACTAATCAGTTTTAATCTACATTATCCCGATATAGTATATACTAGTCAGATATAATCTACAACATTCTGGTATACTATATATTAGTCAGATTTTAGTCCGATGTAGTATATACTAGACATATATTATCTACAATAGTCTGATATAATATATACAGTCAGTTATAATCTACACTAGTTCGATAGAATATATACTATTCATATGTAATCTACATTAGTCTGATAGAGTATATACTAGTCAGTTTTAATCTACAATAGTTCTACAATCTACAATATCCCGATAGAGTATTTTCTAGTCGGTTATAATCTACAATAGTCCGATAGAGTATATACTAGTCAGTTATATTCTACAATAGTCCGATAGAGTATATACTAGTCATATATAATCTACAATAGTCTGATAGAATATATACTGCTCAGTCATCATCTACAATAGTTCAATATAATATATACTAGTCAGTTTTAATCTACAATAGTTTGATAGAGTATATACTAATCAGATATAATCTACATTAGTCCGATATAGTATAAACTGGTCAGTTATTGTCTACAGTAGTCCAATAAAGTGTATACTACTCGGGTATAATCTACAATAGTCCGATATAGTATATACTGATCAGTTATTATCTGCAATAGTCCAATAAAGTGTATACTACTCGGGTATAGTATACAATGTCTTGATAGAGTATATACTAGTCATATATAATCTGCAATAGGCCGATATAGTATATACTAGTCAGTTATAATCTGCAATAATCTGATATAGTATATACTAGTCAGATATAATCTACAATATTCCTATAGAGTATGTACTAGTGAGGTATAATCTACAATGTGCCGATAGAGCATATACTAGACATATATAATCTACAATAGTCCAATAGAGTATATACTAGACATATATAATTTACAATAGTCTGATAGAGTATATACTAGTCAGATATAATCTACAATTGTCTGATAAAGTGTATAATAGTCAGCTATAATCTACAATATTCTGATATAGTATATACTAGACATATACAATCTACAATAGTCCGATAGAGTATATAGTAGTCAGATATAAGCTACAATAGTTCGATAAAGTATATATATTAGTCAGGTATAATTTACAATAGTTTGATAGAGTATATCCTGTTATACATAATCTACAATAGTCCGATAAAGTATATACTAGTCCGTTATAATCTACAATATATCCGATAGAGTATATATTAGTCAGATATAATCTACAATAGTCCAATATAGTATATACTAGTCAAATATAACCTACAATAGTCCAATATAGTGTATACTATGTCAGATATAAACTACAATATCCCCATAGAGTATATACTAGTCAGTTATAATTTACAATAATTCGATATAGTATATACTAGTCTGTTATAATCTGCAATAGTCCGATAGAGTATATACTAGTCAGTTATAATCTACAATAGTCCGATATAGTATCTACTAGTCAGATATAATCTAGAATATCCCGATAGAGTATATACTAGTCAGTTATAATCTACAATAGTCCGATAGAGTATATACTAGTCAGTTATAATCTACAATAGTCTGATAGAGTATATACTATTTAGTTATAATCTACAATAGTCCGATAGAATATATACTAGTCAGTTATAATCTACAATAGTCCGATAGAGTATATGCTAGTCAGTTTTAATCTGCAATAGTCCGATAGAGTATATGCTAGTCAGTTTTTATCTACAATATCCCGATAGAGAATATATACTAGTCAGAAATAATCTGCAACAGTCCGATAGAGTATATACTAGTCAGCTATAATCTGCAATAATTCGATAGAGTATATATACTATTCAGATTTAAGCTACAATAGTTCGATATAGTATATAATAGTCTGTTATAATCTACAATAGTGTACTTTGTCTTAAGCCTGTATGATTATTTATAGTTTAAATTTGATAACGACTGTGTTGTTACTTATTCTCTTGCTATGATTGAACTTATACCAAAGTTAAACATAAGTGAACTATATAGATCGTATCGAATTTTATACATAATTATCGCATTATTTCATTGTAAATAAGACATTTTGTGTTTTAATTGTTTTCGTTTGAATTTGGTCAGTCGTGTATTTGTTCAACATAATATATCATCAGATTTATATCATATTATGCTTAAGATTTGGTTGTCATTCAGTATACACCGATAGCAAACGCATGTCAAAGCATTCGACTATTTAGTTTATTGAATATTAGCTCTGTACAATCATTGATTTTAGATGAATGGGTATAGTGTTAATCTATCTAAGATTTTGCGGAGTATTTTATTATCATACAAACATAATGTTCCGTCTTAAAAAACACAGTTATGCTGACTTTCTATTCCCACACACACTCTACCAAATTTAATGAGTTTTGCGTATTACAAAAGGGATTTAGCTACGCGCCTGTTGGTATTACTGTTTTTTTTAATTTTTCGTGGACCACCTTATAAACAGTATGTAAGTTTAACATATTTTCTTTCAAATATTTTATGTAGGACTATTTCAGACATTTCACAGGCTTATCGAGAAAAGTTACCCCCCCCCCCCCACCACCACCCACACACACACACACACACACCCACCCCTTGATATCGAACGTTTTTATTATTTACCTGGCTAAACCGTGATAATAGTGTTTGGTTTACATAGAAACATATAGGTGAAATTTAATTTTATCGTTATAACTATTTCATTATTAAATTGCCAACCTATTACAACATCTAGTCATTTTGTTAAAAATATAACCTATATCATGATAAAATAAAGATTAAAATAAGTTTACGTCTTCTTGCGTCCTTTTTTAATTTTATAACAGCATTTATGCTCCTTATATGTTCTATATAAAAATTACTCAAAACACGTTTTCAGTCATTTTTAAGGTCTTGTAAACCTTAGTTGTGGTTTTTTGCCAACCTATTACAACGTATACGTTCATTGCAAATCAAATTCTCTTTACGGTGATATTTAGATATAAAACATATGATAATTGCATCTTGCTTCCATTTTGATTTGAAAATGAGATAAAATGTAATTCTGATTTATTTTCTGTGTGCCCAATGCACAGCGTATTATTGTACCCAATTAAATACAGCATGTATGTCGCTATATCGGCTGGCTGTATGCAATGCAGACGTTTTTCAGCCCCGAAATGTTTATAAACACATGATGATATTGCAAATTAGGTGTAGTTTAAAGTGTTTTTTTATTATGTATTTTATTGATAGTTTAAAGCATAGAATTTTTTTAATTTCATATTTTAACCTTCAAAAAGCTTCAAATTCAAGTACATTTCTTTTGTAATCTAAAACATTATTTAAAGTTCTTTTTTTTCGCACAAATTTATGTTTAATGTCTTTATTATGAAATAATTCAGCGGACATAGAAAGAAAATTGATTAAAGAGTATGTATAATTGGAATACTCAATTTATTTATATCACTTGATTCTTAAAGATCAAAATCAGTGATTAGATAACAATAATACATTACAGGAGGCATATTAATTGAATAAAGAGATTTGATAATGTAATTGGTTGATAATTATGTTAATATGGCATATTAGCATATCATTGTTTTGAATTACTCAATTAAAAAAATAATCTCCACATATATGAAAATATTGCTAATCAGTTCTCAATTGATCTGATCAAAGGAGATAATCGTTTTTAGAGATATTTGTTAAATATGTGCAAAAGTGCTATTTTTTCTTCTTCATCTGTTAAATAATTGTGCTTTGTATTGGTATTCATAATTTATGTTTTAAAATGTATCTTATAATTCTTTTAGAATGGCTATGTACAAGTTTAAACGTTCATGTATATGTTTTGTTTTATGATGTGTACAAATAAAGTTAATAACTATGAAATGATTGGTGTTTTGCGGCACGAAAATAAAATTATTTAATTAAATAAAGAAATATAAAAGGTACTGAGATTACTGGGAGACAATCAAAGTCCCCTTGATCAAAATCCCCTCCACTGAAAAAAAACATGGGGTTACAGAATCCCCTTCAAAGTTTGGCAAAGGGTATCATAATCCCCTCTGTGATTTTAACAGGGCTATCAAAATCCCCTTCATGAAAAAAGCAGGGCTATCATAATCCCCTTCATGAAATTTATAGGGCTATTAAAATCCCCTCTTTCTAATTAAAACGGGAGTACTTTCTCAGTTTCTGGACAGAGACAATTGAAATGGGCTATCAAACTGTACAATGATGCTTCTGTTTGGTGTTTACAAACACTAACAGTTTGATACATTTACAGACATGATTATTCTGCCCCTTTTTGTGAGAAGAATGAGTCAAGATTACATCTTTTGTTCATAGAGACCCCTTGACTTTGAAGTTGTTGGAGGTTGTTACATTGTAACTATTTATTGAAAGTGTGATTTTGTGTGTTATCAAGTCATTGGAAGTGTGGCCCTTTAAAATAATTAAGCATGTGGGTCACAGTTTGCCATTTACTGATAGTGCTTAATTGGTGCGTGTTTGTCAATTAATGTTGTTGCTTCAGATCTATTCTGATAATTACTTTGATTAATATATCAGAGAAATGTTTGATACTTTGTCATAGTATTTATTTGTGTTGTACTGTTTATCTTTCTTTCAATACTAAATTTCTGAAAACTTCCCCTCCATTATGCCTTTCTACTGTTGATGAAAAAAGGAACCACACAATTCTTCAAAATTAATATAGACTTAGCCTTGTCAATAATGTTTTCAGTGGAGGGGATTTCAATCAAGGGGATTTTGATAGCCCTGTAAATTTTATGAAGGAGATTATGATAGTCCTAACATTTTCATGAAGGGGATTATGATAGCCCTGTTAAATCACAGAGGGGATTATGATACCCTCCTGCAAAAGTGTGAAGGGGATTTTGTAACACACTGTCTTTTTTCAGTGAACGGGAATTTGATCAAGGGGATTTTGATATACACTCATTATTTTACTGATCTTAGGAAAACGTTTAAATTAAAAAAATAATGGTTTATCTTAACTAACTTGTATTAAAAGTTAATTACACGATATCTATGCAATGACTATAAAACAAACATAAACATGCACAAAATGAAACATGTTTGCAATTAAAATATTTATTTCGGATTATCAAACTTTAGGAAGTAATCTCGAGTGTATATAAAAATCCCCTTGAAAAAGAAATATTAGCGGTTTTCTCCAAAAAGACGTCTGTTTCAAACAAAATTTTATATAATTATATAACCGTAATAATTATATTTCATAAAAACAACAACATGAAGTTAAATCATCAGTGCACTTGTCCCGTTAACTCAGACAGTAATGCGTCCGACTATCAATCCTCGGGTTGTGAATTCGAGTCCCCGACGGCACCAGTCTCTGTGATGATTGATTTACGACATTATGTTTTATTGTCATTCTGTCTCTTTCAAATAAAGTTTATATAATCTAATAACCGTAATAAAATTATTAATTACAGTAACACAAAATAATCAATGTTTATCTGTTAATTGATAATAAAATAAACTTTATCAAAGTATATTGAAATTTGTAATTAAAATCATTAATATGTTATATTTTTACACATTAAATCTAATCAAATGATTTTAGCGTGTAAGTATAATTCATTAATTTCTTTTTCATACTACACACCAAAACTTGCTTATTAAAACCAAGGACTTATATAAGTCATTGTCAAAACAAATAGATGTTTTACACGGTACCCAAGGGCATATAACACGTCACGCCTACTTGATCTTAGTGTCAGAGCGGAACAATACCTATATGTTTTATCACGGTCTAAGGGAAGTAATTGGAGTCATTTCCAATATCATCAAAATGCGCAGGGGCAATTATCGGATAACTCTTGGGAAATGTCTGAAATAGTCCAGCATGTTACATGGGAATGTGTCACAAGTTCCTCCAACTTAGAGTCGGCCCTTCCCATACAAGAAACACATTTACAGTGTATAAAACAAATTACATGTGTTTTGATTATACAAACAATTGTAAATATATAGTAGGTGGTTGAGAGAAAGAAAGAGAGAGAGAGATAATATAAGCTGAGAATAAAAGAAGTATATGTGTGTCTTCTCTCCATGACAGGCATATCTCTGATCGTATAATTCATATTTTAGACAGGACACACTGGCACACAGATGCATACACATATTCAATCTAATATAATTTTGATATATTTAAAGGCAATACGTTCATATACAGCAATTGTTTCGGTGGTATATAAATATTTATTTGAGAAGGCATATAGAAATATATGATATTATAATAATTTGGCTATATAATTCCTTGGCTATATAAAGTTGAACAACGCACGCATATGTATAATAACTAGGCATTGTTTGTTCAACTCGACTAGTCAAACCGTAACTCTTTTTGTTTCTTTTAATTTTTCTTTGATTTGTGTTTCATAGTTATAACAGTATCTATGCGTGTCTTTAATAAAATTATGAACATAATCCATACAATGTATGTGTCATAAAAATGGAAGTGTTTGAGTTCGACCCGAATATGTACACTATATTGTATTTGGTGTATTGTTTGTATATAAAATATCGTGATAAATTGCACACATAACTTGACATACACAAAGATTCTTATTCTTTATTTACAACTATAGGTCAAATAGTTTGACACGTGTCAATTCCACTCTGCAGGTAATCACAACACAGGTGGTGCCCGTATTACTGATTTACACGATGGTACGAGAGACAACAGTTATTGGCGTAGTAATTTACCTGATTATTCGTTAGCGTAAACGAATATTTTAATAATATTTTTTGCACTCTTTTCTCTGTTTAATTAAAATAAATAGCATATATATAAACTTTATATATACACAAAACACATATTGCAGTTAAAAATGATCTTTAAAACGTATTTTAAAGGGACTATTTCTTCATACGCCATGGAGTTTCAGCGGTATGTTTTCATGGGGGAGGGCTGTACTCGTAATGGGAAAACATAAGAATATTTTGAAAAGAGCGGGTTTCAATGCAGCCGAACCATAACATGCCTCACAGAACTATCAAATACATTTCCGAACCATAACACCGTGTATAAAACAGTTTGCTCTCGAAATTGAAATGCTTGTGGCGTTATTTGATACAAGGCTTTCTTGGGCACATACAATAGGCAATTTAAAGCCAATTCAAGTTACAATCCTTCGAGCAACAGGTGAGAAATCACTTGGTTACCACTCGTCGTGCCGAAAATTGGCAAAATTTGCCACGGCCGTTTCGTTTCCAGAAGTGATTACAGACTTTTGTAAGTATCGTATCTGAAAAGAACCTGTATGCGTGGACAGAGTATGCATAAGTATATCGTACAGCATTCCCCGATTTTTCATTTTCTTTCTTAAACACAAGAAAACTACGGAAACATTGAACACGACTCACCTATGTTGTCAATATTTGCTACCGAACATTTTATTGCATCACATTTATGTGATGGTTTGGGAGATAATCAGGCGCGTTATAGTACATGTAGTATATGTTTAGGATAACGTTGCAGTTGTTTCCATTACATATTTGATATGCATTATGTTTATCATAAATAAATCACTTATTACATAATCGCAACTTTATTAAAGAACCTATATCTCTAATTCCTCAGTTTGCAAAACAAAAGCAAACATTATAAGTATCATAAATGGTAGTTCGACATATTGCACATCTCTATGATACTTTTATAGATTTTTTTAATTTTGCGTCTCCCGAGTTGAATATCCAAATAATAAAGAAGCTGTCCATTCACGCCTTATTTAATCAAGCTACATAAGTGGATGCTGGTGACAAAATGTTTTCAGGACCTCTTGACGTGGATTTTTCTTCTGTTATTAATGTTTCTTGCATACTATAAAGATCACAGTGTGTATGTCACAGTGTGTACGTAACCTACTAGGAGAGGAATTGATGTAAGCGGTTAGCTTAGACGGTAGAGCATTCGCCCTGTAAGCGAAAGGTCCCGGGTTCGAGTCCCGGACTGGTTGCATATTTTATCGTCCTGTTACATTTGGCGCCCAACGTGGGACTGTGACTGATATATATTCCGAGAAACATTTCACATGATTCTCTGGTCTCTATGGAAATTCGGGGCGAATTCCAAATTTGTGAGGGAATATTTCACAGTGTGTACGTAAGCCCCGAATTTCAAATTTGTGAGGAAATATGTCACAGTGTGTACGTAACCTACTAGGAGAGGAATTGATGTAAGCGGTTCGGTTAGCTCAGACGGTAGAGCATTCGCCCTGTAAGCTAAGAGTCCCGGGTTCGAGTCCCGGACTGGCTGCATATTTTCTCGTCCCGTTACATGTATCTAAACTGTTAGGAGAGAAACATATGTCAACGGTCTGGTTAGTTCAGTCGGTAGAGCACTTGCCCTGTAAATGAAAGGTCCCAGGTTCGAATCCGCAATAACTGCATATTTTTTTTGTCTTGTTACATAAACATAATACATGTCTATACTATAATTTACACAGTGCCAATAGCCAGTATGTATTTTTACTGGGGTTTCAAATCAATTACAAAACATACATAGAAGACATAGGAACGAATCTCAGTACAGCCACCTTCCTTCTGTAAGTAACCTGCTAAATTTCTAATAAAATATTTTTGGACTGCAAGAACGAGGATTGAACCGACAACTTCGGCAGTGAGAAGTAAGTGGTCACTTAACAACAACACTATGGACAAGTCTGCCACAGAAGGAATCATTTGTATAACTCTTAACACCAGACATTCATGCTGTATTCAAGCATAAATAGAGTTCTTGCACTAAATGTATTTCTCTGGACAGGGTCAATCAAATGTTGGAAATGTAATTTGAGCCTCCACTGGCATCTACCATGTACCAAGAAAACCTAATAGCATTGTCCATGACTGCATACATATATACCAGTCCATTTACTTAAGTTCCCAAATTAGCAGCTGAGGCATCCAAATATATATGAAACATAGCCATGATAGGTTCCCTTCAGTTCTTGTCCAAACACTCCTACAAACTGGTTGTAATATTAGACAAGACAAACAAAATAGACAAAAAATATAGACCATTATAAACTGCAGTCCACGGAAAATGTTCATAAAGTATACTTTTTGAATGTAAGGCAGTCAGAAAGAGTAAGCATAAGTTAGTTTAAACTTATTTATTTTACTTCGATTGTGAAACAAGTTCTTACAACTTAGACAAATCACACTTGAAGTCTTCTTGGGTAGAACCAGTACAATGCATATACGGAAAAGGTGTGTTGCTGAAGGACACCGCACATAGCCGCAAAAACCCTGATACCCCATACATTTTAAAATATAATTTTTTTAAAGTTGAATTGAAAATGTGAGCACCCCAAATAAAATTTCTGTAATACTGGTAAATACAAGCAATGATTAACATTGCACTAGCATTTTGTCCAAGCAGCAACAAACATTTTAAAAAAATATACATTTTTAAAAGAGGATATTTTCATTAAAAAATAATACAGACATTTCTTTTTTCACTTTTTCACCATGTCTAAGCCATCTTTTTTCATGTTGTTCGCAACTGATGGGATTCGAACCAAGAATTTCTACAGAAGTGTAGAAGTGTTTGCCAGTTACACCACAGAAGCATATCATGTTGTTGGACTTAAATATTTATGTAAATTAATAGAAATTAATATCTAAAATAGCCCAAATTTCTATAATAAAATACACACTTGTAACACAGCACTACATGTTTTGTAATACTATATACATGAAGTGAAATATAAAATTTTGTGAAATTAAAAACCAGGTTGACTCATCCTTTTTTATAGGGGAAATCGCTTCAACAAGCTGGAAGCTAGACTTTAATCAAAATATACACATTGATTTCACCTCCATGCCACCATATACCACCTCCATGCCATTACCACCTCCATGCCACCCTATACCACCTCCATACAATTCTATACCACCTCCATGCCACCCTATACCATCTCCATACAATCCTATACCACCTCCATGCCACCATATACCACCACCATGCCATTACCACCTCCATGCCATCCTATACCACCTCCATACAATCCTATACCCCTCCATGTCACCCTATACCACCTCCATACAATCATATCCACCTCCATGCCACCCTATAGCACCTCTATACCATCGTATACCTCCCCATACCATCTTATACCACCTTCATACGATCCTATACCACTTCCATACCATCCTGTATACCACCTCCATACCATCCTATACCATCTCCATACCACCCTATACCACATCCATACCATCCTATGCCACCTCCATACCATCCTATACCACCTCCATACCATCCTATACCACCTCCATACCATCCTGTATACCCTCCATACCATCCTATACCACCTCCATACCATCTATACCACCTCCATACCATCCTATTCTACCTCCATACCATCCAATACCACTTCCATACCACCCTATTCCACCTCCATACCATCATATACCACCTTATACCACATCCATACCACCCTATACCACTTTCATACCATCCTATACCACCCTATACCACCTCCGTACCATCCTATACCACTTCCATACCATCCTGTATACTACCTCCATACCACCCTATACCACCTCCATACCACCCTATACCACCTCCATACCATCCTATACCACTTCCATACCATCCTATACCACCTTATACCACATCCATACCATCCTATACCACCTCCATACAATCCTATACCACCCTATACCACCTCCATACCATCCTATACCATTTCCATACCATCCTATACCACCTCGCATATCACTCTTTACCGCCTCCCTTGTTGTTGCGAGTCGGTACTTCCAAGGTGTTTGAAGTCTTGATTTAAACAATTAAATTTAAATACTCTTGAATGTCACTCAAAGCTTATTTATTCATATTTCAATACAACTTCAGAGGTGGTTGGTCATTGGCTGACTTTGATACATGCTGTTTCGCCACATTTAAACCCGATATTTTAGCACCATTCATTTCTCGAAAGCAGTATATGATCATTATAATATTAAATTTCACTCAAAGCTTATTTATTCATATTTCAATAAAACTTCAGAGGAGGTTGGTTATTGGCTGATATTGGATACATGCTGTTTCGCCATATTTAGATCCTATTTTTGTTATGGCGGGACTCTGATACATGTGTTTTGCCACATGTCTAAGTGTCATGCCATTGACAGCATGTACCTCGAACAACAATTTTATTTTACCATCATTTATTTCAAATATAGGTTAAAATTAACATACAGTATATATATGCTTCCGATATCCGGAGTATAAATTTGATATATTTAATATTTCTAATTAAAATACGAAGTCAAATTTTGCCTGGAACATAAAAGTAATATTTCTGACTATCCGGAATATGCATAGACATATTTCCGATTGTATATAAATGTAACACAATAGTTAGGTTGTTGTGGCCTAATTTAGTAGGCTCAGCTAGTACAAGTCTATTGGAATGATATAGGCTATATTTAGAACAGGTAGCGTGGAATTGTTAAAACGTATCGATAGCTCGATAGGAGTACCGTTTTTAAGATCTTTTAACAAATTCATTCTTTGATCAAAGAATAAAGCATTTTGATGTTCATTTCATGAAATTCCATTAAGTATTCAAAAAGTAAGAACAATTAAACGGGTTTATTATTTATAAAACTAATTTAATTTTGCATTGGGCCTAATAGCGTAAAATTCGCATCGTACCATATCGTACGATATATTGAAAGTTTGTTGTTTCATAATTTGCACGAAATTCACTAAGGTATGTGGAGTGTTTTATTATATATATCTGACTGTATTATGGAAACACCGTCCAGTCTAGCAGAAACATCTTTCGGAACCGTGGTGACGAGAAGGATTAAGAATGTTACTGTTCCATTACATAACGACAGATGGGTATGTGAATTTTATATTATGTTGTGTATGGTTGAGTTATTTAATTGTCTAATAGATATATTTTGACGTAATCAGATCTAAGTAAAGTTGTTTAAATTGTTATATCCATTCCGACGAGAATGTCTGTAATTTCACATCCGCGGTATTGAGAGTTGTTTTGTTAGAATATAGGCCGAGGAATCTAAGAACGTATTTTGAGCTGTTGATATCGTGTTAACGATGAAGTATTGAAATTCATCATGTTAGAATTGATTGATATATGTAATTAAATTTTGTGGATGCTTATTCTGATATTCACAAAGTGAATAGATACAGAATTGGTCCGTGATTGTTTATATTATAAATGAGAAATTAGGTAGAGATATAATTGCTACTTTGGGATTGACGGAGGTCATATATGAGATGTTGTTTAAACTACAATGAAACTGTAGATAGTAAGAATTGAAACAACTGTTATCATATATGGATAAATCTACCATGAAACTGTTAGATGGTAAGAATTGAATGCACTTTTATAATATGTTGATAAATATACCATGAAACTGTTAGATGGTAAGAATTGAATGCACTGTTATCATATATTGATAAAAATGCCATGAAATTGATAGATGTTATGTTACAGACGCCATGTCATTACGTATTGAGTAACTAGTAAATATGAGTTTATATATATATTGTAGCCGTTTTTAGACGTACGCGAGACGTGTGTCCGCTACGTAAACGACGTATCTAGACGTGACAGGAAGTCAGTTGGTGGTAGTACCGTCATAAGGACAGCAACCCACATACTCGTTATATACACGACTTTTTGACGATCCTGGTGTCGGTACAAGGCGACGTAAAGCCGGATAACTCAGTATAGAGTTCTAGGGAAAATAACCCAGTTTATATAGCCATCACAACGAGGGACGATTGACGCTAAATATACGATAATCCGGACGCGGTAGTAGTATCTTGAATCCAATATTAGTGTATTTTAAAAACAGTTATAGCATTCATATGATGTAAGCTGTTTGGATCGCGAGATAGGTATACGGAACGTGTAGGAGAAAGAACTTGTGATTAAGAAAGTGTTATTTCAATCATCGGACATTTTAAATCAGCTGTGTTTTGTTGTTGGGTAATTAGCTTTAAATTGTATATATTGTATAATTGTATATTCGTAATTTTATGCATGTAAAATTAAAATTGTATGAATTTTATTTTGAGTATATTTGTATTCTACTCTCGTGAGTTGTCGGCCCTTGGTCATTTTGCTATAATGAATATGTGTTGCTTTATTTCCGATTGTCCAGAACATCTATATTAATTTGCCTAGCTATACTCCTGTTATATTCAATAAACTGCACCATATTGCCCCACTAATATACTTATTTCCGATTGTATATGATATGTGTTACTTTATTTCCGATTTTCCAGAACATTTATATTAATTTGACTGGCTATAATCCTGTTATACACCACCCTTTATTTCCGATTGTCCAGAACATCTATATTAATTTGACTGGCTATAATCCTGTTATATACCACCCTTTATTTCCGATTGTCCAGAACATCTATATTAATTTGACTGGCTATAATCCTGTTATATACCACCCTACAATGAATATGTGTTGCTTTATTTCCGATTGTCCAGAACATCTATATTAATTTGACTAGCTATAATCCTGTTATATACAATATACTGCACCATATTGCCCCACTTATATACTTATTTCCGATTGTATATGATATGTGCTACTTTATTTCCGATTTTCCAGAACATCTATATTAATTTGACTGGCTATAATCCTGTTATATACCACCCTTTATTTCCGATTGTACAGAACATCTATATTAATTTGACTGGCTATAATTCTGTTATATACCACCCTTTATATCCGATTGTCCAGAACATCTATATTAATTTGACTGGCTATAATCCTGTTATATACCACCCTTTATTTCCGATTGTACAGAACATCTATATTAATTTGACTGGCTATAATTCTGTTATATACCACCCTTTATTTCCGATTGTACAGAACATCTATATTAATTTGACTGGCTATAATCCTGTTATATACAATATACTGCACCATATTGCCCCACTTATATACTTATTTCCGATTGTATATGATATGTGTTACTTTATTTCCGATTTTCCAGAACATCTATATTAATATGACTGGATATAATCCAGTTATACACCACCCTTTATTTCCGATTGTCTAGAACATCTATATTAATTTGACTGGCTATAATCCTGTTATATACCACCCTTTATTTCCGATTGTCTAGAACATCTATATTAATATGACTGGCTATAATCCTGTTATATACCACCCTTTATATCCGATTGTCTAGAACATCTATATTAATATGACTGGCTATAATCCTGTTATATACCACCCTTTATTTCCGATTGTACAGAACATCTATATTAATTTGACTGGCTATAATCCTTTTATACACCACCCTTTATTTCCGATTGTACAGAACATCTATATAATTTGACTGGCTATAATCCTGTTATATACCACCCTTTATTTTCGATTGTTAAGAACATCTATATTAATTTGACTGGCTATAATCCTGTTATATACCACCCTTTATTTCCGATTGTCCAGAACATCTATATTAATTTGACTGGCTATAATCCTGTTATATACCACCCTTTATTTCCGATTGTCCAGAACATCTATATTAATTTGACTGGCTATAATCCTGTTATATACCACCCTTTATTTCCGATTGTCCAGAACATCTATATTAATTTAACTGGCTATAGTCCTGTTATATACCACCCTTTATATCCGATTGTACAGAACATCTATACAATTTGACTGGCTATAATCCTGTTATATACCACCCTTTATATCCGATTGTACAGAACATCTATACACTTTGACTGGCTATAACCCTTTTATATACCACCCTTTATATCCGATTGTCCAGAGCATCTATATTAATTTGACTGGCTATAATCCTGTTATATACAATATACTGCACCATATTGCCCCACTTATATACTTATTTCCGATTGTATATGATATGTGTTACTTTATTTCCGATTTTCCAGAACATCTATATTAATATGACTGGATATAATCCAGTTATACACCACCCTTTATTTCCGATTGTCTAGAACATCTATATTAATTTGACTGGCTATAATCCTGTTATATACCACCCTTTATTTCCGATTGTCTAGAACATCTATATTAATATGACTGGCTATAATCCTGTTATATACCACCCTTTATATCCGATTGTCTAGAACATCTATATTAATATGACTGGCTATAATCCTGTTATATACCACCCTTTATTTCCGATTGTACAGAACATCTATATTAATTTGACTGGCTATAATCCTTTTATACACCACCCTTTATTTCCGATTGTACAGAACATCTATATAATTTGACTGGCTATAATCCTGTTATATACCACCCTTTATTTTCGATTGTTAAGAACATCTATATTAATTTGACTGGCTATAATCCTGTTATATACCACCCTTTATTTCCGATTGTCCAGAACATCTATATTAATTTGACTGGCTATAATCCTGTTATATACCACCCTTTATTTCCGATTGTCCAGAACATCTATATTAATTTGACTGGCTATAATCCTGTTATATACCACCCTTTATTTCCGATTGTCCAGAACATCTATATTAATTTGACTGGCTATAGTCCTGTTATATACCACCCTTTATATCCGATTGTACAGAACATCTATACAATTTGACTGGCTATAATCCTGTTATATACCACCCTTTATATCCGATTGTACAGAACATCTATACACTTTGACTGGCTATAACCCTTTTATATACCACCCTTTATATCCGATTGTCCAGAGCATCTATATTAATTTGACTGGCTATAATCCTGTTATATATCACCCTTTATATCCGATTGTTCAGAACATCTATATTAATTTGACTGGCTATAATCCTGTTATATACCACCCTACAATGAATATGTGTTGCTTTTTTTCCGATTGTCCAGAACATCTATATTAATTTGACTAGCTATAATCCTGTTATATACAATAAACTGCATCATATTGCTCGACTTATAAACTTATTTCCGATTGTATATGATATGTGCTAAAATTGTCGGCGGTCAAATATTTCAAGTTATTTTCGATTTCCGGAATATCTATATAATAGTCAATATTGAATGTCCGGAATGTACTTAGACATTTCCGATTATCTGGAATGTACTACATTAGTAAAAATGTGTCCGATTGTCTGAAATATCTATATAATACTTATTTCCGATTGTCCGAAATAAACTGCATTGTTAAATATGCTGTCAAACACAGTTTATATTGCTCGAGTCGAATATTTCCGATATTCCGGAATATCAATCAGCCATATCCAATTTCTGCCAAACAAACAAATTGATAATATATTGATAAACGTGTATCGGTCTACATTATATTTTAAATCCCACTTTTCATAAAAACATATAATGCAATGTAAGATTATATGTGGCATATACGAGGGTACTAACTAATGTCATATATCTGTGACTCTTTTCTCAATGGCTGGACCTGATTAACTCCGTCGGTTACTCGTCTGACTATCAATCCCCGCCCGGCAACAGACTCCGTGATGATTGACGCTGAATATTCAATCAATCAATCAATCAATCAGATATCCACAAATAAACCCGATACAGCACCACACGAATTATCGGAGACGACATTTGCCGTGGTTACTTGGCATAACATTCGCGAGGTATGCGCGGCGGTAGTAACATCTGTGTCGCTGCAATGAAGGAAATTAACATTAATTAACTTTGTTCAACAGAGGAATTACTTAACGTTTTGCAGATTTGAATGCATAAAAGAATTATAGGTTGAATAGATAAATTGAATGGAAAGGGATTTCAAGATTTATAAAAAAAATATAATTTGAACAGATCAATTGAATGAAATAACATTTCATAGATTAATGAAAAATAGGTCGAATAGATAAAGGGAATGTAGCAAATGTAGATATTTCTTTATACAGTTCACCTGATTTGCGGGAATGACATACAATAACTGGTCGCGGGAATGACTTACATTGGCTGGTCGCGGGATTGTCTAACATTGACTGGTCGAGGGAATGTCTTACATTGACAAATATTTCATACAATTATTATTATAGTAAAGAAATACATTATAGGTTAAAAAGATAATTTATTTTGGTTAGATAAGAAGAAAAAAACAGTATTTTGGTTTAATGAATGAATTACAATGTATGGTTAAATGCATTTCAATGTTCAAAGGTTTCAAAATGGTGTATAGAACCAACGATGGGTTTATCTGTGAAAACTATTTTTATCGAAATTTCTTCTTGTTTTTTTAGGTAGCACGTGAGACCAATACATTCAATCAAGATGAAAAAGTCAATTCTACAGATTTTGGGACCCTTTGTTTTCATCGGTATCATTATGTATCTCCTGTACGAAAGACCACAGGGACAAACTTATCCTTGGGCGTTCGTATTTCCTACAGAGCGTCGTAACGCGTTGTCAGAGCAGCCGTTTATTCCAATGTCTCTTGTTGTAAACAAAGATGAATCTTTCGACTACAAATCAGCCATGAAAGAACTTAACGACGCCAAAGTGAAGTTTGACGATCCACGATTGGTGAAGCTGATTCGAGATTATTACATAGTGCCACCGTCGACAGAACCTTACAACCTCGACTTTCCGGACAGACTGGAATATTCCAATGGACAGACTCCATTTGTGGATAGCAGATTGAACTACGTGGTGAGTACTCTTATCTAGAGGGTACAGCTTGCTCTCTTGAAGTTATATTAAAAAAAAATACCTTCAGTAGAATAAAAATAAAAACAAAAGTTTTATACGTAATTTCCATTAGGTTCCTACAATAAGGTGCTTTTTTACAGGCGCTTATCGTGGCATACTCAGTTATTCTGCTAAAACATTGATAGAAGAAATATACATATAACAGGAGGGGCGCATAAATGGGTACTTAACAAGATGTAGTATGAACTTCTCTATACATTAACCAACAGTGTCCTGAATGTAAAATATCGACCTAATTTAGACTGTGCACTCAATATAACCATATCTGAACCGAAAGATAGTTTGTTAAAGTTGTGTTTTCTAGTCCAATGATGCATAAAAGTTCTAAACGTTTCACCGGGGAGGCGATCATCAAGGGAAGTTAGACCCCATGATAACTGAGACAGGATTTGTTACGCAAAAACAGTTTAACTTTCATGATAACCGAGACGTGATGTGTTACTCATAAACACTTTAATCTTCATGATAACCGAGACGCGATTTGTTACTCATAAACATTAACCTTCATGATAACCTAGACGCGATTTGTTACTCATAAACACTTAAACTTTCATGATAACCGAGACGCGATTTGTTACTCATAAACACTTAAACTTTCACGATAACCGAGACGCGATTTGTTACTCATAAACACTTTAACCTTCATGATAAACGAGAGGCGATTTACTACTTATAAACACTTTAACCTTTATGATAACCGAGACGCGATGTGTTACTCATAAACACTTCAACCTTCATGATAACCGAGACGGGATTTGTTACTCATGAACACTTTAACCTTCATGATAACCGAGACGCGATTTGTTACTCATAAACACTTTAAACTTCATGATAACGGAGACGCGATTTGTTACTCATAAACACTTTAACCTTCATGATAACCGAGACGCGATGTGTAACTCATAAACACTTTAACCTTCATGATAACCGAGACGCAATTTGTTACTCATAAACACTTTAACCTTCATGATAACCGAGACGTGATGTATTACTCATGAACTATTTAACCTTCATGATAACCGAGACGCAAGTTGTTACTCAAAAACAGTTTAACCTTCATGATAACCGACACGCGATTTGTTACTCATTAACACTTTAACCTTCATGATAACCGAGACGCGATTTGTTACTCATGAACACTTTAACCTTCATGATAACGGAGGCGGGATTTGTTACTCATAAACACTTTAACCTTCATGATAACGGAGACGTGATTTGTTAGTCATCAACAGTTTAACCTTCATGATAACTGAGACGGGATTTGTTACTCATAAACAGTTTTACCTTCATGATAACGGAGGCCGGATTTGTTTCTCATCAACAGTTTAACATTCATGATAACGGAGACGCGATTTGTTACTCATGAACAGTTTAACTTTCATGATAACAGAGACGTGATTTGTTACTCATCAACAGTTTAACCTACATGATAACAGAGACGCGATTTGTTACTCATAAACACTTTAACCTTCATGATAACGGAGACGTGACTAGTTAGTCATCAACAGTTTAACCTTCATGATAACTGAGACGGGATTTGTTTCTCATCAACAGTTTAACTTTCATGATAACGGAGACGCGATTTGTTACTCATGAACAGTTTAACCTTCATGATAACGGAGACGGGATTTGATTCTCATCAACAGTTTAACTTTCATGATAACGGAGACGCGATTTGTTACTCATGAACAGTTTAACCTTCATGATAACTGAGACGCGATTTGTTACTCATAAACAGTTTAACCTTCGTGATAACGGAGACGGGAGTTGTTACTCATCAACAGCTAAACATTCATGATAACCGAGACGGGATTTGTTATTCATAAACTGTTTAACCTTCATGATAACCAAGAAGTGATTTGTTACTCATAAACAGTTTAACCTTCATGATAACGGAGATCGGATTTGTTTCTCATCAACAGCTTAACATTCATGATAACGGAGACGCGATTTGTTACTCATGAACAGTTTAACCTTCATGATAACGGAGGCGGGATTTGTTACTCATCAACAGTTTAACATTCATGATAACGGAGACGTGACTTGTTATTCATCAACAGTTTAATATTTATGATAACCGAGACGCGATTTGTTACTCATAAACAGTTTAACCTTCGTGATAACTGAGACGTGATTTGTTACTCATCAACAGCTAAATCTTCAAGATAACCGAGCCGGGATTTGTTATTCATAAACACTTTTACCTTCATGATAACGGAGACGCGATTTGTTTATCATAAACAGTTTAACCTTCATGATAACGGAGACGCGATTTGTTACTCATAAACAGTTAACCTTCATGATAACCGAGTCGTGATTTGTTATTCACAAACAGTTTAACATTCATGTTAACTGAGATGGGATTTGTTACAAATGTACTCATGAACAGTTTAATAACCGAGACGTGATTTGTTACTTATAAACAGTTTAATCTGCATATGAATCTCCGTCTCATTGCCCCGATTAGAATTTTGATGTAACCTTAATTGCCTGAAATGAACTCGAGCTGCAGTGTTTGAAGCGGACAGAGGATCGGACAAGTCGGATAGCCGGCAGACTAAAACATAAAAAATAAGCTTAACCTTCTCAGTCTGCAATATTCGCGTGACAGATCCTTAAATATAGACAGACAAAGGAATCGAATATTAAACTACTAGCTGCTATTCGCCTTCAGCAGAGGGAAACAATTTCAAATTTCACAATTATTTATGTGCGTCGCTTAATTATTTACTTAAAAAGTCTCATTTGAAAAGATATACTGATCGCGTTATAGATGTTTAGTGTTCATTATTGATTCACTGGATGCAAGTGCTTTGCTTCTGGGGACAGTGTAAATAGAGAAATATTAATTATGTATGAATATGATTATTTTTATTGATTCAGACACAGTTCAAAGAACATATACTTAATGTTAATTTAGGTACATGTACATCGATCAATATTTCCATTTTTTTTTCTAACCAAAGTTTGTCGGATATCCACTCATCCGGTAACTAGTAAACTTCGGTCAAAAGTTCTGTTTACCATCTAAGCTGATCTATAAGACAGTCGCTAGTTGCCGTGTATGGTTAACCTAATTATCATATTCGAATGATGGAATTTACGCCCCCAAGATCGGTTTTCTGCATCTTCCATTGATGTTGATAACGGGATTTTCACACACTCGTAAAACACTTGTTTTTCTTCACCCGGAAGAGCAATGTGTTTCCACAGATGACGTCACTAGCTCCGATGTAGGCATAGTGCCACCATTGCAAAAAGGAAGTGCTTCCGTGGGGTAGTCGCATAATGGCGGTTGTAAATAATCCTCAATTCTTCTTCTTTAAAAATGCATTTTCCTATTTTTAATGCTCATTTTTTTATTTGAATGGCATTATTGATGTATTTTGAACATTTTGATAGCATTGTCATGTTTGAATTGTGAATTTAGAAAAAAAAATGATGCTTGGAAATTGGGGTATGAATTCATGATTTCGGAAGTCTACTTTCACTTTGTCACCAGTGTACACACTGAGCAGAAAAAAAATCTCTTATATGACACATGACCCCTACTTTTCTCATCATATTTTGATAGTGCAGAGGTTGACAAACAGTAAAATGTAGGTTTCACTTCTTTCATTTGGGACCCTCTATGAATGACAAGCCTTCAAACTTTTATTATTTACTATAGAATAAAGAACAAAAATCAATGGTGGGGTTACACCTGTATCTGCTCGCTAACCGATTTTGGTTAGGTATTATAGCGCGGTGTCGTTAGAAGGCATGTACTATTTTTATTGATATACGTTAATATTTTAATTATTATACAAATATAATATATTTCTTAATATAGTTGATGAACAAACAGACATATAGGCCTTAAATTTGTCCTGAACCGTTTTCGTACCGGAAGTAATGCTCACCATCGCAAGTATTATACCAGATACGACAGCATCAAATGGGTTCATCAAATCACTTAAGCAGAGTAAACACAATGATAATGTTACGGGATAAGTTTGTTATAAAATAGTTCTGATGATAACAAATCCCATAATTCATGTGTTGGGACTCAGTTCAGTGTGTACACTCCACCTAGTGGGAACACAATGATAATGTTACAGGATAAGTTCGTTATAAAATAGTTCTGATGATAACAAATCCCATAATTCATGTGTTGGGACTCAGTTCAGTGTGTACACTCCACCTAGTGCGAACACAATGATAATGTTACAGAATAAGTTCGTTATAAAATAGTTCTGATGATAAAAAGTCCCATAATTCATGCGTTGGGACTTAGTTCAGTGTGTACACTCCACCTTGTGGGAACACAATGATAATGTTACAAAATAAGTTAGTTATAAAATAGTTCTGATGATAACAAATCCCATAATTCATGTGTTGGGACTCAGTTCAGTGTGTACACTCCACCTAGTGGGAACACAATGATAATGTTACAGGATAAGTTTGTTATAAAATATTTCTGATGATAACAAATCCCATAATTCATGCGTTGGGACTCAGTTTAGTGTGTACACTCCACCTAGTGGGAACACAATGATAATGTTACAGGATAAGTTCGTTATAAAATAGTTCTGATGATAACAAATCCCATAAGTCATGTGTTGGGACTCAGTTCAGTGTGTACACTCCACCTAGTGCAAACACAATGATAATGTTACAGAATAAGTTCGTTATAAAATAGTTCTGATGATAAAAAGTCCCATAATTCATGTGTTGGGACTCAGTTCAGTGTGTACACTCCACCTAGTGGGAACACAAAGATAATGTTACAAAATAAGTTAGTTATAAAATAGTTCTGATGATAACAAATCCCATAATTCATGTGTTGGGACTCAGTTCAGTGTGTACACCCCACCTAGTGGGAACACAATGATAATGTTACGGGATAAGTTTGTTATAAAATATTTCTGATGATAACAAATCCCATAATTCATGCGTTGGGACTCAGTTTAGTGTGTACACTCCACCTAGTGGGAACACAATGATAATGTTACGGGATAAGTTCGTTATAAAATAGTTCTGATGATAACAAATCCCATAAGTCATGTGTTGGGACTCAGTTCAGTGTGTACACTCCATCTAGTGCAAACACAATGATAATGTTACAGAATAAGTTCGTTATAAAATAGTTCTAATGATAAAAAGTCCCATAATTCATGTGTTGGGACTCAGTTCAGTGTGTACACTCCACCTAGTGGGAACACAAAGATAATGTTACAAAATAAGTTCGTTACAAAATAGTTCTGATGATAACAAATCCCATAATTCATGTGTTGGGACTCAGTTCAGTGTGTACACTCCATCTAGTGGGAACACAATGAAAATGTTACGGGATAAGTTCGTTATCAAAATAGTTCTGATGATAACAAATCCCATAATTCATGTGTTGGGACTCAGTTCAGTGTGTACACTCCACCTAGTGGGAACACAATGATAATGTTATGGGATAAGTTCGTTATCAAATAGTTTTGATGATAACCAATCCCATAATTCATGTGTTGGGACTCAGTTCAGTGTGTAAGTGCCACCTAGTGGGAACACAATGATAATGTTACAGGATAAGTTCGTTATAAAATAGTTCTGATGATAACAAATCCCATAATTCATGTGTTGGGACTCAGTTCAGTGTGTAAGCGCCATCTAGTGGGAACACAATGATAGTGTTACAGGATAAGTTCGTTATAAAATAGTTTTGATGATAACAAATCCCATAATTCATGTGTTGGGACTCAGTTCAGTGTGTACACTCCATCTAGTGGGAACACAATGAAAATGTTACGGGATAAGTTCGTTATCAAAATAGTTCTGATGATAACAAATCCCATAATTCATGTGTTGGGACTCAGTTCAGTGTGTACACTTCACCTAGTGGGACCACAATGATAATGTTACAGGATAAGTTCGTTATAAAATAGTTTTGATGATAACAAATCCCATAATTCATGTGTTGGGACTCAGTTCAGTGTTTAAGCGCCACCTAGTGCGAACACAATGATAATGTTACGGATAAGTTCGTTATAAACTAGTTCTGATGATAACAAATCCCATAATTCATGTGTTGGGACTCAGTTCAGTGTGTAAGCGCCATCTAGTGGGAACACAATGATAGTGTTACAGGATAAGTTCGTTATAAAATAGTTCTGATGATAACAAATCCCATAATTCATGTGTTGGGACTCAGGTCAGTGTGTACACTCCACCTAGTAGGAACACAGTGATAATGTTACAGGATAAGTTCGTTATAAAATAGTTCTGATGATGAAAAATCCCATAATTCATGTGTTGGGACTCAGTTCAGTGTGTAAGCGCCACCTAGTGGGAACACAATGATAGTGTTACAGGATAAGTTCGTTATAAACTAGTTCTGATGATAACAAATCCCATAATTCATGTGTTGGGCCTCAGTTGAGTGTGTAAGCGCCATTTAGTGGGAACACAATGATAATGTTACAGGATAAGTTCGTTATAAAATAGTTCTGATGATAACAAATCCCATAATGCATGTGTTGGGATTCTGTTCAGTGTGTACACTACACCTAGTGGGAACACAATGATAATATTACAGGATTAGTTTGTTATAAAATAGTTCTGATGATAACAAATCCCATAATTCATGTGTTGGGACTCAGTTCAGTGTGAACACTCCACCTAATGGGAACACAATGATAATGTTAAAGGATAAGTCCGTTATAAAATAGTTCTGATGATAACAAATCCCATAATGCATGCGTTGGGACTTAGTTCAGTGTGTAAGCGCCACCTAGTGGGAACACAATGATAATGTTACAGAAAAAGTTCGTTATAAAATAGTTCTGATGATAACAAATCCCATAATTCATGTGTTGGGACTCAGTTCAGTGTGTAAGCGCCACCTAGTGGGAACACAATGAAAATGTTACGGGATAAGTTCGTTATAAAATAGTTCTGATGATAACAAATCCCATAATTCATGTGTTGGGACTCAGTTCAGTGTGTAAGCGTCACTTAGTGGGAACACAATGATAATGTTACACGATAAGTTCGTTATAAAATAGTTTTGATGATAACAAATCCCATAATTCATGTGTTTGGACTCAGTTCAGTGTGTAAGCGCCACTTTGTGGGAACACAATGATAATGTTACGGGATAAGTTCGTTATAAAATAGTTCTGATGATAACAAATCCCATCATTCATGCGTTGGGACTCAGTTTAGTGTGTACACTCCACCTAGTGGGAACACAATGATAATGTTACAGAATAAGTTCGTTATAAAATAGTTCTGATGATAACAAATCCCATAATGCATGCGTTGGGACTCAGTTCAGTGTGTACACTACACCTAGTGGGAACACAATGATAATGTTACAAGATAAGTTCGTTATAAAATAGTTCTGATGATAACAAATCCCATAATGCATGTGTTGGGACTCAGTTCAGTGTGTAAGCGCCACCTAGTGGGAACACAATGATAATGTTACAGAATAAGTTCGTTATAAAACAAGTTCTGATAAAAACAAATCCCACAATTCATGCGTTGGGACTCAGTTCAATGTGTAAGCGCCACCTAGTGCGAACACAATGATAATGTTACGGGATAAGTTCGTTATAAAATAGTTCTGATGATAACAAATCCCATAATTCATGCGTTGGGACTCAGTTCAATGTGTAAGCCCCCACCTAGTGCGAAACACAATGAAATGTTACGGAATAAGTTCGTCATAAAATAGTTCTGAAGATAACAAATCCCATAATGCATGTGTTGGGACTCAGTTCAGTGTGTAAGCGCCATCTAGTGCGAACACAATGATAATGTTACAGAATAAGTTCGTTATAAAATAGTTCTGATGATAACAAATCCCATAATTCATGCGTTGGGACTCAGTTCAGTGTGTAAGCGCCACCTAGTGCAAACACAATGATAATGTTACAGCATAAGTTCGTTATAAAATAGTTCTGATGATAACAAATCCCATAATTCATGCGTTGGGACTCAGTTCAGTGTGTAAGCGCCACCTAGTGGAAACACAATGATAATGTTACGGGATAAGTTCGTTATAAAATAGTTCTGATGATAACAAATCCCATAATTCATGCGTTGGGACTCAGTTCAATGTGTAAGCCCCACCTAGTGCGAACACAATGAAAATGTTACGGAATAAGTTCGTCATAAAATAGTTCTGAAGATAACAAATCCCATAATGCATGTGTTGGGACTCAGTTCAGTGTGTAAGCGCCATCTAGTGCGAACACAATGATAATGTTACAGAATAAGTTCGTTATAAAATAGTTCTGATGATAACAAATCCCATATTTCATGCGTTGGGACTCAGTTCAGTGTGTAAGCGCCACCTAGTGCAAACACAATGATAATGTTACAGCATAAGTTCGTTATAAAATAGTTCTGATGATAACAAATCCCATAATTCATGCGTTGGGACTCAGTTCAGTGTGTAAGCGCCACCTAGTGCGAATACAATGATAATGTTACGGGATATGTTCGTTATAAAATAGTTCTGATGATAACAAATCCCATAATTCATGCGTTGGGACTCAGTTCAGTGTGTAAGCGCCACCTAGTGCGAACACAATGATAATGTTACGGGATAAGTTCGTTATAAAATAGTTCTGATGATAACAAATCCCATAATTCATGTGTTGGGACTCAGTTCAGTGTGTACACTCCACATAGTGCGAACACAATGATAATGTTACGGGATATGTTCGTTATAAAATAGTTCTGATGATAACAAATCCCATAATTCATGTGTTGGGACTCAGTTCAGTGTGTACACTCCACATAGTGCGAACACAATGATAATGTTACAGGATAAGCTCGTTATAAAATAGTCCTGATGATAACAAATCCCAGAATGCATAAGTTGGGACTCAGTTCAGTTTGTAAGCGCCACCTAGTGGAAACACAATGATAATGTTACAGGATAAGTTCGTTATAAAATAGTTCTGATGATAACAAATCCCAGAATGCATGTGTTGGGACTCAGTTCAGTGTGTAAGCGCCACCTAGTGGGAACACAATGATAATGTTACAAGATAAGTTCGTTATAAAATAGTTCTGATGATAACAAATCCCAGAATGCATGTGTTGGGACTCAGTTCAGTGTGTAAGCGCCATCTAGCTCGAACACATTTTGGTAATATTGACCACTCTTTTTCATATTTGTTATAGATTTGATGAAAACATATTAACGTTATTGAGCGAAAACAGTTTTCTTTTTTTTGCTTTTAGTAATAGTGCCATAATATTGACCAAAAAATGGTCAAATACTTTAAGAAAAAGGTGTTTTATTGGGAACTATTTCCAGCCTCCCGCCTTATTTTCTTGCATACCGGATACGAAAATGGTAATTTTAGAATTATCTATCAGTTACGGTAAATTAAGATATCTTTATCCAGAATGCAAGAAAGCTGCTTTCGCGACAAACCCTTTTTAAACGGGCGTTTACCAACTATTATACGGAAAATGTGTACATGGATCTAACTGAGATATAACTGTGACTAAATAATGCTTTTGTAAAAACACAATCAAGAAATGAATTCTTCCATTGATTAATTGTATTTTTGTTTTAAAACTGAATTGTCAAAGTAATTACCGAATCCAACCAAAATATGCTACTTCGTTTCATGTTGACGTGTTATGACAGGAAGGTGGATTCTATGTCGAGTGCGGCGCTCTCAATGGAGAGAAGGGGTCTAATTCGTTTTTCTTTGAGAAAGTTCGCAAGTGGAATGGTATTCTTATAGAGGCAGATCCTACCAACTTCGCTGTGTTGAGGAATAAGAACCGTAAAGCGTTCAGTATCAACGCATGTCTCACCACCGAAAACGTATCCATCCGTGGTAAGCAATATTAAATGGCAACACGACATTATTCAAATCTTAGGTTAAAGTTTTTCGTTAAGGCCATTATAAATTAATTGCTAGATTATCATCCAACTTTTTCTTAAAAGGGGTAGGGGGTGGGGAGGATTTTTTATTTTTATATTTTGAGGTTTTTTTAAAAAAAAATTATAAAAATTAAACGAGTCGAAGCGGCATAAATATTATGGGACGGGCTGGAATATTATTCTACCAATTAATTTATTATGGCCTTTTTAAGTAACAAGTATTGTTTCTGTAAACTGATTACCATCATGTTTAAACGTTTTCACTTCATAAACCTTGACCTACTTAATGACTTTAATACTAGTTAATAGTTGCATTGTCCGGTTAAAATTCTATGTTCACCTCGTTTTATTCCATTTCTCAACACACTTCTTTGTAGTGACTAAACGTCGTAAACACATGTATATTATGTGATACAATAAATGTATGTGGCTAAGTTGCCTAAGTTTCCTTGTTAGTAAAAAAAAAGAACCTGGAAAGTTTGCCTCCTAAGTTATAATATGAAAATGTAATAGCAGAAATGTTGTACATACATTATAATTTGTATCTTTTACATCTGATTTTGTTAAACTGTTACAATGAAATAAAAAAAATAAAAAAATATTTATAAGATACTTTATGACAATTGTAGGTATATATTTTCCTTTTCAATAAAGGATGCAAACAAAAACATAAAATTAGATTTCTCCAACAGTCAGTCTAAAATTTCATCAAAGCTGTAGATGATTAAATATATTATTGTTAATAGTTTCTTTTGGCACTTCTCTTCGGGTGTAGTCGACTGCACCCTATTCAAATTGATTTATATAGAACAAAGAGTGGGAGAAGTACCCTATATGCCTACGTAAGAGGTACCTTACTCTCATTTGTCTCTCACCGTTGATTCAAGTGTAAAAGCTACCATTTACTTGCGGATAGAGGTGTGCTCGAGTACTGGTTAACTTTACAGGAAGTAGTGATTATACTTACAGGGTTTCTGCCGGCCCTCAATGGAATACTAAATATGACGCTCAATATTCAAACAGACACACGTTATGTTAATGTGTGTGATACATACGTTAGATAAATGTGCCCAAAGACACATAACTAAAACAGAAAAAAGAGAAATAGGTAAAACCTTTGTGTCATAATGAATGCAGTTACTGTATGTCCTGTTATAACTGTATTATACTGCCAGTTCGTGGTTGATTAGACTGTAAAGTTCATAATATACGACAGTTCGTGGTTGAGGTGACTGTAATGAGCATATACCGGCAGTTCGTGGCTGAGGTGACTGTAATGAGCATATACCGGCAGTTTGTGGCTGAGGTCACTGTAATGAGCATATACCGACAGTTCGTGGTTGAGGTGACTGTAATGAGCATATACCGGCAGTTCGTGGTTGAGGTGACTGTAATGAGCATATACCGGCAGTTCGTGGCTGAGGTGACTGTAATGAGCATATACCGACAGTTCTTGGCTGAGGTGACTGTAATGAGCATATACCGACAGTTCGTGGCTGAGGTGACTGTAATGAGCATATACCGGCAGTTCGTGGTTGAGGTGACTGTAATGAGCATATACGACAGTTCGTGGTTGAGGTGACTATAATGAGCATATACCGACAGTTCGTGGCTGAGGTGACTGTAATGAGCATATACGACAGTTCGTGGTTGAGGTGACTATAATGAGCATATACCGACAGTTCGTGGCTGAGGTGACTGTAATGAGCATATACCGACAGTTCGTGGTTGAGGTGACTGTAATGAGCATATACCGGCAGTTCGTGGTTGAGGTGACTGTAATGAGCATATACCGGCAGTTCGTGGTTGAGGTGACTGTAATGAGCATATACCGGCAGTTCGTGGCTGAGTTGACTGTAATGAGCATATACCGACAGTTCGTGGTTGAGGTGACTGTAATGAGCATATACCAACAGTTCGTGGCTGAGGTGACTGTAATGAGCATATACCGACAGTTCGTGGCTGAGTTGACTGTAATGAGCATATACCGGCCGTTCGTGGTTGAGGTGACTATAATGAGCATATACCGACAGTTCGTGGCTGAGGTGACTGTAATGAGCATATACCGACAGTTCGTGGCTGAGGTGACTGTAATGAGCATATACCGACAGTTCGTGGCTGAGTTGACTGTAATGAGCATATACCGACAGTTCGTGGTTGAGGTGACTGTAATGAGCATATACCGGCAGTTCGTGGCTGAGGTGACTGTAATGAGCATATACCGACAGTTCTTGGCTGAGGTGACTGTAATGAGCATATACGACAGTTCGTG